>OW028619.1:16000000-16600000 GCA_932294325.1 Allophyes oxyacanthae | reverse complement strand
CTGGGACATCTAATCACGCTTAACGAGACCAATTAATTACTAAAGGGAAATGTATATTACCTACAACGTGTATTAGAAATGTTTGGTCATGTTTAAGGGTGTGGATCAGATCATCACACTGAACTACTTTCTCTATGGGACCAAATCGTAATCGTGAAAAAATTATCTGCTGTGCTGTCCCATACAAACAATCCTACTTACTCGATCGAAACATATGGGACAGGTGGTTATTTTTTTGCGATTACCATGTAAGTATAAGTATAATAAACCCTCATAATTTTTTGTTGTAATTAATAAACGATTTAATTAATATTTTTGTTTACACAAATGAGTTTTACTTCATTTTTAATAACAATGGACCATAAATATTATAATGTTTTTCTTATTCTATAGCTATAACCCGAGGGAGAACAAAAACCCAGGTGGATAGATATAGTGATTAGAGATATGTACTTATTTCTTTTTTATTGTGTTTTGTCTATTGTAAATGTGGCGCCGTCATTAATCATTATCCCGTACGGAATAAAAATATTTTTCTTTCTTTCTTTCTATATGGCGACATGCGAAGTTCCCGACACGGATATCATGGATAGGGCGAAGTGGAGCCGAAAGACAAAGAAGGCTGACTCCACCACTATGTGGAACTGACAGTCGGGAATAGAGAGAGAACCTATCTTTCCATAGTTAAAGACAGATTTAACCTAAGTACAGAGGGCTAATTCACGTAATTTTAAGATGCGCCGATCGTATTGCAGTGACTCTCGAACTTGACGCGAGCGTATCTCACTGAAGGTCAGAGGATACCAAATGGCAGAATAGTCGACATCGGCTCAATTGCCATAACGAAAGAAGAAGAAGAAGACTAGGTACCAAATGTGTTGTTTGGATCAATATTTTATTGCAACTGCGCGGCAACTGCACTTCTTTAGTTACGTGAATTAGCCTACAGGTCTACTGAAGCACGTGGCACGGTTACCTAACGACGTCATTTATTTGTTCAGGGCTCTAGTTCTGCTCATGTTACGGGTGCAAACGAGCGTGAAGTTTGTAAACAAAGTGGACGTTTTACGACCCCCGGTCATGTGTTCTAACTATTGTTTTGTTCGATCTAAAATAACTCATCTAACGCATTTTCAATAAGCTATTTGTCGGTTATCCCTACTATTGTGTAGAAATGATTAGGAACTTATATTCGCTTCATTCTGTATATATTTCTAAACCAGAGTGGAAACACTATTCTAATATAAATTCACAGTTCCCATGCCCACGCGGCTTCCACTAGCAGCGGAGCGGGCTCTGTACGGACTCCGTTTGGCTCCCAACGGTGAACTTCATAAAAGTGCTTCCACCAACAAACAGACTAGCGGAGAGGACTGAACGAGTAAAAATAGTTAATAACGAACCCTTTCTTCATTTCTCTTTTGCAGTGGAAGGCAAATATCAAAACTCTTTTTTGTTGAAACCTATTTTAGCTATTTGGGGACTGTTTCGTCCAGCTATTACTTGCTCATTACTCTTTCGCAGTGGAAGCCCGGCTTTAGCGTTTTCCCAACTACCTATGTCTTGGCTTAAGTATTGTCTTGCCTTGGTCTTGGCCTAGGTCTTGTCTTGGCTTCGTCCAACCAGCGCAGTGGGTCTACCGCGTAAATAAAATTATATAATGTAATGAACAATAATAACAATAAACTTCATTAGGATCGTGAGCGAATAAACTTCGAGCTAACTTGTAAAAAAAATACCGATCAGGATGTTACGGCTCAACTTGTAGCTGCGGCTGAATACCAGTATTTTACACGGAGCGACAGCCATCTGATCTCCACAACACAAAATGGGATATACTACAGTCGGTTCCCATCCTTATTCGACATAATAAATGGACACACGAAAATACACGAAAATAATTGTCGCCAAAATAGACCAATTTGTCCGTAATAACGGCTAAATTCTACGCAATGGGCGAGCTAGCGTAATTTTGAAAACGAGGGCAAACCGCTTCCTTAATCGCGGCAACATTATCGAATTGTGGCAGAATTATTTTCCTCAAATTGACATTGAATTTTATAATGTTTGTCAGAAAAAACTACATAAATCGAGCACTTTAAAAACAAAATTGTAGAATGACGAATGAAATGAAAAACAATCCGTCGAGTAACGAGAGATATCGAATCGATGTGAATTTAGATTCGCTTCGATTCAAACTGAAGATCTCTCGTGGGATCGACTGTATTTAGGTGTAAAATTCTGTCAATATTTGAATTTCCCTCGTTATTGAAACCGTTCTTCATGATATCATTTAAAATACATAATACTTAAGTACATTTATTTCAATTCATAATCATTGCAAATTCGTATCTTAATTACTCGGTTCAAGGCAACAAACAAGTTCTCGATAAAGGGCGACACAATATGTGTCAGTCAATGTTGCCTTATCAGGGATACTCAACCATTTGGCCATTTGAGGGCCGCAGGAGAAAAGATTTTTGTCGTTTGAGAAAGAACCATAAATATACCTTCATTTTCTTTATTTAATGCTTTATGCACAGGCAAAAAAACACTGCACAAAGGCGGACTTAATGCCATAGGCATTTTCTGCCAGTCTACCTTAGGGTCTACATCCCCGTGTTTCACAAAAAAAGGTCACGAATAAACCCGGCTAGCGTCAGATTAGGTATCTCTGTTGTTGGCATAATGTGACGGCGAACGCTGAACACCTAAAGAAAGTAAATACTAAAGAAGTACAATTGCCGCGCAGTGGCAGAAAATTTTTGATCACAAACAAGTAACAACACATTTTGTATTCTCTTAGCTTCAGTGAGATACGCTCCCGTGAAGTTCGAGAGTCACTGAAATATGATCGGCGCGTCATAAAATTATTGTTGTCGGCATTAGGTGTCGGCATTAGGTGTCGGCATTAGGTGTCGGCATTGGCAGTGTCGGTTAGTTTCTACTGACCGGCCTTTACTCGCGATATATGCCCCATTTTTCGGTGTCAGCATTCGATCACCGACCTGAGGGCTAATTCACGTAATTTTAAGACGCGCCGATCGTATTGCAGTGACGCTGGAACTTGACGCGAGCGTATCTCACTGAAGCTCAGAGGTTACCAAATGGCAGAATAGTCGACATCGGCTCAATTGCCATAACAAAAGAAGAAGCAGAAGATTACCAAATGTGTTATTTTGATCAATATTTTATTACAACTGCGCGGCAACTGCACTACTTTAGTTACGTGAATTAGCCTAAAGGCCGACAGCCTGGGACCCAAATTGCACCAACTTCCGTGAATTGAAACGGTAGCTATTTTAGTGGAAGTTATTACACGATCAAGGATACACTTTGAATATTTAGTACCTACGGTTACATCGTCACTCGTCAGTCTTCGGGTTTGTACTAAATTTTATTTATTTTATCACTTCGACTATAGTGACGTAATTAGTTTACTGCATGACTCATGATGATCTTGATATGGTAAGTTTTTATATTACGCAAACAGCCTTCACGAGGTCGCTCTGCCTATCGCCTGCACTTATTTATATATTTATTTATTATAAGCACACCAACATTATAACCACTTACAATTTCAATAAACGTAACAACTAAACTAGACATTCTAGCAATCATAAAAATAACAGGTGTACAAGTATTATGTTCATGTCCTGAATAAAAAATACATCCCATCACTAGAAACAACTTTTACGTAGGTGCTCTTCGAATAGCACCAAAGCAAATTTTGGATTGGGGCTGTTCGTGGAATAGCTTTGGTGCTATTCGTTTCGGTGCTGTTTAAGTCAGTGCTCTTCGTGGAATACCTGTTAAGTGTTATGCTCAATATCACAAGCTCTTAGTGGATGCGTAATAATAATAACCTTTTCTTAGACACACAGTCATAACTTGGTCAATACTTCGACCTTTCTAGTAAATCCTTATAAGGCATAGCGGGACTTTACGCTCAAAATTGGAGCTGCCTGACTGGGGCAGAACCTCCTTGCAGAATATCGTACCCAAATAACATTACTCTTTTTTAGTGTTGTGTTCCTAACGGTGAGCAAGGTCGCCAGTGCTCCTTGGGGAAGTAGTAGCGATAGCAACGCGTGAGGGATGCCCCTAGTGTTGCAAGCGTCCATACTGCCCTCGGGAAGGAAAAAGACATAAGTAACATTTATTTCAAAATTGAGTTTTGTTCATATTCGAGGACAGGAAAAAAAGGAATACCGTATACAACTATATATGTACAAACCCAATTTAAAAAAAATGTAAGTTGTGCTTTTTTCCGTTCTGAGGGCAGTATAGGATTATGGTAACCGCTTACCATCAACACGGGCCGTATGCTTGCCATCTTAGTGGTAACAAAAATAAATACCTGCAGGAAATGACGCAGTCATGACAAACTAATATTATGATATTGGTAGCCCTGCCCCCCGGCCTTGTTCAACACAGATCTGACCACAAATAGTTGCCACAAAAAGTGGTCTAAGACACTAATTAATCATTATAATTAATTCGCGTCGCTCTTTCGAAACACTAGCGTTAATTACCTTCTATAAGAACCTAAAACTGATCAAGTTCGTCCTTAAGAATGTTTTACATCTAGACTGCGAAGAAAGGTCAAGAACTCAAGATTCAAAAAACTTCTAGGCTGGCCGCCAGGTAGACAGCAGGAAACATTGAAGGATTGAATAAACAATTTTGACGACACGGTTGGCTCAGTGGCTAAGCGATTAGCTTTCTGCGCTACGGGCCGCGGGTTCGATCCCCGCACGAAACAAATATTTGTATGATGTATGATGAATAAAATTTGAAAATCTAAATAAGTCAAGCTAAGCAGAACAAAGGAGGCAGTCGTACCGTCTGCCATTTTGTTGAGTCTTGACTCCTGCAGGACTAGCATGACAAAAAAGGGGAGATAGATAAATCTGGGACCACCATTTCTTTACCGTTTCCTCTCTCGATTTTCCGTTTTGTCGTCTGTCAAGGACAGAAAGGGTGGAGAAAACGGGTTTGTCCATCCGCCCGTAACTGCCGTGCTACTACTGATAAAAGCCTAAAAACGGGCTTCCACTGGCAGCGGAGCGGGCTCTGGACGGACTCCGTTTAACTCACAACGGTAAACTTCATAGAAATGCTTCCACCAACAAAGAGTCTAGCGGAGAGGACTGAACGAGTAAAAATTGAATGAACTCGTTCTTCATTTCTCTTTTGCAGTGGAAGGCAATTGCCAAACTCTTTCTTAATGGAAGGTAAAACCTATTTTAGCTATTTGAGGTCCGTTCCGTCCAGCTGTTACTTGCTCATTACCCTTTCGCAGTGGAAGCCCGGCTTTATTGGATCTTGCAGACTTTCAAAATGTTTGACTACCCAATAGGACCCAAATTAATGAATAGACATACAAATACGTGACTCCAACTAATGAATTTGCCACTCATAACCTAGCATCAGGTGTATCATGTATAATATGTATATATGTATGAAACGGAAGGACCATGACGCTTCCATACACAGCCCGAATGATAAAACCTAGAAAAACAAGCACACAGTAATTTATATTATCTGTGGCTGGTTACACTTGGCCACTACTCGCTGGTTCAACTTGGCCACATAACAGGTCAAACACTCACTGCACTTGGCATTTCGACATTGTATAACAAAATACTTTTATTTTATCAACGGTTGTGTTATTATAAAGCTCTTATGAAATTGGAATTAATTATGGAGAAATTGTTCTAACTAAATTGTTGATAATAAATTACGTGAATGAACGTGTTTTTCTCCAGTTTGTTTATAATTTTTCTAATAATATAAACGGTATTCACCTTGAGATGTATATTTGGGTTATCGGGCAGTACGATGGCGAGACAGTTTGCTCCTCATATCCGCATTAACGAAAGTAAACCATTGCTCCATATACCGGATATCCTTCAATAGTTTAATATCAATTCAATATCAATTGGGACTGAGCACGGTTAAATGTTGGGTCAACGTTCTGAGAGAACCGAGAATATAATGAGGTTCCCTTACTTATATAATACTAGCTACCCGTCCCCGACATCACACGGGTGCAATTTCTCTACTGTCCTTACATTAAATATGAAATTATTATACAAAAAACCTTCAGTGAAAAATGATCTAACTGATAGTGAAAACCGCATCAAAATCCGTTGCGCGGTTTAGGAGTAATACAGACAGACAGATGCGGAAAGCGACTTTATTTTATACTATGTAGAGATTATACGATGTTTCTTGTAAATAAATATTTCTATTTCGGGTTCATCATATTTGACAAACGAGTCACAACATCAAGTGTCATCATTTAACCCGTCAAGCGAAGCTAAGTAGGCACAATTAGTACACCACCAAAAATCATAACTCTTTATCACAGTTTCGAAAACAAGGAGTAGGTGTACTTTCCATAATCTCGTCTCCTCTCGTCGGTAGGCCGGAGAGTATGGGCTCATATGCCTTAGAACCATCCTCAGTTGCAGATAAGTTCCGCTAACCTACTGCTATGGAAACTATTATCCTTTTACGTTTATTCACTAACTGCAGTAATATAATAAGTTTATACAAACAGCTTCCTACCCTTGCACAAGAGAGCGATATCACTGAACCATTCCTACGTGCCCCGACGAATATTGGTAAGTCTTGTTGACACACTCTGAACCGCGCAACGTGCTCGGAGGACCGCGGAGAATATGCACTTTCAACACAGATAATAATTAGGTACTTTCAATCTATTTGTCAAGGATGTCAATGGACTGAAATAGCTGGTTTTATAGTACTATAATTGGTAAAGTACATTTTAATTTAGTAGCAATAGTCCAACCACAGATTTAATAATAACTAGCTGTACCCGCGGCTTTGCCTGCGTGAAAATATTCGATTAAACTATGATAGACACTTGAAATTAAAGAAAAGGAAAGCAAAGTAAGCTATTTTGAGCTCAATTGCCTGGATACTAAAGTTCATTATTGCTTAGCATCTGAGGCGTTGCACTAACTATTATTTAATCTGTGGTAGAACTGTCTAGCGAGAGTTAGTTCGAAGTTCGATACCTTGTGCATTATTGACGTGGATTTGACTCCTATCAAAAGCATTTAGGAGGCGTCAACAGGAATGATAGTAATCTTTACAAAATGTACTATACTCCCGAAGCCCTCGTTTGATAGAGTATTGCTGCTGGAGATCTGAGGGTACTGTGGGTATATGACATAACGTACCTATGCTGCACATACATAGGGCAACAAATAGGCAACTATTACTATTATAACTACTGATATTTTCGGAATGCATGGAGTACTGCGAGAAGAACTGTGGCTCGTTTATTTTTATTGTTATTTTATTTTTATAATTATAATCTTTATACCTATTTAGTAATGTATGTACCTAATTGGCTGAGCCGTATTTATAATAATTAAATAAATAAAAATAAAACTACTTATGATTATTCTGATAGGACATCCCCCGTTATACTTCAAAATTTGAACAGCCCACACTGCTAGTCCATTTTGAAAAAAAAAAAAAAATTGGAAATAAACGTTTGACAGAAATAATGGAACATTTTATTTACTTACCAATATCAAACTATTTTGAACAGATAAACATTCAACACTAAACCACTTTATAAACGATCAATTGTTGCAACTACGACCGGTTGCAAGTGCAAGCATGCAGATATTGCGGTTGTTGTCGCGCGACTGGCGCGTGCGCATCTAAAGTCGCTGTTTTGTTACTACCAGGCAAAGGGATGCCGTGTCCAGATCTACGAAGAAAGGATCAGTTCTAAATGGACTACTACAAACGGTCATAATTATTGTCATATTTATCTGCCCTGCTATGGACTAATTCCTTTATTGGGAGAGGCATATTACATAAGTACAAGCTCGTACCGTTCTAGTCCCGATTCCTTTAAGGGGTTTGTGCTCATCGTTATGAACAACTTTTACTATGGGACCAAAGCTGAAATCACGAAAAAATCTATCTGCTGTTCCGTACATAAATACATAGTCGAGTAATAGATATGTAATTATTTGTATGGAACAGCAGTTTTTTTTTCGTGTGTCCGTTCCTTAATGTGTGGTACCTTATTTGTCGCTGTAAACACATAAATAGTCGCTATTAATTCTTATGTAGTGAACCTCTCAGAAGCCTTTAATAAAGAAAATTTTGTACCCCTTTTCACGCCGTGCACGGAGGAATGTGACTGTGGGACATTTCGTATAAGGTTTAGTTAAAGTTTATATGGAGAAGGAGTGCAGAAAGCTAGAATTTAGACCACTGGGCGACCGCTAGTGATTGACCATTTATGTGTTTACAGCGACATATAAGGTAGCAAACATTACGGAACGGTTAGGGTTAATAACAGGTACGCAGGAATCAATAGATTAAAAAAAGAACAATATCACACGCGTTTGTCTCTTTTTCCCCCGAATACTCAAACGCATCTCAAGTTTAAGTTGCCATTAACTCTTGTGCTTCAGCATGCTCAACTGATTTCATAGATCCAAACACCGGTCAATGGTCTAACATTCAGTTTTGTTTAATACTTATCATAGTGTCTTTTCAACCTTGAATTTGGGAGAATCATCGAATAACGATGGAGCCATTATCATAAATTTGAACTGGAATTGGAACTCTCGCGCTGTCACTGTCATTTTAAGGTGGAAAGCAGCGACAGAATGACTTTCAAAAGCGTCTTCAAATTGAGTTGTTTCAGTATTCGGCGGTTTGACTTACATGGTAGATAAGTCACGCTCTTAATTCTTGCGATTCCGTTGACTTGCAAACTCGAGCTTACGGTCAAGGCCACGGCGAGCAGCGAGCGTTAAGCGTTGAGCGTTATGTAACACAAAGCGGTGCTAATGTGTACTTTGTTGGGGTTTGTGGTGCATATAATAAATTCAGGAATGAGTATATTAGAGGAAGTATGAAACTCGCACCAGTTACAGAAAAGCTACCAAGTAACCGATTATCGTGGTATGGACATGTAGTGCGGAGAGATGAGAATCACGTAATAAGAAGAGTTGTAAGTATGAATATTGATGGCTATCAGAGAACAGGCAGACCAAAGAAAACATGGATTGACTGTGTGAAACATGACATGAATGTGACGGAAGTGAATCTGGAAATGACGTCTGATGCAGATGAATGGAAGGAAAAGACATTGCGCCGACCACAAATAAAATGGGATAAGGGCAGGGAAATGATGATGCTAATAATACCTAGTAAATGTAGGTACGAGTATAAATCATAAGGGATCAGGAAGTTGTTCACCTGGAAAATATTGTTTATGTGAAAAGAAAATTCTGGTCTTCAACGGAAGACCAGAATTTTCTTTTCGTTCGTTGTTGTTGTCCAACAACAACTTACGATAACGATTGTAAGTTGTTGTTGGACCCCTAAGTTAACTAAGGCGTACTTTACAATAATTATGTAAGTATGACTTGTGGCGATAAACAAGACTTAGGACTTTGCCATTTTTAATCCCCGACAAAAGAGAAGGGTGTTATAAGTTTGCAGTATCTGTGGATCTGTGTATCTGTCTGTCAAAACGCATGGACCGATGCCCGAATTAGCATCACTCTAATGGCATTTTAGACCCAAACCTTGATCCAAAATGTTTTACTGACTTTATTTTAAACTTAGTGCAGCATAAAGTACTTCTGGTATTAAAAGAGTTGCATCTAACTGTTGAGTAACTAACCTTCTAGTCTACCTTCCGGTCGGAGGAGCCTAGGAAATCGGTTTCTTCTTCATTTTCCAGTTTTACGGATTTCCTTATGGTCATATGGCCATGTGATACTCAATCCAAAGTTAAGTGTATTTCGTTTTGATGATGCTCGTCACTGTATTTCAATGGGCATTTATATTTCCAACAGAATGATTATTACTATAATATATTTATTTAAACAGCACAAGTTGAAATAGTATCTTTACTCTGAGTCAATAGTCTCAATTTGTTTTAAATCAAGTTAAAATCACTTCACCCTCGCCAAATATGACATACTTTGAGCCTTATAACTAAAGATATTGTATACAATGCCTAATGAAGTCCATAAGTCAGCATTCTAAAACATTTTTCATTTCTAATAACTTCTTCAAAATATTTGCCTACCTCCCATGATCATCCAAATAAAACCTGCCCATAATTCGTTTGCAACTTCCAAACTTCGTGACGTAGATGCAGTTAAATTTAGTAACCTAGGTACCCAATTACCTATCCATTGTCAATTATCCATGATTCCTAGGATGGCATGGTGGCTGTTTTTGTATGGAGCGCGGAAGGCACGAGGTCACAGCTTCGTTTCCGCGTTTCCCGCCAAATTATCCGTGAAATGTCACAGTTCGGCGTGACGACAAGATGGCCGCCGTAACATGGCTAACGTTTGGGTGCTTTCAATTTCATTGTTAGCTTGTTATAATTCATCACTTGATTTTTTCGACACTGAAGTGAATTAGTTTTCGAATTAGAAAATCTTGTGGCGTGATTAGGAGTAATAACAGAAAAAATGATACTTGATTTATGTATTTTGTAGCTGCTCTCGTTTTTAATTATAATAATGTCATGGTTTTTTCATAATTATTCCGGAAAAAGTGAACACTAATCGTTTGAAACCGTTTTGACTCTTTAATAAAGAGAGAAAAAAAATCTGAATACCTAATTATGTCATCAATTATTAGCTCTAAAAAGTAGCTAACAATAGGCCAGTAGATCATGTCAAGTTATCTGATAATTAGTCAGTTCAAACTATCCTTGCTCACTTCTATGTAGGTCTATAAATAAATATTTATAGTCAGGTCTAAGTATGTCAGTTACTATGTCTAAGCCAGGGACCGTACAACTTCGTTCCTGAGTTAATTCTTTCGGAAGTGTTTCCAGGGCCTCAAGTCTGCTAATTTCTGCTATCTCAATCGTGTCAGAATGGCTCATAATTGTTGGTTTTTACAGTATCATTCAACCTATTTTGACTACTATTTCTTAGACAATAGAAGTCATCGGTTGTAATACATTGTAAAAACGAACAATAACGAGACCAGAAATTAGCAGACTTGGGACTCTGTTTGTTCGGTTACCGTATGGACGATGTTACCACTTGGTCGTGTAACCCTTTCCTAACACCAGTGAAACGGTAACTCTTCATAAATTAACCAGTGGAAGGGGTTACCCCATCTTTTAAGATATTCAGTTGAAGAGGTTATCCTCTTGAAAGGGATTTTCAGGGTAACCGTATGGTATCTTTATTTTTTACTTCTTTTTTTTATTTGTTTTAAATTTTTTTTACTGTTTATGTGTGTCGTAATTTGTGTAAAAAATAAATCGTTTTTCTTTCTTTCTTCTTTCTTTATGTAATATTTTCATTTACGAATAACATATGAAATTTTGTGGAGTTCAAGCAAGCTATGAAGGTGTCTCATAACTTATTATGGGGGTATTTTACAGGAATGCCGCAAAAACCGATTTGTATTTACAAATTTTTGAATAGAAATTCTTATTTCTTTGTCCCGAAAAAAATATATATCAAACTTGAAGATGTGACAATCTTTGCACGGTTGTCCGATACATGATTGCATGAAGTTGGCTCGATATTTTTTTTTCGCAAAGTTACCCCTTTTAAAAAAGTGTTTACAAGATTATTTCTAAAAAATGATATTATTTCAAATAATTTTTACATCACAATATTGGTCGCAAATATACCAACGAAAATCGTCCGATTTTGTTACCAAGATACTTCGACTCCTGCCGCGTCTGTCCATCGTATAGGAGTGTGTCCTCCTTAGGTCTCAATTGATTTGACGACACGGTTGGCGCAGTAGCTAAGCGATTAGCTTCCTGCGCTACGTGCCGCGGGTTCGATCCCCGCACGGAACAAATATTTGTATGATCTACACATAGTTGTTTCGGGTCTGGGCGTGTGTGCATGTGACTTGTATGTTTGTAAACTGTACCCTCGATACAGGAGAAATCCTAGTGAGGGGAAAAGACTAAAAAAAATAAAAAAAATATGGAGAGGCTCGTTCTCCATGAACGGAGATACGCGCCTTTCTCCGCGTTGCGCGCCGCTTTGCGTTCCGCGTGACATTCCGCCTCTCCATAATTGAGCCCTCTTATCATCTTCTTTTTTGAAGAAACCAGAACTCCGAGTAGAAAGTTAGACTTCTCAGTGAACAGATTCGCGGCGACAAGCTAGCTTATAATGAACACGAGCTATGACGCACGGTCTCCCGTCGCGCCGCACATTGTCCTGGCGTTATTCATATTACTCTGTATTAAACTTATTATTTGTCGTAAAACAAACTATGCTGTTACATAAACTTAGACAATAGATAACGTTAATAGACCTGTCCGTAATAAGTTGTTTTGTTACTGTCTTTTGGTAAGTATTATTGTGCAGGCGCCTGTCAAAAACTTATTACTAAAGTATCGGTCTTGTGTTTGTGAGCTACTGAACAGTTTTTATTATTTTTATTAAACGAGGTGTTAAACATGAACTCTAAGAATTTCGACTTCAAAGATTTTGTTGATTCTCGCTCCCACAATTTTTTCAGCAAAGGAATCAATGAACTACCCATAAAATGGGGAAAGTGCATTGATTGATTTACTATATAATTTCATAAAAGAAATGTTTTTGCTTTTTCCATATAAAACGCCGATTTCATATAGGTATCAGGAGTCAGGACCCAATAATATTAAAAGTTAATAATCCTGGGGTTTGTGTTGCACCCAATACCTAAATCAGATAAGGAAAGCACCGTATTCAAGCACAAAAATAATTTAAAGTCCCTAAAGACTAAACCTGCGCGTTTGTGTCCGGGAGTTAATTATTCATCAAGCCTAATGTCCTGCGAAACTAACTTATTAAATTACAGCCATTTTGTATAAAGTAAAAGTAACAATGTCAAACTTGTAAGTTGACCGAAGGACTTAGATAATTGCAAGAATAATTTAAAGCGCTACCAAGTAAACTGATGACAAGAAATAAAAAATAAAAATACGCCCCGTTATGTCCGCGTGTCGTGAGTAGGTGCAGCTGCGGAGCGTGAGGTCCTGGGTTAAATTCCCAGGTCGGTAAGTGATAATAAATGTAAATAATAATTGAGATAAAAAGAAACAATAGCTACCCATGGCATGGAAGCGCATGGAAAATGGTAACTGCTTCGTCTCTAATTACTTATTAAGTACCTAATATCGAATGTGGTTATATTTATAACAGTAGTTTGCATTTTGACTTACTATTTCAAGGAATAGATTCTAAGCGTGATGTTATCTTTAAATTAAATAAACATTTTAAATGTCCGTGGAATAGTAGTAATATTAATACTGCCATCTAGCGTTGAATAGCTAAACCACAATAAAGAGTAGTCTCTTACTCAACTTCATTTAGATGCAGTTTGGCTGTTTGTCGCGAGATGGCACTTTTATCAAAGTTAGTTTTATTCTCATAATGATAATGTTTTTAAACACAATTAATGAATAAATATTCTATAATAAATACATACATAAAAAAATGTCATACATAATACGCATGTACTACAATTATCATCATTCTCCTGCCCTTATCCCATTTATAATAATAATAATATAATACATTTTTATATAGGTAATTTATTATATTTATCTACATAAATTATGATACATGATACCTATGTAATCCGAAGAAGTAATTAAATACATTGCATTGGCAAATAGTGTTGTTTTACCAGAGTTTTAAATATTGATAGGGATTGAGCACGTCTTATTGAAAGTGGCAGCGCATTCCACAGTCGAGCGAACAGCTTGAACCGTAAAAGATTTGACATAAAATCCTGTGGAATGTGCTGGTTGGTATCTTTAGGGTTAGATACCTCAGTCAGCATCGAATATTATTGGCTATGTTAATGTTTCATAGAAAAAAAAATACTTATTTTGACGGCGCGGTTAGCATAGTGGCTAAGCGATTGGGTTTCTGTGCTACGTGTCGCGGATTCGCTCTCCACACAGTACAAATTTTTGTATGGCCTACAGATAGTTGGGGTCAAGTCTTTTTATATGGATATCCACCATCAATACTATAATAATAAATAATAATGATAATTTAATATAGGTATAAAAGATAGATCATCATTCTCCTGCCCTTATCCCATTTAATTTTATAATATAAAAGATAGATAAATATCGTATAAATAGATAATTAGTTATTAAATGTCCGTTCCCAAATGCACCCGCAGTAAGAAAATTCACTCCAAAATAAAATTAAAATTTGATTTTGTATGGCGTACGCTAGTAATAGTATACGCGTGTCCCCAGTTCCCCATTACTAGGTCGAATTTGCGTTTTGTTTTAAAGTGTATCCCAATACTGTGATTGCATTTAGGAACAGAGACTGAATCACTTTAAAAATTATGCGCACTACATTATAAATTATCCTGTATAGAGAGAAATTTAAACTTAGGTACACATGAATTTGAGACTCTATCCTCCTTTTTGTGATTGGTTTATTAAATTATAATTATCCTAATACCATCCTACCAAAACGCAAGTTTCCCTATCAAACGTCAGAGCCTCATATTCGTCAGTTTTCCTAGAGTCACGCAGACGCACTGCTCGTCCTTACGTAACGGCGGCCGGTTATCCTTACAACAAGTTCATGACATCACAAGCCCTGAGTGAGCTCTCCTTGGTCACTCGCGACTTACATACTAATTGCTTTAGGCTAGGGCTGGCAACACACAATGAAGGAGGTGCTTATTATTGCTACTATTTCTATGTATTTTTAACCCCCAACAAAAAAGGAAGAGTTTCTCAATTCGACGGAATGTTTTTGTATGTTACGCCATTACCCCGCCAATTGCACACCAATTTTGAAAATACTTTTTTTGTTTTAAAAGGTATACTCTCGAAGTGGTCCCATTTAAATTTGGTGAATATCTGATGAAGACCTTTGGAGTTATAAAATTGAACTCTTGAATGAAGAGAAGCTGTTAAGCTTTTCAAGAAAATTATTTTATTCTTTTTAGTTTTTTGAAGTCGGTTTTTATTTTTAATTGAAAGCTAGTTTAAACTGGTATTTTCTTAGCTTATCATGTTTCATGAAAATCTGTTCAAAACTTATTGCACCATGAAAACGAACTCTTTGATTGGTCTCAGGAAAGTAATGCCTTTACCTATACGACTTAGTAACTGTTATAATGTAAACGTTATCTCGAATTCATATAATACGTGTGGTGTTTAAATATATTTTTCTAAAGTCCTATAAATAAATCCAGCCCATTACTGTCCCACTGCTGGGCACGGGCATCTTCTCAGAATGAGAAGGGTTAGGCCTTAGTCCACCCCACTGGTCTAGGGCGGGTTGGCGGACTACACACACCATCGACAACTTTATGAGGCCCTCTCAGGTGTTCAGGTTTCGTTACGATGTTTTCCTTCACCGTTAACGCAAGTAGGCAAGCGTTCAACCACTGGACTATTACTGAAAGTTAGGATTATAATAGACGGGGTAAAGCCTACGTGACATTTGAACCGATTATGTGCGTCGTATTGTGGTTTATACACAATTTTAACTACCCAAGTTACTGTAGGCATTTTTCGAATAAAAATTTATAGTATGACTGAGCTTTAATGTGTACAAATAAGTATTTAGGTACCTAATAAGCTGATCCATTGTGACAAACGTCGGTAACTATGAACACTCTGTGGCTAATTAGTTAGGTCATTCAGACTTACGTGTTTTGTTTCCAGGTAGAAATGAACTAATAGCAAGTAGTCGATGTTAGCATGTCTATATTAATTTTATTTATTTATTTAAAATGCTTCACGTACAATGTACAAAGGCGGTCTTAATGCCGTAGGCATTCTCTACCAGACAACCTTAGGGTGGTGAACCTTCATTGTCTCTGGACAATGATGGTATATGCACCAAAATACAAACTTAATTGAGAGGTAGGTAGACATCATTATCTTCTTTATTATGTATATTAATAGGTGAAGAGAAAACTTTGTACCCCTTTTTAAGCATATTGCGTGCACGGAGAAGTGTGAGATTTGGCATAGTTAAAGTTTATATGGAGAAGGAGTGCAGAAAGCTAAACTTATGGTCGAATTTCGACCACTGGGCAACCATTAGTACATTATTATTACATAGTAAAAAACTATATGATATACACATTGAGTAAAAAGTTGCTTCTTACTATTAATCGTTCATATTCTTTTCAGAACACCATTGTTGCCAGCCCTAACGTATCGCATCACGTTAAGATGCGCCGACGCATGTTTTGAACGTCGTCGGTCAGTGTCGCGGCGTGGCCATGGCTGCAGGGGTCGCCACAAGGCGGCACCTGAATAGAACTAACGACGTGATGAATACTAAATGATACCATCATGGTAGATTTGTGGAGTATTTTTGTAATAGAGATAGGCTTTCCCACTTTTGCTTAGCTTAGCTTAGGCTAAGTATCGAGGCCTCTTTACGGTCTCCCTGCCCGAGAAGTGCCCTAACAGGCGTGGCACCATGGCGGGCTTCGGCGCGGTCTTCTAACCCTAACCCTAAGCCCACCTGTAGGTGCCGAAGTGGACCACCATGGTTAGTTCAACCGGTAGGAGACTGGCACACCCCTCCGGGCAGCCCATGAGGGTTCTCACCATGCTAATCTATATATTAATACATGAAAAGAAAACTTTGTACCTACCCCTTTTTGAGTATATTGCGCGCTCGGAAGATTGTGAGATTTGGTATAGTAAAAGTTTATATGGAGAAGGAGTGCACAAAGCTAAAATTAGGCTTGAATTTCGACCACTGGGCGACCACTAGTAATAATATTAATATAACACAGACACAGCAATCTTTCACCCATTAGCATCGCCCTAAGCCGAGGCCCGTGTCCCACTAAGGGACGCTCTTAATTGCGTTTCGTTAAAACTCACTTTTTTATTAGATCGGAGGCTCTTAATTAAGGCCTCACCGAAAGACGGGTTAAACATTAAAGGTTCGATGAGCCAAATGTGAGCGAAATTTATCAAAAAAAGAAAAAGCCGCCATTTCGGTGAGCCGCTATTCCATCGTTTGGGCGAACCATCTGGGCGGCTGACTGCTAGTGCGTATCAGCCCTAAGGCTATGATCTGCACAGGCTTAGTACACGGAAAAAACGACTTTGTACGTTCCATCTGATCTGAGTTAATCAAAATCAAAAAAATCAAAATCAAATAATTTATTTAATAAATTAATCGGTTGTTAATAGCAATAACTTGTTTATTTCTAGCTGTACCGTTATTTCAGTGTAGATAAGTTAACTTTGCACGCTCTATGCGAACCAAGTACTCGGTTGCAAATAGCAATAACTTGTTTATGCCTAACTCACTATCTGACTGTTGAGCCATGTCTCTACATGTCGTACATACGAGGATGACGTTTGTTTATTGAATGCTTTTCATACAAATGTGTACAAAGGCGGTCTTAATGCTTAAGGCATTCTCTGCCAGACATCCTTAGAATAATACAGAGACAAAAACATGGTAGATGCACTAGTCATTATTATTATTAGGTGAGGTTAATATACTTAAATAGAACCTTATTAATTCAATACACGTAATACATTAAAATATACAAGTGGGTTACCTACATAGATAAATACATACACGCACCTACACACTATAAAAATAATATATATTTAGGTATTTTATATAAGCAGTGATAGCCTAGCGGTTAAACGCTTGCCTTCCATGCAGGAGGGTCTGAGTTCGAACCCGGCCCGCACCACTGCCTTTTCGGATTCATGTTCGGATTAGAATTTGATTATCACTTACGTTATCGGTGAAGGAAAACATCGTGAGCAAGCCTGCACATCTGAGAGGGCCTCATAAAGTTCTAGATGGTGTGTCTAGTCCGCCAACCCGCACTAGGCCAGCGTGGTGGACTAACTAGGCCTAACCCTTCTCATTCTGAGAAGAGGCCTGTGCCCAGCAGTGGGACAGTAATGGGCTGGATTTATTTATTTTTCGTTTGGGGGACGTAAATATTTCGCACTTTCCCCTGACACATTTTTGATACAAAAATGGTTTTTACATGACGCTCCTTGGTACTACAAAACATGAACAATGGAGTAATGACACCTGATGTAGAACCGCATCTACGTCATCAACACTCATCTGCGGAAAACCGCCTTCTCACTAGTTTTGACGACATCTTAGGGAAAATTAAAATAATAGTTAAAAGACTTTCTCACCATTTTTCCTCTTGTACAACTCCTCATGCAATATTTTTTACCGAATCTCATGGCACATTGGTTTTAATAGTAAAAACAGGAAAATAATGTATTATTAATATTGTGTAATAATTAATAATAAAGCGCTGTATATACAGATATCGAACTACTCGATGGAAAAACCATGGTAGCCGTTTTATTTGTAGTCATGCAAACATATTGTAACTACCTACTAGGCCTTATTTACTTATATGGCCGTTGGTATTTATTTATCGTCACGACTGTAACTTTTGAAGGTATAAGCAGAGGTATGTAGCACATCCATTGTGTGGTCTCATATTATAGGACGTGTGTATAATCATTTATTGGGCACTAGCTGTGCCCGTGATTTCGTAAGCGTGAAAAAAAGATGCGGAACTTTTTGAAAAAAAGAAATGATTCCTTTTCCTTCCGCATGATGCACACTATTTCCTTGTCCAATGTTATCAAGGTAGGTTCAGCCGTTTATTCGTGAAAAGGTAACAAACAGACAGAGACACAGAGTTACTTTTATAGATCTTTATTTCATGTAAACCAGATACAGACACTTATGAAATGCGCGGTTCCAAGTGGGTTGGTCCTGGAGAAGATACCGGCAAGAAACTCCATGGATACTATTTTAAAATAAAAAATTACAATAATGCTCAAAATTCGACCTGAATTTACACAATATGACAAATATAAAAAGAACCAAAGATCATTTATAAAATCAGTGTGTGCGCGCATTTGAGTGAACTTTCATCGAAGATTTGGTTTTTATACATTTTTGCATTGACAATACCTACGGTCCAGGACCAGGAGAAGTCGCACTTGCGGTACAGGACCATTGCTTTGCAGCATTATACAGATGGGCTTACTGCCTAATAAGTCCTGCATAATAAAGTAAGATGAGACAGTATGCTTGTCAGTTTGTCAGCGTAGGAATCTGGCAGTATTCCAGCACTAGATTTAATAATTTCATTACACACTGACTTTATGACTGGAATGGAAATTGGTTATTTCCAAACCGCTGGTCATCGCTGTCCGAATATGGTTATCCCGTGATAAATGACCATAAAGAAGTGTTTTTGTGGTTGGCGAGTTTATATGTCAAATGCCGTCACGCTTGGATGTCTAAAAGGAGTAGGTAGAGTTAGGGTCCGGGTAGGGTTGTCATCCGTCCGGGTTTCCCTGGATTTGTCCTAGTTTGGGAGGGCGTCCGGAAGGGGTTCTTAAAAAGTGACCATGAGAAGCCCGGACGCCCGTCGCGATGGCAGTTTAGTTCATTTTTAGGGTTCCGTACCCAAAGGGTAAAACGGGACCCTATTACTAAGACACCACTGTCCGTCCGTCCGTCTGTCACCCGGCTGTATCTCATGAACCGTGATAGTTAGAGTTGAAATTTTCACACATGATGTGTTTCTGTTGCCGCTATAACAACAAATACTAAAAATCAGAATAAAATATGCGCGAGTCCGACTCGCACTTGTCCGGTTTTTATTAAATCAATTAGTTCCACGAAGCACTCACATATATTATGACTTGTGTACTTGTGTTATTAGGTAAGTAATTGTTTTGTTCGAGATATTTAACAAATTAACACCCACAGACCAATATATTATTGGGTTGAAGGCGTTAATTTGTTAGCTAAGAAATAAAAAAAACTATTTTTGCTATTTTAATACAATATTAAAATTTCATATACCTATTTTCAAGGGCGTCCGGGGAAAAATCACGATTTCGACCAAATGTCCGGAGTTTTTGAAACCTTTGTCCGGTGTCGACAATTGAGGTAATAGCAGCCCTAGGTACGGGGGAAATATTGGTGAGGCCTTATGTAGCCAAGCTGCCTGCAGACTCGCGATCACAAATCGCTTTGTGATTGGAGAACGATGTTCATCAGCGACCGTTTGCATACATCGAGAGCCGTAAGCTGCGAAGGGATAAATTTTCCTCTCTAGCGATAACCTCTGCTATAAATAATAACGCAGCTAAGCGAACACCACGATAATTTGACCACACTGCTAATTAACACTATTATGGAGCATGGTGACGCAAGTGTTGATAATTTCCCCATGTACCTATAGCCGTAGCGATGTAATTTAACTGGGAGTATTAACCATTTAGTTAAACCACATTGTTAGTAACAGGTAAGTGTCACTGGACTGATAGGAGTCATAATTAGTTGTGTACAAATGTAAATACATTTATTTTGGTTTTATGGCATCATCGGTTTAATAAACCGTGATAACATGCACAGTGGGTTACATGAATAGGTAGCTATAGCCATGCATCCAAAAATAATTCACGTATTTTTTTTTATTAATACTCGGACTAAATTAAAGGTACTTAAATGATGGTTCATTTAATTCAAAGTCAAAGTCAAAGATTTTTATTTCAACTGTGCCTTTGCAGGCACTTTCAAAAAATTAACCGACTTCCAAAAAAGGAGGAGGTTCTCAATTCGACTGTATGGTTTTTTTTTGTTTTTTGTTTGTTTGCTTCGCGATAACTCCGCCAATTGTAGACTGATTTTGAAAATCCTTTATTTGCTTGAAAGGGTCACTCGAGTTGGTCCCATTTAAATTTGGTGAAGATCTGATGAAGAACTGTGCTTTCTGTGCCCTTTAATTTCAGATATAGACGATGGAACTCTTGAATGAATAACATCATATCACTTGCGATTGCTGTAATCGCATGATTGTGTATTGTTTATGCCACTCAAAATAGAAAAATAGATACCAATACCCAAGGTGTAAAATAAATACCTATAAAATTCCTTAAATCGTGTGCGCTGCGAAAACTATTGATGATAGAACAAAATAATGTACTACAGTTTTAGAGAACACATTAATATCTACAAAAAGATTCGCGGTACTATATGTCTAACTATTATAGTTATGTCACTATATTGTTTAATCTATATAATAATACGTGAAGACAAAACTTTGTCCCCCTTTTTGAGCACATTGTGCGCACGGAGGAGTGTGAGATTTGGCATAGTCAAAGCTTATATGGAGGAGTGCAGAAAGCTAAAATTACGGTCGAATTTCGACCAGTGGGCGACCACTAGTATAAATATATGTCCACCCGAAGCCGGGACGAGCTGCTAGTTTAATTTAAAGCGTGTAACCCCTGAGCCACCGAAATTTTGACAGACTGCCTCTTCTGACTCGGACGATTTTCCAAAATGAAAATGGCGGTGGGCTTAAATAAACATTGAAAAAACAAATAATAAAAAAATAAAAATAAAAAAATTGGTGAAATTGTAATCCTTTTTAGATTTCCTATTGAAATCTGATTAGTTTATTTAATAAACTGCACTGAATTAATTATAATAATAATGGAACGTTGCGCGATTGGTAAAAACACCCTGAAATGTACTACAATTTTAAAGGTTTTAAATCGCATAGATAGTAAAGATCATTTTAAAATATTCTGTGGAAAATGTTGTTGGTTACACATTTGCTCGTATTTGTTTATATTCTTTTCATATAAAATGTAATGTGTCACTGTTTGTTTTCCCCAATAAATAAAATAAATAAATAAATACAATTTTGTTATACAAAGAATTTACGTTGAAACTTCAGAATTCATGTAAATAGGTATTGGTTGCCGGACTATATATATATATATTACGGAAACAGGAAAATTGCCGAGGCGCTTATTGTAATCGACAATCGTTGTAGGTAGGAGCTTACCTACTACGAGCGCTTATAGCAGGGCAGAAATTGAACTGCCCAGAAATTTCCAGTATAATATGATCTTTCAGTGTACGAAAAGCCTATACAGTGCGAGGTCAGCTCATGCTGGAAATGTCTTGGCAGTTAAATTTTTGCCACGATATAAGTGTTCGTCGTGTTGCTTGCTTAGTTTACGAGTCCGACGTTAGACATTGTAATTTATCATTGTTGTACAACTTAATTGTACAATGTAATTTGTATATTTTAGTTTTTTATGTGTACAAAATGAAAGCTTTTATCATCCCCTTGTGCATTATGTATCTCATTTTTTATATTAGCTGACATGTATTGATTAATAATTATGACTTCGATATTACAATTTTTTTTTTTTTTGCAACATGTATATTATTTCTTGTGTATGAGTTTAATTTGCCTGAAAAAAGATGTTTATAAAAATAAAAATAAAAGTTTTTTTTTTTCACTTAATCCTTTCCCTTTATTGGTATTGAACGCAAGGCTTAATGAATGGAAAACCAGAATTGAAACCGCTACTCAAAAGTATGAATAATATTGTCTGAGTCAACACTCAAACCACAGGTGCCAAAGTGTCTACGCTGTCAACAAAAGCCACTATATAAATCTTTGTGCGAGCCTTTGTCCAGCAGAAGTCGTCTTCCGGCTGATGATGAAGAGAAAACCCGCTGATTTCCCACTGCATTAAAAGAAGATCAACAAATAGTAGAAATATTTTTAACCCCGAAAAAACAATAGGGGGTTTCTAAGTTTGTACGTACTGTATATCTGTGTATTTGTGTGACTGTGGCATTGCTCCAAAACGGATGAAGCGATTTCAATACAATTTTTTTTAATTGAAAGCTTTTTTAATCTTGTATCATCTTAGCTATGTTTCATGAAAATCTGTTCAGCGGATCAAAAGTAACAGCTCTTTTTCTAGTCGGAGTCAAGAGTTTCTGACGGTTAGGTTACTAACTTGGCTTGGTGTCGAGTTCCCTTCATGGGTTATTCGTATGGTGTGTGGAGGGTGTGCCGGGCTCTTACCGGCTAAACTTAAAACCGGACACCTATTGGTAGATTCGGGAGATCTTAAAGACCGTGCCGAAGCTCATCACGGTGCCATGCCTGTTTGGTGAGGAGACTGTTAGCGGAGGGACATCTCAGGGGGGAGACTGTAAAGTGGTCCCCCCGGCACGTCCCCGGGGAGACTGTAAAGAGTTCCCCCCGTAACTCTCGCTGTGCAGTGCACGGCGACGCATGACCACAATGCGTCACCGTCTTCTCGGGGGCTGCTCGACGAGAGCATATGAAACTAAAATTACCTAAACGTCGTCCCACCTATGATTTTTATGGCATAAGGAAAAAATGATGTTCAATAGTACACCTCTATAATCCGCTGATGATGGGAATTAGTTCGACCCTAGGGTTTTATGATATATCTTTTCTACATAGTATCAAATAAAGTAGCCTCGCGTCTGTCTTCATATCCGCTGACTTCTCATAAGCCACGCAACGGATTTTGTATCTGTTTTCAATGGTGAAACCTTCCGGAAGGAATGCTCAAGATTATGGCATTTAATAATAAATTTATTTTTTTAGTAATAGGTAGATTTAAGTCGCTAAATACGCGCATCGCCGTGGAGTTGCGGAAACTCGCCCGTTTTACCAATACCAATAGATTTAAGTTTCTATAGTTTTAATATTTAGTTAATTTTTTGGTCGTTTTGTAAATATTTTAAGTATGGAAATATAATATGCTTTTATTGGTATATTAATTTCATACATTTTACTGGAAGATTTATTAAACTTTGTGCGATAGTGCTAAGAATAACAGATGTTGCATTTCCGTAGAATAAGATAAAAAGGTTAAACTTCTAATTCAGGGAATTGGATTATGGAATTAATAAAACTTATTTATCAGAAATAGATGGGATTTTCCTGAAAACCATGCAAACGATGCGACCTTATTGTTCATTTTTACCTCCATTGTTCCATTATTTTTATTTATTTGTTAGTTTATAATAAGCCACAACCTTGAATTTAAACAAAAATCGGTATTCCCATTAATTATAAAATGTCAAACACATGTTTACACGTGTCTCAGAATTCCCTCTCTAGAGAGGAAGCCTGTGTATGTAATGTGTCGCAAAATATCGTATCGTGTGCTTATCTTTTACCTACGTGATAAGAGACTCGTGAACTTTAAATAAGTACTGGTTAATATATTGACATTTTAAGTTAATAAATTAACTAAAAACAAGGTGATTCAAGGGCTGTGTGCGCCTGAAATCCAATAAAAAAGTTTTTATAAAAAAACACTTATGTAGAAAAGTAGTTTGGGGATCAATATATTATTTCTCAAGGCACTTTAGAATTATTGGAAGTATATATTATCTTAAGTAGATATATATATTTTATCATAATTAAAATTTTAACTAATTAGGCAGTATAAATAGTTAAGTTTAGGATAGATTGCATATACAGGTAATTTAAGTCGTTAAGTATACCTATATTATAGTAAAGAGAATATAAGATTTGATAGTTTGTTTGTTTGTAATGGATAAATTATCATCGATGTTAAAAATTGTTTGACCAGCAGAATGCTATACTATCACTGAGTAACATTTATAAAGATATCACGCGAGCGAAGCCGCTGGCGGAAGCTAGTGTATCTCTAATTTTATTTATCTATGAACAATTGAAAATATTAATATAGAGAATTTGTTAGACATCTGTTTTGGGGATTAGGTCTCTTACAATGAGCGGCACTGCGCCTACGACTGGGGTGCTGATACCCTGGCATCGGCAAAAATGCCTCTCATCTGTAAGATCGCTGGAAAACAGAGATTCAACCTGCTGTTAATCTCTGACACAAAAAGAGGTTTAAGTTTGAAGTCCATGTCTGTCCGTCTGTGTATCTGTTTGCGGCATCGTAGCTTCCAAACAGATGAACCGATTTCTTTGCAGTTTTTAAAATTAAAAGCTAGTTTAATCAGGATGGTTCTTAGCAATGTTTCATGAAAATCGGTTTAGTCGTTCAAAAGTTACAATTCTTTTTCTAGTTGGTATCGGGGGTTTTTGACGGTTAGGTTATTCATGTTAAGTCATTACCTACTTACCTACCTTTACCACAAGCAGTTGGTAGCCATAACAGCAACATTCAATTGGAAAGTCAAATTCAAATCCTATTTGACGACACGGTTGGCGTAGTGGTTAAGCGATTAGCTTTCTACGCTACGTGCCGCGGGTTCGATCCCCGCACGAATCAAGTATTTCTATGATCTGCAGATAGTTGTTTCGGGTCTGGATGTGTGTGCATGTGACATGTATGTTTGTAAACTAAACTGTACCCTCGATACAGGAGAAATCCTAGTGAGGGGCAAAGATTTAAAAAGAAAGAAAAAAATAATCCGTGGATTGTCCCGCTATGGTCTCTCAACATCATACCTCATTCCTCCACACCTCTTTGCACACAGACAAACAGACGCGGACTATTCTTGACCAGGAAACACGCGAACACCTTACCTATCTCAGTTTAGTTACAACACAACAGGATAACTAACAGGATAGACGGACCTTGAGTCCTGACGACATACCCAAAGTTCAACAGCCGTACAAGGAGGGAAAACTTGAGAAATTATTAGTGTTACCGTGCCTATACTGAAACGTCATCAGGGGGAAGGAAGGTTCGAGACTTGGGGTAAATGTCCGGAGTAAAGGTCAAGGCCAGTGCCTCTGTGATGATACAACGGTCACGCTTGTGTTTCCTGAAGGAAAGTAGAGGGAGTATAGGTAATACACGGTAGGTGGCGGTAGGTAGGTTTTTTACTTTCTTTCTTTCTTTCTTTCTTACCTATACTAACATGACGACACGGTTGGCGCTATGGCTAAGCGGTTTGCTTTCTGCGCTACGTGCCGCGGGTTCGATCCCCGCACGGAACAAATATTTGTATGATCTACTGATAGTTGTTTCGGGTCTGGGTGTGTGTGCATGTGGGAAGTATGTTTGAAAACTGTACCCTCGATACAGAAGAAATCGTAGTGAGGGGCATGAATCGGGCCTTACCTATTTGTGAATTTTTCTGTATGGGAATTCTGAGTAACAGCACTGAGATTGTAATGATGTCCGGCAGATGGCAACAAGTTCATCCCCCAATCCATGGGACTTAATAATTGGTTTGTTCCCACTAGTTCTACTAAACAGTTCTACGGAGAACTAATGGGATTTTTTTCTCATTAGTTCTACGATTTATCTTGTTACAAAATAGTAGAACTAGTGGGTTTTTCAGGTCGAATTTGAAGAGTATCTAAATAATAATTTAGCAACTGCCTTCAGTCAATTGACGCTCAACAAGTCTCCATATACACGCAAACCTATTAAGACCCAAGTTCACCAACAATATATCAGACGATTAGAGGAAAATCAACCGTTTAAACATGAATTTATGTGTAGGTAATCGGCCGTTTTCATTTTAACCATCTGTTATATTGTCACTAAATCCGGGAAATTTCCTGACTACAAGAAAAAGACTGAACCGAACGACTGGTATTACCACGTTCAGAAGTGACAGAGAATCTTCGTAACTATTCGATAATATTCATTAGTCATCTGCTCTATAGAGCTTGCTTATATTCCTGGAAAAACTGAAGAACTTGTGCAAAATATTGAAATTAGGAATATTACAAAACCTAGTGGTCGCCCTGTGGTCGAAATTCGACCGTAATGTTAGCTTTGTGCACTCCTTCTCCATATAAACTTTAACTATGCCAAATCTCGCACTCCACCGTGCACGCAGTATTCTTAAAAAGGGATACAAAGTTTTCTCTTCACGTATTAATATATAGATTTTAAAGATCTTTTTATGTAACATCTAAACGTGGTAGATAGATACCACATCGATATCGAGATAGATCGTGGTGGTATAGACAGCATTGTAAGTCGATTAACGTTACGGAATTTAATAATATAGCTAACTAATTCCTTAACATTCCAAAGCCAAATAATAGCATTTAAAAATAAAATAAAACAAGTACATTTTCTTTCAGTCAGTTTTGAAATGTTGAACAATAATCACTTAATTTTGATGTTGACTGTACTGCAAATGGTCATCGAAACCAGAATAATAATAGCGGGCGATCCCCGCTATGGAAAGCAGTAGTTTTTTCAAAAAAAGCCACTCTTAAAACTCTGAGTGGTCTGGTCGACCTTCAGCTATAAGGATAATGGAGATTCAACGAAGCGTATCCAAGACAGTTATGTTGAGAAAGGATTTCCCATTGGGCTGCGCGTGCGCATGCTGGAAGAATGTTCCGCAATCTGTTCGAAATCGAACGCTCGGGTACACGTGGTTTTTGGTGAGTCGCTGCGATGTGATTGGCTGATATATTTGTAGATCTGCAAAAAGTCGTGTGATCATGTATTGATGTTGAGTTTATGATTGGGGAAGTATTTAAATATGCATTCACTATAGGACAATACTTTAACGATTGTGATCGTAAACAGTATATAGAGGGCTAATTCACGTAATGTTATGACGCCCCGATCATATTGCAGTGACGCTTGAACTTGACGCGAGCGTATCTCACTGAAGCCAAGAGAATGCCAATTGTGTAGTTTTGATCAAAATTGCAATTATTTTCACTCTGCTATAATTCGTCTAGGTGAAGGGACATTGAATTAGTCTTTATCTGTTCTACACGTGTAAATAAAAATAATTTTGGTTAGAATACGTTGGAGACTTTTCCGCCTAGAGATAGTGATATGTGTAAATATAGTACAATAGGAAAATGTTACCTTCACGTATTTATTTTCATACAAAAATCATTTCAACACACGAAAGTTCTTTTATAATGATTATTTATTTAATTCATATTTAATTAACATATTTTCTGTACAAGTAGGCACACATACCGTCACTCGAAGTGGCTCCCGCTGAAAACCAGCGCTGTCGGGCTGCTCGCAAGAAGCGGAAGCCTTTTTGACTCAGCTGCGACGTACAATCCATAATTTTCTTTTTTTTGTTTTCATGTTTTTTTCTTTTATTTTTCTGTTCCATTTTCTGTTCTGTTTTTCGTTTTTGTACTGTGTCAAATAAATACTTTTTCTTTCTTTCTAAAATTATGAAATTTTAAATTAGTTCCTGTGGCTAAACTATTGAATGGATTTGAGTGTTTTTTTGTGTACGGTAAAAGAACGTGATACTTAATACGCCGCCCGACACCCTGTATATTATAGCATATATTATAGCATGTATATTATAACATTATAACATAGTAATACTAATAAGTACCCGCGAGTTAGCAATGCGACTCAACGCGGTGTTCGAAGGCATCGTCATAATTATCACATACATACATATTATATAAGTTGGTTATACAGTTCTGTCCTCTCACCCTGTTTATTGTAGCTTGTGTATATTTTATGTACCTATATCTAGTATTTATTTTGTAGTAAGTATACCTATATATTGATAGTTTCGAGCGTATGGCACTCGTGGGTTGCAGCTGAAAACCAGCGTCAGGTGGCCTGTATCACTGCCTCCTGACATTATGCTGAGCTGCGGCCCGCCGGCACAATAACTCATTTTATGTTTTCTTTGATATTTGTTTTATTTATTTTTTATTGTGCTAATAAACTCTTTTTCTTTCTTTCTTTCTTCTTTTTTCTTATACAATTAGCTGGAACACCGACTAGAGGTAAATGAGATTCCTGCTCCTATATGTACTATTTGTATACTATACTATATCGTATACCTATCAATAATAAAATATGTAAGACCAATTGAAATAAAACTTGAGGGGCGAATGAAGGAATAATTTTATAGAAAGAAGATATTACTTACTTCTTTTTAACCCCGACGAAAAAGAAGGATGTTATTAGTTTGTAGTGTGTATCTGTGTATATGTGTCTGTCTGTGGCATCGTAGCTCCATAACGGATAGATCGATTTCAATGCAGTTTTTTTTAATTGAAAGCTAGTTTAATCGGGATGTTTCTTAGCTATGTCTCATGAAAATATGTTCAGCTGTTACAGCTCTTTTTCTAGTTGAATTCGGGGGTTTTTGACGGTTAGGTTATAAGTAATACTGTGTTAGGTACACACTATTACTTATAACCTAACCGTCTATATAAATATATATTTCTATTTCTAATCACTGTGTACTGTCATCGCATATGCTTCGTCATACAAACATATAGAGATCGTTTTATAAATATTTAATGTCTTAAAATATCTTCAAATAATAAAATTAACAAAAGTCTTTGACACGACATTTGAAAATTCTTGGAAAATATGAAAAAATTGTGTGGATAAATAAATAATTTATTCATCATATATCAAGTCTTTGTCTTCAAACAGGTTTGAGTCGAGTGCAATTTGCCGAGACCATCTAATTGGACCTTTACTTATGCATGACTTTATAACTTGATGCCTGTTAGTACTCAAAACTTGGTCGTTTTGAATGACAGACTGAGAAACAGTGATATCTCGAAATGATCTTTGCGGTTTGGAAGATCTGTAGTTCTCATCCTTATGAACAATTTTCATAAGAGAATCAATACGGAAATCATGAAAAAAATCATCTGCTGTTCCATATAATGTCCAATAATATTGAACTACGAGTAATATTGTTTTTATGACATGAATGAATTTTTTAGATAATATTTTAATGCTTTATTCATTGTAATTTAATAATATAACATAATAATAATATCATTTTTTATAAACTGTTAACATTATTTATTATTAGTTATGAATTAATATAAATTTTGCATGCCACAAAACTATGGCGAAGTATGTCGGAATTAATTATTAAGAAAAACTCTCATTATTAAGATAAACTTATTTTATGTACCATGCTTCAAGCAAATAAAAATCATTCATTTCAACTATTAGTATGGAACAGCTATTTTTATTTTCTAAAAGGACTTCTGCTTTTAATGTAGGACCTTTCACCTTATAGGTAGGTATAATACATAATGTTATATAAATTATATATCCACGTTTATATACATACACGACTAAAATAAACATATAAATAAACCTAGACAGAGATTTATTGATAAAATCACAGAGATAAATGTGTCTTAACTATTTTATATAACGCTTTTATTAGCTTCACCTGTAATTACGTAAAAAAATCTTGGAAGTTTTGACCCACTTCCCAGTTTCTGATTGAGCTGCGCGGTGTCTTCTCTAGGACCACCCCACTTGGCCCTCTTAGCCCACTTTTATAGATGTATATATTATTCACTATAATATATTTATAGCCTTCCCAGATACCTATAAGTATACATTTTTTTTTTTTTTTTTTTTTGTATTTTTTTTTATGTATAGGTGTTATTCTGTGTGCCCTTTGGCAAAGGCCTCCTCCAACACTTTCCAATCTTCCCTCTCCCGCGCCAGTCTAGTCCAGGTTTTTCCAGCTGTTTTTAACACATCATCTTCCCATCTTCTAAATGGTTTCCCCTTTTTTCTCTTTCCCTCTCTTGGGTACCACAATGTTACCACTTTGTTCCATTACCACTATAATATATATAATTGGTTAAATTATAACAATTTATAAATATAATACATAAATAAAACACTTAAAAATTGCTCTATATAATAATTATAAACATTTAACATTGTAATGTAAGAAATACCTACTACTTATAATATTGTATTATAGTAAAATTGCTGTGCCCTAACAGGATTGCATATTGATACGCACCAAACCTTTTGTCAACCTATGAACATATGAACGCAATAAAGATTTTGAGTTTGAGTTTTGAAAGTGCCTGCAAAGGCCCAGTTGAAATAAAAAACATTGACTTTGATTTTGCTGAAATTTTGCATACTCGTTTACATGGATGACAAAACGTTGTTTTTTTTTTTTAACTATAATATTTTTATATTAAACATAGCTTGGGATTGAGCACGTCTCAGTGTTACGGGCAGTGTATTCCACAGGTGAATAGCCTGAACTGTGAAGCATTTGCCAAAAAAGTTTGTCATCTTTGTAAACTGGGTGAATGGGTGCATGCAGTGGTAGGATGCCATGTGTCCTTGGCCTTGAACTTGGGCACCGGTAGCGCCGGCACCCAGCGGGTACGGTAGGTACGAGGCAAACTGGTTTAGGTTCACTTTTTGTACCTTTTAGTGTCCGGACAGGTAACCTTGCATTTTAGCACGTATGTTTATTGCGATTCTTTTGGTAAACGGTGGAGTACTTTTGTTTGTAAAATAACATCGCGCCTTTTCTGGTTGGGGGGGGGGGGGAATATACAACGATGTGCTACGATCCTTATATTCGAACGAAGAAAAAGTATTGCTTCTTCGTTCCAAGTTTTTCATTCGTTCTTCTCCGTTTACACGCACACAATAGGTGCCCACTTTAATGTTATATTGAAATTTATTTATTTATTTAAATTTCTTAAAACTATCATTACAGGTCTTAACCTAATGCGACAACCAAGTCATACAACAAAATTAAAATTTAAGCACAAAATACATTTGATTTGATCATAAATTGTATATTCAAAATTATATTAAAGAAATTGTTTATTCATTTTTTTTTTTTTTACATTCATAATATTTACAATGAAGGCCTCAATCTAATAAGGTATAAACAAATAGCATCCTACCTGAACTAGGATAAACCTGTACCTCAGGTATCAAAAGTGCAGGAGTAGCTTATTATATATTATAAATATTTCCTAAGATTCCTTCTTCACTGGCTCTGGACCGGAAGACCTGGAAGTCATGGGGGGAGGCCTTTGCTCAGCAGTGGGATGATATAGGCTAACATCATCATCATCATCAAGATTTCTTATGCACTCGGACGCAATGAATCCGTATCAGTAATAAATCGTAGAAATACAACAAAGAAAACTTGAAATAAAATTGGCACGGGCAGGAGAACCCACCACCTCTGACACAGTATGCCAGGGTTCGCCGGACGTCGTGGGACCAAGAACTTATCTGAGTCTTATTTGTAGTACCTATCAGTGGCGAAGCGTGAAAAGTATCATAGGGGAAGCCGTCCCAAAAAAGCCCTCCAATAAAAGCACACTCACCAATTAATCCTACAAGACATCCAAACACCATACCGTCTCTTGTAATCTATATAGAAGAAGAGTTCGACCCTAACGGAATAACAAGCCTTTTTTGTCAGTTGGATGAGTAAATAATACCTATAATATTACGTTGGTCTATAGGGAAGCCAATGGGAATCGGGTTGTATGAACTCTTCGCCACTGGTACCTATATATCGTAATTCTGCTTAAGTAAAGTCAATAAAACTCAGTATATCTAAGCATAGATTAATGGCACATAAATATACACATTACGCAACTATGTGATTGCATAATCAACGATTATATGGGTGTTGCATTAAGTGTATACACGTGTTATGTAACTACACCATTATACAGGGTGATACAGATGTTAACGACACCATTATACAGGGTGATACAGATGTTATCACATTAAATGGAACCGCGTATTTAGTATCACGTTCTGTGACCGTACACAAAAACACATTAAAATCCAATCAGTAGTTTAGCCACATATAATACCAAGATATCTAATAGAGCTAGTTTTATTAATAATAGGACAAGTGCAAGCGACTACCAGGGGGTTGTGACAATACTAAGCATATAAATGATTATTATTAGGAGGGATAAATGGTTTTCGCATGCAAAAATTAATGAATTTGGTCTTTTCATCATTAAGTGTTAGTTGATTATGTTTAAGCCAGTTATTAACAACATTAAACTCACGCTGTGCGTAATCATGAACTTCCGTGTTGGAGACAGCTGAAAAAATTAGAGCAGTGTCATCTGCATATGAAATTATTTTGCCGTGGTCTAGATTTAAATTACAGAGGTCGTTTATGTATACTAGGAAAAGGGTAGGTCCTAGGATACTTCCTTGAGGAATTCGAAATGGCAGATTTTTCATATCCGCACTGATGATGTCGCCTATTTTGACGCATTGATAACGATCATGTAAATAGTCCGCGAACAGTTTTAACTAAGGGCCTCTAATTCCTAGTGCCTCTAATTTATTTGGAAGGATAGGAATGGACACTGTATCATAGGCTTTGGCCAGATCAAGGAAGATCCCGGTTACTTGTTTACCCTTCCCAAGTTCCTCAGTGACATAGGCGGTTAAGTGGTGTACCGCGTCTGCTGTTGACAACTTAGATCTAAATCCGAATTGCAAAGGAGAGAAGAGGGCATTATTTTCTAGATTAGACACTAATCTGTTGTTGGTAAACTGTGTTTATAAAATGTTGTTAATAAAATGTTTAAGCATTGTATAAGCCACTCAAAATAGAAATATAAAATAAACTTAAACAATTATCAAAATAATCTTACTCTGCTCACTGTTACCGCCGTAGCTTATATCGTAGCCGGAGTAACTATTATAATCGGTGCCGTAGCGTCCGTAGCACTTATTGACGTAGCGATATGACAACTTTCACTGCATTGTCATCCGTAATGGTTCCTAAGCTTTCATTAGAATCGGTCAGTATAGGTGCTGCCGAGACGAGACGAGGCCATTTATGGGAACCAATATTTCAATGACTGTTCCTATAATATACCAATATTACCTATACTAACTGGGTCTGGGTGGGTGTGCATGTGTGTTTGTAAACTGTACCCACAAATTTTAAATATTAAAAAAAAGGATAAAATGTCTCGCTGATGGTGGCATTGTGTGTCGGATCGTTGAGTTCCCTTCACTGCGGTTGAGCTTGGCGATGCTGACACATGCGTCATGGTCGTGAACGGGTGCCGTCTGTCGGAACTGGTCAGCTTGCAACTGCATTGCAACCTTATTCAGAGGCAAATCATTATAATCGAAGTCTTATTTTTATTCACATTCAAATAAATTATTCTCGCAGCTCTTACCACAACATTGTACAGATCAAGATTGTAATGTATTATTTTAAAAGAGTTACCATGGAGTTTTTTGCCGGTTCTTCTGAATATAACCTACTATTTGGAACCGCGCACCTAGAGTCTCAACATTTCATAAGTGCCTGTATCTGGTTTGCATTATATAAAGATGTATTCTATTCTATTCTAGAACAGTCTCGTTCTTCCTCATATTTGTTGGTATAATCGCCTCGTCTCGTCTCGTCTCGCTGGTGGAAAAGCACTTTAATAGTCCACTATTGAATATGGGCCACCTATTCATAGTAGATATGTATGTAATCTTATTCATAGTATCAAATTTCCTCATATAGTATTAGAGTAATAATATCCTTAAGATAAAAATACAAGGTAGGTACTTAATATTTAAATATTTCGGATTAAATATAGATTAGGTATCGACCTAGTATTTTTATCATAAGGAAATTAGTTCTTACTATAATTAAAAAAGGAAAAAATTCCGATGACCAGTTTTGCTCATTCTAAAATAAGCTTAACTAAATATAACTATATCCTTTCTGACTTCTTTGAGTAAGTATCCTAATTGCGGCTATTTTTTGCTAGTCAACCCGGGATAATGTATTACATTATCTATTAATTTAAATCCAGTTTCATTAAAAACATAGATACCTGCAGAAATCAGCTGCTGGATTTTGGAATACCCTTATTTTAAAATAGTTTCCATGGAGTTTCTTGCCGGTTCTTCTCCATAGGATCTACTATTTGGAACGCGCATCTAGAGTCCCGACATTTCATAAATGCCTGTATCTGGTTTACATGAAATAAAGCTACAGGATATTTTTTTATGTAGTGCGCATAATTTGTAGAGTTATTCAGTCTCTGGTCCTAAATACAACCGCATTATTGGGATACACTTAAAAACAAAACGAAAATTCGTCTTAGTATCGAGGACTCGTATAATTTACTAGCGCAAGCCATACAAAATCAATTTTTTATTTTGTTTTGGAGTGAATTTTAGTACTGTGGTTGCATTTGAGAACGGACACTGAATCACTCTGCAAATTTTGCGCACTATATAAAAAAATAATCCTGTATATTCTATGCTATTATATTCCTGTAGTGAACTAGCGGAATTGTCAAATAAAAATTCAGAGATTTTTAAAGGCACTGGAAGTTAATCGTGACCTTACATAAGGGTTCTCTTAGGGAACAATAGTTAATAAAATATAATAGTTAAAAAAGAACTATAGAACACGCTTAAGTCATCCAAACTAAACGTGTATGCAAAATTTCAGCTCAATCGGAAACCGGGAAGTGGGTCAAATTTAACTTCCTACACTTTTTTACATAGTTTAGTTAGTTACAAGTGAAGCTAATAAAAGCGTTTTAAAAAGCTACAGTTTCCTCCAGAAAAATAGTAAGAAAAGCTACTGATTTGTACTAGAGTATTCACTTTACAAGGAAAACCTTATTCGTAGTAGAGTATTATTTGTCAATCGTTGCAGATAAGCGCACTTCCTCCTTCAATTATGACTACATAACAGCAAGTTGAGTTCATTACATACTTATTATAAACATATTACAGCGACATACCTGTTTTGTTCAATATTCATAGGTATGTTAGGTATTACATGATCAGAACGAGGAAAACAGTACTGATCGCTCTGCTTAGGGTGTTTACAGACTGTCGACTGCAGCCGTTGACTGACGTCGACATGTGCCGTGTGCTGTCGACATGTCCTCGAGTAATGTCGAGGGCTGTTCTTTTTTTGTAATGTTGTGTAAATTCATGTCGAATTTTACCCGGGGCCGCTCCTGCGGCCTCAGATATTATTGTAAAGTTGTTTTGTGAAAAGAGTATCCATGGAGTTTCTTGCCGGTATCTTTTCCAGGACCAACCCACTTGGAACCGTGCACCTAGAATCACGACGTTTTAAAAGTGCCTGCAAAGGCCCAGTTGAAATAAAAAACTTTGACTTTGACTTTGCGAATACTGGCGGTCGATAAGCCCTCTATGTCAGAGTGGAAAAATATCACACAAGCATTCTGCAACGCACGTACGGTCGGCCAAAAAGTGGTCTATCAATTTTAACAGAATCACTGAAGGTGAAACTTCATTATTTTGACAAGACAATTATAGACCTTTTTTATGGCGTGCAAAAAAATGGAAACCTTATATTTGGAGACTAATTCTTTCGCCGGCTATACTCCAATACGGGGCTTTTAACAAGAAATCTTGTAATAAAAGATTAAAAGTCATTGAAATCGATATTTGGTTTTGCGTTTATTGAATTAGAAATTGTTTAACCCTATATCTATCTCTCACGCGCCTAAGCCATCTACACTCAATACTTTTAGCAGCAGAATCGCGTGATTTCGCGTTCGTTATTCACTTTTTGTAAGCAAACGGCAGTCAATGAATGCGAAAACGCACGATTCTGCTTCTACATATAAGTATCGAGTGTGTGAACGAACGCTACCTTCCATCGTCCGTAGATTCATTATCACGCTACCACTGTTTCCTAACTTCTGCCACCGCCATAATCTGCCTGACATCGGTAAAGTGTTGTCAGTCTGCAAGCAGCCTTAGCTAACTAATAGTTTAAATTATTTCATGTTTATGTTTAGTTTAAATGTCCCTAAGCCTAACGCTTTTGGGAGTAAACAGGATAATTTAGTTACTATGGTCAAGTTATGAAGTTTTGTGGTCAGGAATGTGGAACCATAATTAAGTTTCTGTTTGTGAACTAATTTTTGCATATTTCGGGTCATTGCGATAAGCTTCGGCATAACTTATAGTAGGTAGGTAGGTTATAATAAATAGACAGCGTTTTAATTGTATGTTATTTATTATTATTATTTTCAGCCTGTGTCGTCCCACTGCAGGGCAAAGGCCTCCCTCTCCTTTTTCCACTCACTTCTGATTTTTGCTAGTACGGACCAGTTTTTTCGGTAGGAGTCAAGCTCGTTCCGCCATCTTCGCCTCGGTCTGCCGCGATGCCGTATAATATTTAGTGGGGCCCACTCAGTTGTTCTTTTGGCCCAAAGCTTGTCAGACATGCGACAGACGTGTCCAGCCCAATCCCACTTGAGCTTGGCAGCTTTTTGGGTAACGTCTGTGATCTTAGTTTTGGAGCGCAGTATTGTGTTCACACGGTCTGTAAGTTGATTTCCTAAAATACTATATCAACAATTAAATTGCCGAAAAAATTGGGCTCCATATCGAGAAACGGCAGCGTAAAGGCGATATTACACGGATCAACCAAACTGAAGCAATTTCATTGAAAAGCATTGAACGACTTTATCTATAAACACGAAATCATTTAAATGTATTTAGATGTCTCAAAGACATTGAAACAATCAAATTGAAAGCAAAATTGAACTATGTAATATCAGCTTTATAAAAGCAACAAGTAAATTAAGCAAGTGATTCTTAATATTGCCGTTGCATTCAATGGGGTGACTTGTATTAAACGTATTTCAGCGCAGTCAAAAGTAGGTTAGAACTGTGACCACACCATAGAGATAATACATAGTACCTTGTACTATTTCTATGGACCACACACACAATGCACGAGCCGAGCGAGCAAAGCGAGCGGTGCTGTGGCAGAGCGGTCGGCGAGTGCCACGGTCCACTCGCCGTTCACTTTCCAATTCTATATGGACATTTAACATAGTTTGTTATCTCTATTATTAAAAAAAAAAAAAAAAAAAGAAATGAATGAGAAATGATTTATTTTAGAGACAAAATATGTAAAACCTTAAAGCATTGCCGGTGAGTTACAAATAATCCAGTATATTTGATCATTTTTAATAGAAGTCAACTACCTTATTTTATTTTATGCGCAGTCACAGCTTACTGGTTTCCACGCAAGTGGATACCCACAGTACCTACCTGTAGGTACTGCTACCTCTAATATTGAAAAGGTAACTTAATGAACCGCTTTATATGGAGGGTACATAATAATTTTATTACATATGCATCGTCCGCGCACATAAATATGTACACTGAGATTAACAATGTTAATTATTAATCTCATCACCACCAACACATACTAGTAGGTACCTAGGTAGGTACTAGATGTGTGCGCCGATGCCTTTTATACCGGCGGCGGCGTCCGATGTCAAATTTGTCGGCGGCGGCGGCGTCATCGGCGTCATCGGCGTGGGTGGTGAAATTAAAAGTAACATTCAATTTTTTTTAAAATACATAGTATATGACACGCTTCGTCCGAGATCAACTTTAAAATCTTATTATAATCAAAATATGGCAGATTTATTGGCCGAATGACTGAGTTGTGTGTGACGAACGAAGTTCGTAAGTTATCGGCAAAACGCGCTATTTAAATTGTGCTCATTTATAAATGGTTTTTTATTAAATTTGCGTAAACAAATACATCGAAATAAACCAATAAGCATATATTTAGACATTTCTAGTGTTTAGTTTACTAGTAATATGCATTGTACCTAAAGCTAGAATATTACATACAATGACCTTGACGCCGATCATGCCGAAGAAAACATCGGCGGCGGCGGCGCGGCTGAAATTAACGGCGGCGTGCGCCACGCCGATCGGCGCACATGACTAGTAGGTACGTACAGCTCTGTACTACGTAGTAGGTACTATTAATTAGTTCTGTGTCACTATGCAAAATATTTACTGATATGTTATTTATTTGTTTAAAGATATAAAAAGAAGTATATATATATTTTTTTTAAATCCTTGCCCCACACTACGATTTTTCTGTTTCGAGGGTACAGTTTACAAACACATTTTACATGCACACACACCCAGATCCGGAACAACTATCTGTAGCCCATACAAATACAGTTTACAAATACAGTTTACAAACACATTTCACATGCACACACACCCAGATCCGGAACAACTATCTGTAGCCCATACAAATACAGTTTACAAATACAGTTTACAAACACATTTCACATGCACACACACCCAGATCCGGAACAACTATCTGTAGCCCATACAAATATTTGTTCCGTGCGGGGATCGAATCCGCGGCACGTAGCGTAGAAAGCTAATCGCTTAGCCACTTCGCCAACCGTGTCGTCAAAACCTATACATTATTTTATAACTTAGTGTTTAAAAATATATGTCATCTTTTATATAAAATATAGTGTCCTTAAAACAATGTCACGCACGTGAATACCTACCACGTACAACCAAAATAAATGAGTATGTGATTGGCGTCAGCGCGAGCTTTGTTTACCATAGTACATTCTATCTACGAGTAGGTAGGTACATCTGTACCTACGGCTGCAGGCGCACTGGGTAATATGTGGCTATACAGGGTGACTATTTGAACGAGGGAAACATTGCAGGACATCTGGACATTGTACTTAGTGTTACCAACTCTTAAAAATATTTCCAATGCTAAAGTTAAAAACCCCTAAAATCCCCCAAAAAAAATGTACTCTGTAAAAATAATAAATAAATTGTAATAATATAAAATAATTGGAACATTTTCAAAACATTTACAGCAAGCTGCATCACAATCATTATAAACTTCACTATAAAAGTCAAGAATAGAAATATCCCTAAAAATACCCCTAAAAATACCCCTAAAAAAATCAAACCCCTAAAAAATCCCATCCCACTTATTTACCCCCTAAATTTGGAGGGAAAACCCCTAAGTTGGGAACCCTGATTGTACTCGTCATTATGAACAACTTTTACTAAGAGACCAATGCGAAATCACGAAAAAAAAAAACTGCTGTTGCATGTAAATAATTCAATATTACTCGACTAAGGTCCAAGTTCACCGATAAAATAACAGACGATTAGAGATATAGCATCATCAGCCGTTTAAACATGAATTTTGTATGGGTAAACGGCCGATTTAATTTTAAACATCTGTTATATTGTCGGTGAACATTTAGGGAACAACAGATTTTTTTCAAATACCTACACGTTTTATCCATTATCTTTTTTGAAAATACAAACAGTATTTTAAAATTTTCTTGAAATAAATGTGTATGTTGCGAAAAATTAAACAAAAATGCGATTTTATTGTATTTTATAATCAAAATTTGTTTACGATGCGTCAAAAACATTCGTACTTAGTAGCGTCGATGAGTTCATCCTTCTAAAGGATATTATTGTTACCCCGCTGTTAAGAGAGGCAGAGGGCAGATGGCAGTGGCTCCGAGTAAAGTACTGATAACCAGCCGGATCCGCGGATCTACCGCGTAACAAAATGGTAATGAACATCAATACGATCGTGAGAGCATAAACTTCGAAATTCCTAGAAAAAAAAAACGATCATAAAGTTGGGACCTTTTTTTTCACTTGGATTTCTCCTGTATCGAGGGTACATTTTACAAACATACATGTCACAAAATGCACACACAACCAGACCCGAAACAACTATCTGTAGATCATACAAATATTTGTTCCGTGCGGGGATCGAACTCACGGCACGTAGCGCAGAAAGCTAATCGCTTAGCCACTGCGCCAACCGTGTCGTCAAAAACGTCGTTTTGATACAGCTTCGACATACAATTCATTTTGTTTAAGATTGATTTTTAAATGTTTATTTTTTTCTGTTTGATCGTTAAAATCGTGTTTGTGCTGTGTTAAATAAAGGTAATAATAATAATAAAAAAATGTTTCCATTTTAAACCACCTGTTTAAATTGGAAACGAACCCAAACAGCGGGAAAAGGATAAGCTAATGACGAATTCTTGTATAAACTACAAAGTTTCCACAAAATGGCAATTTGTTTGTGTCCCTGTGCATCGCTTAGCTTTGAGGCAATCAAGGCAATGATTTAGTAAACAAACAAAAGTTTATCTCAATCTCGGGGCCAGCCGCGCCCATTACGAGCACAATGTGTTCCTAAATACAAGTTAACATGTACATAACATAAAACGTAATGCCGCTACGTGCCGCCAGGTGGCGCAACCTAGGAAACTATATTATGAACTATGACATAATAACTTAACTAAACTTCTTCCTCCAAAATTTTTCACACGTGAGTCGAACTACCACATCACTGTACTAATCAAGATTGTAATCTTTTATTTTAAAAGAGTTTCTTGCCGGTTCTTCTCCGTAGGACCTACTATTTGGAGCCGCGCACCTCGAGTCTCGACATTTCATAAGTGCCTGTATCTGGTTTACATGAAATAAAGATCTATTCTATTCTATTCTATATCCGAGCGTCCATAACGAGCTTTCGCGTGTAATGAGTATTTGGGAAATAATTTTCATTCCGTTGAGTCAAGTTTTACAAACTTTTGCACGCGAGTACAAAGTTTCTTCACGTGATCGGGAGCCGCGCATGCTTAACGTTTTTTTCTCGTGAAAGAAAGATCACGTGCTTACTCGTTTTGGCGGTAAGGACGCAGCTTCAGTATAATCTATATTCGTATTTTATTTCATTTATTAGGTCCACCAATGATAATTACAATAAAACTTAATTATACTATACACCTATGTTCTTATAGCTAAAGATACACACAAGAGTATAATCCAAAAGAAACAAAAATATGGATACATTTGACTAACTTATCCACATTTAATTTAAAACTTTAAATTAAAAGCTGTCAAAATAATTTCAGTTAATTCATTAATAATAATTTAATTGATAATTAAAATGCTAATTTATAATTAGCTGAAGCTAGTCGCTCGGGATACATAAATAAATAGTTAGAACATATAAAAAAATATTAATAAAGTACATAGTAACATAACTAAAACTAACTAGCGTATCAGTTTGTTAAAAATGTTCTCATGTAAGTTTGTGTAATTTCTTTTTTGAGAAATAAAATTCTTTAACCATAATATGTATGCCTTATTACCTAATATCATTATTGAAAGGTGAAAAGTAAAAAATGAGTTTGTTCTTACTGACGCCATGTTGTTTGAGAGATCAAATACTAGAAAGGGAACTGAAAATCGTTATAAAGAAGAATATATTATGACAGATTCCTGACGTATTAAAAAAAAAAAAAAAATCTTTAAAATACTGTAAACCTGTTTTTAGTTCCAATAAATATATTTTGTTTCATTTTTTTTTTTTTTTTATTGGACTAAAAAATCTCGAGTCACAGTCCATTAAAACTGTACTAACGATGTAAATTTACATACTCTTGCGCATTACTTCCGAGGAAAATTTGCCAAAAAATGATTATGAATGGAACCTCGATTAGCAAGACCGACCCCATAAAGTCCAATGCAATGCACAAACAACCACTCCAGAACTAGTTTGTCGCATTTAAGGCACATCAAAGCGGCATAATAACAGAAATTATGTAGATGTCCGAATAAATTTACATGTTAATAGTATTACCACATAAAAAGATAAACAGAAAACCCACTCAGCAAAATACGTTATGACTTTACGCATTTAGAATATATAGCAATAGGTAAACATGTTTTTTTTAAACCCTTGCCCTCTCTCCTGCTGTTTCTCCTGTATCGAGGGTACAGTTTACAAACATATATGTCACATGCATACACACCCAGACCTGAAACCACTATCTGTAGATAATACAAATATTTGTTCCGTGCGGGGATCGAACCCGCGGCACGTAGCGCAGAAGGCTAATCGCTTAGCCACTGCACCAACCATGTCGTCATTCAATTAATCATTTTAAGATTCTACAATGGAGGGTCTTAACGCAATCGGCGATTTCCTACAGACAACCTTTGGATGGACAGAACAGCATGTACAAAATAACGAGGGTAGCTCGCGGTGTAGCATTTACCGTCGATCCTATCAATAGACCTACGAATCGGACCACTGGGAATAAATTGAATTATGATAGGCAAGTGTAAGAAGTCCATAATGGTCCATTGCCAACAAAACATAGGTTTCTAGAAGTCTAATTAAATCTGTGTAATCAGTAAAACTGGTGTTGTGATTGGACCAAAATCCACAGCCTCAATGATTTTGTGATCAGAGATTTGGATCAGCTTCCAGTAACCGGAGGAAAAGTTTCTAAAAAGAAAAGTCACGTAAACGTCCTGCTGGTGACGTTCCTGCCAGTCATCAGTTGGGGTTTTGTTAGTGACAATATAGCGGCCCACCACTGAGTGGGTCATCAGAGCCTGGTTATGTTTAGTCAGCGGCGAGGTGCAAAGAGTCACGGACACATATGCGATTGACGTTTGAGAATGCTGAACTTGAACGAAATTCGTCGATTTTTAATTTGTTCGTATTTTCATGTGCATTTGCATTAGACCTTCTGTAGCTCTACTTCGTGATACATGTCCGGCCGGTCAGCGGGACAGGCCTGGCGCCCCTGACCTTGGCCAGCAATGTAATCGTGATGCAGCGACGTGATCGCCATACTAACAGGCTCCTGGATACGGGGAATCACGTGTGAAGGCTAAGTTCTGGTAGCAGGTGATAAACCGCAGTCAAAGGTGATCATAATTAATTAAGCCATCTAGAATAGATCAGGTCTTTGACATAATACTTAAGTTTTACTCGACACTTTAGTTACTTCATTATGCTTGTTATAAAGCAGTCACGTCTTTAACTACAAAACGGATTTTGGCAAATCTTTAAATAGGTTACAGTCCCCGCTGTAACAAAATCAAGAATAGAATAGAATAGAATACATTTATTCGATACAGGACATAGTTGTCAGTACATAAAAAATTAAAATAGAAACATAAAGAGATGACAAAGAAACAAAAATAAACCTCAAACAAAACCTTCGTTTCAAAAATCAATCCCTAAAGGCAACAGTATGGGAAAAATCCAAAAACTACGAGGAAGAAATCGCGAGCAAATTTCTTTATCTTTGGCAAAAGAATTGTTACACGAGATTGCCCAGAGAGAGTACTAACTAGTTATATATAAATTATAATACCTAGTACTTATCATCGCTGCGTGCAGCACCGATTTTAGGTGCAAGTGTAAGCAACTATTAGATATTCTGTGCTGTAAGTCTAGTTGTACAACGTCTATACAGAGGAAAAAAATGCAGCCCATTACTGTCCCACTGCTGGGCACGGGCCTCTTCTCGGAATGAGAGTTGTTAAGCTTTAGTCCACCACGCTGGCCTAGTGCGGGTTGGCGGACTACACACACCATCAAAAACTTTATTAAGCCCTCTCAAGTTTTCTCAATACGTGTGATAATCAAATTGCGACCCGCACATGAATTCGAAAAGTCAGAGGTGCAGGCCGGGTTCGATCTCAGACGCTCTTGCGTGGAAGGCAAGCGTTTAACCGCTAGACTATCACTGCTTACAAGCAACGTACAGTAAGCTACGTGATAATGTACACGTAAATTATGATGAATTATTATATTTGTAATCATTTAGGAAGTTAGGACTCTTCTTTTTGTGTGTATGTTTCGTCAAATACAGGATATTTTATTATGTAGAGCGCAAAATTTGCAGAGTGATTCAGTGTCCGTCCCTACTACCTACCTACCTACTAAAATTCACTCCAAAACAAAATATAATAGGACGATTTGAGCAATGTCCTTTGATTTTGTATGGCCTGTGCTAGTAAATTATGCGTGTCCTCTATACTAAGTCGCATTTTCGTTTTGTTTTAAAGTGTATCCCAATACTGCGGTTGCATTTAGGAAAAGAGACTGAATCACTATACAATTAAAAAAATATCTTATATTATCGGTGGAATTTGGGACTAACCAGTACAATAGTACGCCTCTGCCTCACCCTTAGGAGGCATCAGGTGTGATGCTGTGTATAGCTATACATAACCCATGTTTATGGTAAATTCTCGGAACGTTTGCACGGGTTAGTTCATGATCACATTTTTTTGGTTATTCTCACGTATGCTCCGGGCATTGTATGTTACGTAACACAGATTATAAAATCAAATTAGTGTTTTTGCTGTTCGTGCATGTATCGTGTGTTTTTGAGTTTTTTTTTCTCATAGTTCAAAAAACACATTATATTTCTCAAAAACGTGAGGAGCAAAAACTCAAAAACCCATAGTTTTATCCGCTATTACTATCCATAGATTATAAGATTCCTCTATGCTATTATACATATTTTAAGTAAGACCCATTATTTTAAAATAAGGATCCGATCACAATAGCGTCTATGAATCTGCAACTGAATTAAGTTTTTTAAAAACATTTTGAAAACGCCATTATTGTTCATATTCTTAAAGAATTAAGCCGGTCCCAGACATGTGTTCAAATGCAAATATGTAAGATTATTTGAATAGGAAATCCTTTGCGAAGATTTACATACAGTATTGAATTTTATGTATCCATCTTTGTTCAAATGTACCTACCTATATCGATTGCACGTTAGTGTCAATAATTAAAAGAAACAAACCATACACATATAATTTTTGTACGAGTATAAGCAAAATGTAGTCCTATTTAAACTGTATAAATGTCACCGTATCTAAAAACAAAAATTTGAAAATATTTTTTTGTGCAAATATTGACAACTGTCATTTTATGAAAAGATTTGTGAAAATATTTATATTTGTGTGTGCTGCTTTAGAACACGTGTCACTTTACAAATAATACGACGTACTTTATTCTTCTCTAAACGTAGAAAGAACAGTATAATATTTTTCTTGTTTATTTACTGGCTATTAATAAAGCGAAATTTTAAGAAACTTTTTGGCGTTCTAGGACTTCGGAAAGTCGAAAGTCAATTGGTACTTTTAGAAGCACGTGGCACGTGCGGGCTTGTAACAGGTACTTTGTCCCCCGTATTTTGTTAACAGTCTGCGTAAAACGGGTGCTAAGTACTTAGCAAGGCTTCTCTGAAAAGTTCAAGAAAAGTTTAGCAGAAACTTTCGAGCGATTCTTTTAGCCAAGTGTCTGAGGACTTTCTGATAGCATAATGGTTCGATTTGATCTTGTTGCTTAATATGGCTTTTTAAAAGAGGCTTTCTTTTGAACAAAAGAAAATAACTAGTATGATTTGTCAGGCGCAGGTACAGGATTTCGTTTAGGAGCGCAATTCTTGTGTGATTTTACCTATCTTCCAGAAAATTCATTCTAATCAAAAACAATGATAAACTTTTATTTGTTGTTCATATAATAATCATTATTTTTCTAAATTATTTTACTTACTATAATTATTTTTACTGTATCTACGCCTGTGATTAGTTAAAGGTTTGAACCATGATACATCTTTCGTATAATCACTGTCATTACGAAAAAATAAAAGCATTTTAATAAGATCGCAGAATAAGACTTGTGTTGTGGCGATGTCATAACGATGAGTTTGCTGACTGCCTCTTAAGAAGTAGAACCTTTTTAGGTGCAGAAGTGGTGAAGTGCATCTGCATCTCTCTTCGAAGCCAAAGTTTTTCTTTTAGCCTTGGTAGAAATTTCTCGACGATTTTCTCGGTCAAGGTAAAAGCCTGAGATAATGTTATCCTTGTTATGTTGTGTATTACCTGCTGGCTGTATCAAGTATTCTAATACATGCGTTGTATATAAAGTTTTAAAAGTCCATGGTAGGCTTAACACGCACTGCCACGAGACACCGTGTGTCATGAATTATGTCAAATTGGACCTGTCCAACTGGGGAAGTACCTCCACCTTGGAGAATATCGTAACCAAATAACACTGCTCTTTTGCAGTGTTGTGTTCCTACCGGTGAGCAAGGTCGCCAGTGCTGCTTGTGGAAGCGTCGTTCGTATTGTCAATAGAATAGAATAGAATGGAATAGAAGGAGTTTATTTTTCTGGTTCATACGTTACATTATGTCCACAGGATAGTGGTGTAGGTATTCGGCCTGTGGGTGTGTCAGCTACTTACAGTCTACTGTGTTTGTCTGAAAGAGATCTATTTAAGTGTCGTGTAGAGTGTGCTGTGAGCTTGTTAGTGTGTACAGAATAAAACATATTATTAATTTATGAATATAGTTCGACCCGCCATCTCTTTCGTGGTCTGCCGCGTTGCCTTCTCGATTATGTACAAATGTATAGTGTATAATTTTTATGTCATATTGTAACATTCGTTTAACTGTTGTAACATTGGAACTACTGTGTGTCCACACCTTAATGTACGTAAACCACTTTTTGTAAGTTGTAGAATTTTCAAAGTTCGGCCTTCACAGGCTGTTGGTTTAATAATTGATCGTCGGTGTGAATCACCATGTATATCCGTGAACTTCAATGATACTGAAAGGTTTCACTTTCAACCTGACAATAAATTAAAAATATCGTCATCACTTTGGTAATTGGTACTTTTCTAAAACGCTTTTATTACTCGTAACTAACTATGTAAAAAAATCTTGGAAGTTAAATTTGACCCACTTCCCGGTTTCCGATTGAGCTGAAATTTTGCATACACGTTTAGTTTGGATGACAAAAGCGTTTTCTTTAGTTTTTTTTAAACTATAATATTTTATTTATATCTAATCCATGCCAAAAGCTTTCTTCAGGTTATTAGTCCAACTATATGATTCGTTAGCAAACTCTTTCTACAAAGTATAATGGCGATAAAAATATTAGACGAGACGGTTGGCGCAGTGGCTAAGCGATTAGCTTTCTGCGCTACGTGCCGCGGGTTCGATCCCGCACGGAACAAATATTTGTATGATCTACAGATAGTTGTTTCGGGTCTGGGTGGTGTGTGCATGTGAGATGTATGTTTGTAAACTGTACCCTCGATACAGGAGAAATCCTAGTGAGACCTACACAACATCGTCACCTCGATGAGGCTCCCGCTGAAAACCAGCACTATGCACTATGCAGCATATGCTGAGCGGAAGCCTTTTTGACACAGCTGCGACGTACAATCATATTATGTAACAATATTATATATCTTAAATTTTACTTTTTAAATTTTTTCTTGTTGGTGTTCCATTTTTTTTTTTTATGTGTTGTATTTATTAGATAAGTTTTTCTTACTTTTCTTGGCCATATGAAAGAATAGTCACCTATTATAGAATAGGCCATATAAGTACTTATTATTCGTTTTCCAATAAGACAATTCATGTAGACCAATTGAAGGCATATGAATAGTCAGAATGTTGCCAATAAAACATGTACATTACAATAAATAAATAAATCTAGCCCATTACTGTCCCACTGCTGGGTACAGCCCTATTCTCAGAATGAGAAGGGTTAGGCCTTAGTCTACCATACTGGCCTGGTGCGGGTTGGCGGATTACACACACCATCGAGAACTTTATGAAGCCCTCTCAGGTGTGCAGGTTTCCTCACGATGTTTTCCTTCACCGTTATTGCAAGTGATAATCAAATTACGATCCGCACATAAATTCGAAAAGACAGAAGTGCGAGTTTGAACTCAGACCCTCCTGCATGGAAGGCAAGCGTTCGACCGCTGGACTATCATTTACGGTAGTCTTGTACGTGCCTGTATAACATGCAGTAGAATACTACTTGTTTAACGAATTTTACTGGAAATGATTATGTTAATTTTGTTGTAAGTTGCAATAACAAAGGAATTATCAAGCAAACAAGAAGAACAAAAAATGGATGATTAGAACAACATAATAACATAAACACTGCACGAAAGGGAAACTAATGACATGCATGCCCCAAATTGATGAGATTGTCGGAGCGGGCGGCGCGGGCGCAACGTACCCGACCATCCAGTTGGTTAGGTCGGACCGGCTCTCGTTAATACTGAACCTAACATCATAAACCTAATACGTATATAAAATTGACAGATAATATGCTAATTTTTTTTATGCATTTTTTATTGTTTTACAATTTTTAAGATTCCCGGAACTAAAAGAATATGTTGTTCGATTTGGAATTATGTCCAGCTATAAACATAAAAATACCAAACTAAAAAAGAACATTTTTTTTTCCCATCTTGTTTGTCGTTGACACAAAATACTAATTGTATAATAAATCCTTTTTTTTTTACAGCCTGTTATTGCCCCTCTTCGGGGCTGGGCTCGGACCTTTTCTCAGAATTAGAAGGGTTAGGCTTTAGTCCACCACGTTTGCCTGGTGCGGGTTGACGGACTACACACAACATCGACAATATTACGAGGCCCTCTCAGATGCGCAGTTTTCCTTACGATAATAAATACTACTGACAAAAAATTCGACATATAATTAACTACAAATACATAACATTATGAAACTAACTATACAGTGTCGGCTTAGGTGATTTTCTAAAGGTAAATCTTGACATGACATTTTATGTAAACCTGCATTTGGAAAATCTGAAAACTTTAAACTTGGTTGGTTCTATAGTAAAAGTTGTTCAAACGTAAACGTGTTTCGACTTATTTTTAACCCCCCACAAAAAAGAGGGGTGGTATTAGTTTGTAGTGTGTATCTGTGTATCTGTTAATGTGCGTCTGCCTGTGGCATTGCAGCTCCAAAACGGATTGACTGATTTCAATTCGGTTTTTTTTTTAAACAAAAGCTAGTATCATCTTAGATTGTTTCATGAAAGTCTGTAACAGCTCTTTTTCTACTCAGAGTCGGGGGTTTTTGACGGTTAGTATATTCTAGTTACAGTGCAGGGTTTTTGACGGTTAGGTTATATTTTATTATGAATTGCAGTTGCATTGTGTCGTAAATTCCCGGTATTTTGTCACATCATGGCGCTGTCTTTTACCTGTGACGTACAGTGATTCACTTGATGAAACATTCCTTGTTTTTCTCTCAGTTAATCATTCGTAGGTTTTAGGGTTCCATTTAAGGAAACATTATACATTATAATTTCATCATGTCTGTTCGTCATACCGACTGTTGGTCGTAACTGGCATGCTCCGTGTTATTTACCGTACCGGCAATATTCCGGGTGCTTGTAGTTGTTGGCTTCTCCAGACTGACGGGAAACAGATGCTTAGGCTCGGACTATAGGTATGCACCGGATACCCGCAACCCTACTTGTGTGGTCCGACACGCGCTTCGCTATTTAAGTTTGATAGCAGGTCAAAAAAATATCATTAAGTATAGATATTATTATGCGTATATATTATTATATATAAGCATAATAATATATATATAGCATAATATATATATATACATAGCATATTATTATTATGTTTACATTATGTTACACGTGTAATAAACCAGTTTTTTTGGAGATAATCAAAGTACATAGGGACCTACTTGGGTAACTGTGATCTCTGAATCAAATATACCTACATTCTGGTTTTTTTCGTGAGAGTTATGCGAGGAAGTATAGAAATCTGTCAATTTTATGGACAGCAGCATCTAATAAGGCACTGATAATCATATTTTAGCCTTAGAAGTGGCCTGCGGACTTTTACATTCTAATAACAGTCGTCTATATGCTATACATTGACTACCTGCCCTAATGTGCACGCCAGTGAGGCTGCCAAGCGTGAGATTATGGACTGAATCTGTCAGGAAATTTTTTTTAGCAGTTCGAGGATAAGTGAATTGTAATTCACTTATCCTGGAACTGCTAATGAGAATTTCAGGTCATGTTCGTGAACGGGTGCCATCTGTCAGTACTAGTTAGTTTGTAATTGCCATCGCAATCTTACTCAAAGGCAAATAATTATTATCCTATTCTTATTTTTTATTCACATTAAATAACATTACAGCTCTTACCACAACATTGTATTAACAATTATTATTTTAAAAGAGTTTCTATGGAGTTTCTTTCTGGTTCTTCTCTATAGGACCAGGCAGACATAGACTATAGGTTCCAGGTAGTAATTTGGAACAGCACACCTAGAGCCTAAATCTGGTTTACATGAAATAAACTTAAATTCTATTCTATTCCTTTTTTTGGCCTTACCTGACAGGGAAGACAGATGTGATGTTATTTAACTTAAATACTTGAAACCAAAACATAGTAACCAGTGCCGAATCGCAATCAAAAATTCAAAAAGCCAGACTATACGCCACTCGAATTTGAAGGTCATTACTGTACAAAAACAATAAAAAATCTGTTCGTGGCAAAAACCCAAAAGTCGCATTAAGTTTTTCGACAAACCGGTCTTTTATTAGGTTTTAATTTCCACCACGTAAGGCCTGTTTGTTGATTTATTATGGCTTATGATAATATTTATAATATTGATGTACTACACAAAGGACTTGATGGAACTGCGTAGTGGGTGTTACTACGTAGCAATTAAAATTGTTACCTGCGTCTACAGGTACTGTTTTAGAGAGAGGTGTGCTCCAACTCTTGGGTTGGTGGCTACCGTACAGGCTGACTAATCGAAGTCTGAGGCAAAAAAAATTATACTTATCATTGAAACTAATGGCGGCCGATCAAAATATTGTTGATCGAAGGCGACATGCTTTATATTGTTTTTGGGTGAAAAATAAACGTTAAAAAAAAGTAAAAACTGACTTCAAAAAAGTATATTCAGAAAAGAATATTTTTTTTTCTTAAAAAACTTAACAGCTTCTGAAGTCGATGCCACTGATTTTATTATTCTATTTTGAGTGGCATAAACAATACATAAACATGTGATTACAGCAATCGTGAGTGATATGCTATTATTCATTCAAGAGTTCCATTGTCTATCTCCGAAGGTCGTCATCAGATCTTCACCAAATTTAAATGAGACCACCTCGAGAGTATACTCTTTCAAATAAAAACAAGAATTTGCAAAATCAATCTGCAATTGGCGGAGTAATCGCCTACCTATTCTCTTAGCTTCAGTGAGATACGCTCGCGTCAAGTTCGAGCGTCACTGCAATATGATTCGCGCGTCATGAAATTAAGTGAATTAGCACTCTGTAGTACTACCCGTCCCTCTACAAACTCTACTACCACTGAAGTATAACCGAATGTTTGCGGCAAGACGTGCCTCCCCGATTATATTAAGGGTCCACTGCAGTAGCGAAGGGTGACAGTTTTAAAAGGGGAAGCCGTCCTAAAAATGCCCTCTACAAATTATTGCAAGACAAAAATCCATACCGTCTCTTGTAATCTATATATTATAGTCATGTCTGGAAGAGCTCGACCTAACTGAATAACAAGCCTTTTTTTTCGTCAGTTGCATGAGTAAATAATGTAATATTACGTTGGTCATTCCTAAAGGGAAGCCGATGGGAATCGGGTTGTATGGACTCTTCGCCACTGGTCCACTGCAATAATGATGAATGTCCTTTGTCTTTTGTATTAAGCTAATTGGGTTTTAAATTTATAAACGGTGTAAATTTTGAGCGTTCTAGCCGTGTAGCCAAAATATTAAAAACGTATGTATCTCGGGACTGCAAGCGATATTGCTAAGTTTTTAAACAAGATTTCTAACTACATTGTCAAGTGACCGAATGGCATTACTCGTTAAGATTTAAATATTTTTGGACATTCATCATTATTGCAGTGGACCCTTCTTTTTCATCAATGAAGAAATCTTGCAAGTGTGGTCATATCGTATGTTAGGTAGGTATTACAATTTCAACACTTTCCTCATCTACGTCATTAAGTGCGTCAGTTCTTGGAATTTTGCTGACGTCAAATGAAAAGAGGTGTGAAAAAGGAAATCCTATGACGGATTTATTTTATTACGTAGGTACGCCTACTAAGCTGCAATTACTTACAAAACTGCGCAACTTTGCCTGTATACCTAACTTTACCTAGTTTGTAATCATATTATTTAAATGCTGTCCATAAATGTTGAGTACAGGAAAATGTGCGCAGTTTTGCCGAAGTTGGGTTAGGGGTACAGGCAAAGTTGCCAAATTTGCGGTTGTACTATGCTCCGTCAAATTTGGTTATATTTAACTAAAGGTAAACAATTTTAAAATATGCATTTAAAAATCTGTAAACTTACTAATAAATGTAAAATATTATTTAAAGTTCACAAAACGTTTACGTAAGTGAATTTCATTTGTAAGTAGCCAGATAAAACATCTGCATACTTACAAAAAAATGCAAGTTGTAAATTAGCTAAGCCGACAGAGTACAGATGAAATTAAGAGTATAGGTAAAACTGTGCAGTTTTTCCGATGTTTTACTAGTAAAAGGTAAGTGTAAGTACAGGCAATGTCACGTAGGCAAAGTTAGGAGTACAGGTAAAGTTGCCCAGCTTTACCGGTTTCACAAAACTAAGACATTTTCCTCAAAACAGTAATAATATATATTATAATAATAATTAATTGATCAACTGATGATGCTGACAAGACCATTCGTCACTTAATGACAATCTATTAATGTAATCATTAATAATTATTCTACTTACGTAAATTATTTACGTAGATCCGAACCTATTTTACATATCCGAGAAGGAAAACGGATATTTAATATTATATAAATATATCTTATCGTTAATAATTTATCGTGTAGTTTCTAAAGTTAAATGGGTTTAAAAATGTTTTATATTAAGTATACTGTAGGCAGTGATAGTCCAGCGGTTGAACGCTTGCCTTCCATGCAGGAGGGTCTGAGTTCGAACCCGGATGACACCTCTGATTTTTCGAATTTATATGCGGATCGAATTTTGATTATCAATGGCATTAAAGGTGAAGGAAGACCTCGTGAGGAAACCGGCACACCTGACTCCTGAGAGGGCCTCATAAAGTCCTCAATGGTGTGTGTAGTTCATGAACCGACAGAGCGTGACTTTCGACCTCTCCATAATTGAGCCCTCAGTAATACAAAGTTAGACGCCACGGTTGGCGCAGTGGCTACGCGATTAGCCTTCTGCTCTACGTGCCGCGGGTTCGATCCCCGCACGGAACAAATTATTTGTATGATTTGCAGATAATTGTTCCGGGTCTGGGTATGTGTGCATGTGAGATGTATGTTTGTGAACTGTACCCTCGATACAGGAGAAATGTTAGTGGCAAAGTTTTTTGAAAAAAGAACAAAAAAATGAAAATGTATTTTACTGGTTATTATTCTGATGAGTCGCTCATACCGTAGTTGAACGATTAGCGAGCTCGCAATGGTGGTAACGCAAGCAAGAGCAGGGCAGAAATTGAACTGCCCAGACATTGCCGGAATAAGCTGACCTTTCATTGTCCGAAAAGTCTATACAGTGCGAGGTCAGCTCATACTGGAAATGTTTGGGCAGTTCAATTTCAGGGCTGCTATAAGAGTTCGTAGTAAGGGGGCTGCTCTTCGTAAAAAATACTTCATTTCAGGTCCAACGACTCCGCTGGATATTTACTGAATGTAATTAATAGTAACTTTTAACATATTAATGCGAGACTTTAGTCACGTACCGTATTATTTCTGGTTTTCCTTTATAGGTATTTTTATATTTGAATATTTATATATTAATTTGGTTGCAGGCTAAGCTCATGATTATTAATTAATTAATACCTACAGGAAAATGATTATTTACCGTTTTATCCAAGTATGCTGTAGGTACGTTGGCCATGGGTTTGCGATTATGTGTCACAGTTATCATCATCATCAAGGAATAAAAGAAAGAACGAAATAAAAATATAAGTAATAAGGAAAGAAAGAAGGAAAGAAAGACGGAAAGAAAGAAATCCAATGAAAGAGATGTATATTCGAACGAAGATATAGATATACAGAGTCACCAGAATATATATAGGTTTTCTCAGGAAATAATTGATTCAGTCGAGTAATATAACTTATGGATAAGATTGATTGATTTGAAGAGATTTACCTAACAAAATGATAGTGACATCACATAAATGGAACTTATTTCAAAGGTTATCGAAAGTGCCGTTAGTCATCCCCCATCAAGTACGGCACCGAGAAATAAGGAAGCTTAATATGGACAAAGTCTGAAATAAATGTATTTTTATTGGTGACGAAGTACCTATACCATAGATAAAGATAGGTAACCAGGCAATTGTACCTTTAAATTCTGACATTACCTAATGCTATTGTTAATCGGATATGACAATGAAACCGCTAAAAGCATAATACCAATTTTTCTAATCACAACCGGACGACTGTGGTTGAGGACAAATGTAACGTTTTCGTTTCATCACTTAATGAAAGTTTAAAAACCAAACCAGCTCGGATCTAAGGAGAAAGAAAGAAAGGAGAAGCAAGAAAGAAAAAGTATTTACTTGACACAGCACAAAAACGATTTTAAAGATAACACAAAAGAAAAATAAATCTTAAAACAAATATAAAAATAAATGGATTGTACGTCGCAGCTGTGTCAAAATGGCTTCCGCTCAGCATAATAATTATGCTGCCGCGCTGCATGCAACCCGACAGCGCTGGGTTTCAGCGGGAGCTCCATGGTTCTCGGGGGAGGAGTTAATATGGACACTTATTGCTAGTCAGTTGTCAGTTGCAAGCATAAAGTTATTATTACTCTAATAATAACTTTATGGTTGCAAGCTGTATGTAACGAAGTTCATCTTTATCATAGACTAATAACTTATGTCTATGATCTTTATCATCTCTTTACCAATCAATACTGGCAATCTTCATCATTGGCCACTTCATGCTTCCAAAATTAAAATTCGAATTTAGAACGTTGCCCTTGCTCTAGATTAGGGTTCTCCAAACTTTTTAGCGTACACACTGACTCCTCTTTTTTTTTTTCTTTTTTTTTTTTTTTTTTTTTCGCAGGAAAATCCTCATGGATGTCCTCCGCCCCGGGGGAGAGCGGAGGGGTCTGTCGGACTCTTACCGACTAAAAACCTGCGGTGTTCCTTCTCATACCTTTTACGCCGGGAGAACGGGATTCGCTCGCGCATTCACCGCTCTCCCGGCAGGTATCGGCCCGCCAATAAGCCCCCGGCGGGCCCCGTCTCGATGTGCGGCTGTGGGTTAGCCGCACATCCTCTTTGAGAGGCGCGCGTGGAACACGTACGCGCCGCCTACACTGACTCCTCTAGTCTCAAGGGCCATTACCTGGCCTAACTAGCCCATCGGACCTGCGCTCATCATACCAACATAATATAGTTTCTTAATTTGATCATTAAATAAATATTATTTAATATTATTTTGTATGATTTAATTTATTTACTTAAATACATTGGCGGGCCGGATATAGGATATATTCGGGACGCTACCATGGCCAGATTGGTGGTCCTCGCGGGCCGCACTTGGCCCGTGGGCCGTAGTTTGGAGACCCCTGCCCTAGATCATCATTTTTCATTTTCATTTCATCATTCCTTTTTCGACTCTCATCGGTGGTACAGCTGTTGTCATATTTTCTTTTATAATGTTAATCCAAATCTATCTGAAATTCATCTAAGTAGGCCTACAATATTAGACTATATGTTTTAGTATTTTTATTGTTGGTCGAAATTCGACCACATAATATATATTATCAATTTTAGCTTTCTGCACTCCTTCTCCATATAAACTTTTACTATGCCAAATCTCACACTCCACCGTACGCGCAATATGCTTAAAAAGGGGTATGCTTAAAAAGGGGTTTTCTCGTCACGCATGAACATAAATATAGATTAATTAATCATATTGTGTTCTCAAGACAAGTGAAAAGTTCTGTATATCAATTACAATAAAACCATTTTCCCGTGGCATCTTTTATTACTGCCACTGCAGCTTTTTAACTATTCAACGTCGTTTCCGTGAGTCCTCCCCCAGAGGGATCGCCGAGGGACATAGAGGGAGGGGCTCCGGGACAATTTTGATACAAAATGCCAGGTTGTGACTGGCTGACGATAATAGTTGGTATTAATCCCCAGAACACCTATTAGGAGAATACGTATCGTAATTCATTATCAAACCCTATTGTGTAGAATACAATAGCTATGTAATCAGGTGTTGGTTGGAGTTTACGCGGGTGGTGGCAATATATTACAGGATAATATTACGTTAATTGGTCGCCTTACATACAAGTCTACTCATACGTAGGTATCTACGAGAAAGTATCTGACTGCTAGATAAGCACCCGCCATGCACACAACACATACCCGTACGTATGTATGGAAGTGATTATCTTCTGCACATGCGGCTTCCCTGGTGACCCACTGCTTCCTGTCTTCACACACTAATTTTAACGCTTCCCTTGTACCTTTTTAGTACCTATTCTTAATTGGGTGACTGACTTGAGTGTTAAGTACGCACCTACTAGTATTGTATAATTTTATTATTATAGTGGTACTTATGATTTTTGCTGTTCTTTTTTTTTATTGTAATATTGTGTAAATTGAGGTGGAATTTTAGCCGGGGCCGCTCCCGCGGCCCCACATTTGTTGTGTAGTAAGCTTGATTTCTGAAAAGAGTATCCATGGAGTTTCTTGCCGGTATCTTCTCCAGGACCAACCCACTTGGAACCGTGCGCCTAGAATCACGACGTTTTGAAAGTGCCTGCAAAGGCCCAGTTGAAATAAAAATCTTTGACTTTGACTTTGACTTTGATACACCCCACATACACATAAACACATACACATAACATATACACACACATAATCACAAACTGCATTTATTTACATAAAATTTGATTGTGTTAACAACAATGGGAGAAGAGCTAGGTGCAAATGACCTGTGTTACAGGAGTCAGTGGACTCCTGTAACACAGGTCTTTTGCACCTAGCTCAGGAGTCAGGGACTTCACATAGCTTTGTACTTACCTACTTATTTTCATGTCAATAAAGAAGATTATTGAAGATTATTATAATATTATAATTTTTTATGTAGTGCGCAAAATCTGCAGAGTGATTCAGTGTACTTGCCCAAATGTAACCGCAGTAAGAAAATTCACTCGTAACAAAACAAAATTTTTATTTTGTATGGCTTGCGCTAGTAAGTTATGCGTGTCCCCCATACTAAGTCGAATTTTTGTTTTGTTTTAAAGTGTATCCCAATACTGCGGTTGCATTTAGGAACAGACGCTTAATTACTCTATAAATTATGCGCACTATGTAAAAAAATATCCTATTTAAGTAAATATAGTAAAATTTCTAGTGTAAGTTTACCGTTCCTGTCCTCGGTTCACAGTACTGAAAAATTAACCAGGAAAATTTTAGCATCTATACTGGTTGATTTTGAGGTACCGTGCTTGACTGATGCTATGAACACCTGGAAAATAGCTTGCCCGAGTTCAAGTCTGCCCGAAAATCCATCGTCCCAGAGACAGTGGGATGGGCCGCTCTGCAGTTTAGTACAAAATGATTTAATTAATACGTCCCGCAATACTGCTGAGCGTGCCCGTCTCCTGGCTGTGGGAAAATGGGAGTCGGGTCTTTGGTTACAGGCACTTCCATCGTCCAACATAGGCATTATGTTGGACGATACTACGTTTCGGCTCGCTACTTGCCTACGCCTAGGCGCTCCTTGTGGTGCTCCGCATCGCTGTCACTGTGGGGAAGCTGTCGACTGCCTCGGTCACCATGGCCTGTCTTGCTGCAAAAGTGCAGGTCGCATAGCACGGCATGCCAATATTAACGACATTATCCGTCGTGCCCTTATCACCGCTGGCGTGCCCGCTGTTTTAGAACCCAATGGCCTGGCACGCGACGATGGCAAGAGGCCCGATGGTATGTCGTTATTGCCATGGAAGTTGGGTAGGCCCATGGTGTGGGACGCAACTTGCGTCGACACTCTTGCACCTTCCCATCTGCCTGGCTCGGCAGGCTGTGCTGGCGCTGCAGCTGCAGCCGCAGAGACACTCAAACGGCGCAAATATAATAACCTTATCGGTAGTTATATATTTGAGCCGTTTGGTGTCGAAACGCTCGGGCCATGGGGACCGAATGCATGTCTCCTCTTCAGAGACATTGCAAAACGGTTGGTCGACGCTACGCGTGACCCGAGGGCTGGCCTATTCTTTGGTCAAAGAATAAGCATTGCCATTCAACGTGGCAATGCTGCCAGTCTTCTGGGCACGCTGCCAATTGACAGCGAGGAGGAGGAGTACTTTGACGCCTAGGTACTCAGTTTTATATTTATTTTATTTTATGATTTATTTATTTAACAATAATTATTAGTGTACATATTTAAGTTTATATTTTATGATTGTATATAATTATTACAGTAAATATATAATAAAAATGTACTAGGTCTTTTGGCATAGTACTGTGCCTGAAATAAACTTAGTTTAAGAATAAGGAAAAAGCAGTATCAGACGTAGATAATGTAAATCAGTTTACAAAGAAATCCTAATAATTCGCTAATATCTCGTCGTGCTGCGTAAGATCAACACGTGGTGCGCACGCGTCGACTGCCGTGGGTTTTTATAATGTGCTCCGGAAGAACCAAGCATCTCTATTATGTGCGGTCCAATCATAGCAGGTGTTGTTATTACGCAGTACTATGACAAATTCTTGGGGGCTTGGCGGCACTGCGGGCCAATAGCTGACATTCTTTTAACTCCCATCATTATAAACTTCAAGTTGTTTGTGGTGCGGGTTCCAACGCAACATGAAGAGTTTTTTTTTTAATTCATATTTTTGTCTATGTAGAGACCTTTATAAAGGAAGAATTTTGGCTGAAGAGTGTCGTAAGCCGACGTTTTCGCGGCGGGTTACGTACCACGCAGCGAAACACGCCGCCAACAATACCATTTTTTTTTTATTTGTTAATAATAAGTATTTAGAAGAGAGAGTTCGGTTCCAGATGAAAACCAGCGTCAAGCACTTTCTGCGGATCTACCAAGTAACTAAAATGGCAATGAACACCGACACTGGTAATAAGCTTGAATATGAACGTCAGAGATTAAACTTCGAGGTAACTTGTAAAAAAATTACCGATCATGAAGTTGAGAATCTTCATGATCGGTAATTTTTTAACAAGGTAGTTTAATTACTAGAGAATCAGTACAGTTTTTAAGTGTTTTGTTAAGCTGAGTAGACGGAGTATGGTAAGCAGAATTTAATTATGCAATAAAAAAAGAAAGCCCTTATGTTCATTAGGGCTCTATTCGTAGAATTAAAATAAAATATTTAAAAAAAAAAAATTAAGTTTACCTCACCTAATAATAATGACTAGTGCATCTACCATGTTTTTGTCTCTGCATCACCCTAAGGTTGTCTGGCAGAGAATGCCTTAGGCATTAAGACCGCCTTTGTACATATTTGTATGAAAAACATTAAATAAATAATTCTTGTAGTTCTTCTTGATAAAAATCAAAGATTTTGATACTTGTTCAAACATAACTTTGTTTACTCCACACAAACCGCTGTGGGATAAAACCGAAGCTGGCACAAGTATCAATCACGCCAACAACTATGTATGTGATTAATTGACTGTATATTTTTATTATCTCGGTCTTCCCCAGCAAAAAATCTTACACGAGCCAAAAACACATTATAATTATGTGAGGAGTAGTTATAATTTCTATTGCTTCCTTAAAATATTTAAGATGTGCAAAAAACCTTATATACATATATAGGAAAAATAATACCGTTGCGGGAATTTCCTGATTTGCCGCTTAAAGACTTCGTTATGCGAATATTATAAAAAGATAAGTTTTGTTTCTTTTTTATGGTTTTGTCTTTGCTTTTTTATTATTTAGGTACTAGCTCTTGCCCTGGGTTTCGTTACTGTTACTGTTCGCCTGTATCCTCCCACTGCTGGGCATAGGCCTCCCCCCTTGATTTCCATGCTGTTCTATCCTGTGCCAGTGATGACCAGTCCTTGCTGAATGTGTCTAGTTCGTCCCGCCATCTCTTTCGCGGTCTGCCGCGTCTGGGTTTCGTTAGAGCGTTTTATTTTTATCCAAATAAAATATAGTCTATATCCCTCAGAGATAGTGTAGCTTTCTATTAGTGAAAGAATTTTCAGAATCGGTTCTGTAATTCCTGAGATTACCCCCTACATACAAACTAATTTTACCTCTTTTTAATATTATTCTTTTCAATTTGAATATTATCACTTGCATTAACGGTGAAGGAAAAACATCGTAAGGACCTCATAAAGTTCTCGATGATGTGTGTAGTCCGCCAGCCCGCACTAGGCCAGTGTGGTGGACTAAACCCTAGAGGCCCGTGCCCAGCAGTGGGACAGTAATGACCTGGATTTATTTATTTATTTAATTTTTTAATATTATAGTAAATAGTAATATGGTATAGTATAGAGTATAAATGGGATGTTGCCTAACCTAGCAGTCTGTCAGTCGCAGTCCAAAGCTTACTAAGCGCCATTTTCACCAATAAAATAACAGCCGATTATCCATACAAAAATTCATTTTTAAACGGCTGATTTTGCTCTAACCGTTTGTTATATTGTCGGTGAACTTAGGCTTAAGACGATGGATTAATGTCGTTTCCAATGCCCCGTTTATCTCGCCTATCTTATTAGGTAATTAAAGCAAAACCACAGGAAGTCTCATCGCTGACGTGTTTTCCTCAACCTTGACAGTGAATCGGTTCTCAAGGTCCAAGTACCGTTATATTACGTCTAAGTGACGTGACTCAAACACATTAAAAAAGTGTGGAATGAAGTAATTAGGTATGTTTCTTGGAAATTTATGTAAATATACAAGGAAAGATCACATCCTATGATTCGCAGATCGTGTGAATATGAACTTTCTTGCTCCAATTGATATATCCAAAATTTGTATAGCTACAATGAAAAAACATAACGGCAAGAAACATACAATTTATTGCTATTACCAGTACCTATCAGTATGTTATAATTATGATTTATATTGTGTTTTTTTACCATAAGTAATTTTTGAATAAATTTTATCTTTATCTTTATTTACAACCTAGTACTTCGTTCGAATGGAGCAGGGCCTACAAATTTAACACATCTACCCTGCAATAACGTAACGGCAAGAAATATACAAGTTATTGCCATTATTTTACAACAACTATTGATTTTTTTTAACAAAATTCAACCTATTATCAATGCCACCCGAGTGATTAGAGATACTTTTGAAAATGATGTCCGATTTGGTGAAGCTGTTACTGTAGTTTTTTTTTTATTGTTTTTTTAATAAACGTTGCCCCTCCCTAGGGTTTTTCCTGTATCGAGGATACAGTTTACAAACATATATCTCACATGCACACACACCCAGACCCGGAACTACTATCGGTACATCATACAAATATTTGTTCCGTGCGGGGATCGAACCCGCGGCACGTAGCGCAGAAAGCTAATCGCTTAGCCACTGCGCCAACCGTGTCGTCATAATGATTCTTCTTCATGATTCCTACTAAGGAAGTTGCAGCACGCGCCATAAAATTTATCTGTTTCACATGCATAATTAACTCTTTGTAGCATAAAAGATATAAAAATTACAATTTAAAATTACAGTGGATTCCTATGTGATTTTATACGAGAATTCATCTTGTGGACTGGTATGACTGGATTATCTAGTTTTTTGCAATAATGAGCTACAGGCAACCTGTTTGTTGGCTCTAGACCTATTGAGGAATCACTATGCCATTTATATGACCTTCATACTCGTATTTCCCCCGGAGAAGATTCCTGCACCAGTAATGACTTTTTTTTTTAACTTTGCCTCTCGCTTTTATTTCTCCTGTATCGAGGGTACAGTTTACAAAAATACTTACATGGACATACCATACCCGGTACAACTATCTGTAAGCCATAGAAATATCTGTTCTGTGCGGGAATCGAACCCGCGACAAATAGCGCAGAAAGACAATTATCCACTGAACCAACCGTGCCGTCAAGTGCATAGTTTTCTTCAATGTCTTTAACATTCTATGCGCATACGCATATATCTATTCGGCAGGTCTTATAATGGGACTTCACCTATTGCAATTTTTATAGCCCATGATAATGATATACAGTATCACCACGCGTGTAGTGTTGTACGATAAAAAACATTGCTCAATTGTGAAGGTCGCGACCGCGCATGAGAGCTCATATAATATTTAAGTATTATTGTAATATTATTATACGAATTATTGAGTTAATAATGTTTATACGAGTGAGCTTATGTTATAGGTACTATTAAATAACATGACAGCCTTCAATCTCCACAGGGTTTTGCAGAGCTTTACTGATGTATGGTCACGAGCACTGTACTATATACATATATAAATATATATACAGAGTGGTCCATTTAAAGTGCTCCAAAAATTTTTTTTGGGTCCGGTTTCTTTCCTTTTTTTCATCTAAACGCAACATAAATTATTTTCCGCGAAAATCATTAGTTTAAAAGTTGTGATCTTTTAAATTTATCCTAGTTTTTAAGACTATTAACAAATATCTTGTAGAACATTTTTTTTCATTAGTACTATTTGGAACCGCGCACCTAGTGTCTCGACATTTCATAAGTGCCTGTATCTGGTTTACATGTAATAAAGATCTATTCTATTCTATGACAAAAATTCCAATGAAACTTTGCTTGAACTGATTATCGAACCCAGGACCTCAAGCACAACAGCGCGCATGCGAATACTAGACTATTAAGTAATAACTCTTATGAGCCAGTAACTATATTTATAGTATTCTAAATAAATTGTATTCATAGAAGTAAGTATTATATGCTAATTAAAGTTGGTCTGTCAAACGTGAATAGTCGCGTGCGCGAATGTAAGGTGCGCTTGGCTACTAAAATGGCGCTTCTACGACGACCTGCACATTCATTTTTTATTTTCTCAAGACTACACGTGTTATCTATTAGATTATATCGAATTCAATTATTATTTTTACTTAGTTTTTTACTACTCCTCTCAATTTAATAACAAATGTGTAAACAAAAACCTGTTCTGTTTAAGTACATTCTTATTATTAATTTTCATCAGACTTTGAATAGTTAATATCGTGTTTGGTGTAGCAACTCAACTAGTTTTTGACACGTTTAGTATTTTTTTTGTTGGCTCATTTAATATTATTGGGTGTTATTAAATAATTATTAAGACATTATATTTTATGACTATTGTGTTTAATTATAATGTGCGATAAGATGGATTTCCATAACAAAACGTGTATCAAGGAAAAACTTAGGTACTTAAATAAAGATTTTTATCTTTCTACAATTAAGATGAATTTCTAATCATTATTTTATACGCTAACTTAAAACGTTGACCACGCTAAAAGACCCTACGGTCCTTAATAACAAGACTTGCTCTAAAAACGGAGTATAAATAAAGAAAAAAGGTAAGTAGTTCCATTGTGCTCATATATCTGTAACATTTTTACCGTGTTTCCTTGTGTGTACATAAATAAATAGAATAAATAAAGGTGATGGACAGTCGGCGCAGTAGAACCACATTTTTTTTCTCCTCTCTTTTACTCTGTTACAATCTTTAGAATAATGCCTTCTCTGTCTATGCACCGTCCACTTCCTATTACCTATGTCTATCATTCTAGTTTGTCTTTATTTTTAGTGTGTTATTTTTGCGGCAATTTTTTTTTTCTTTCAAATATAGGTCATGTTAGGTTTAAACATGATTTGAATGAGAAGAATGTGAAATCTGGGGGCTTATCACCATCTTTTACAAAACCATCGTATTTCAGGAAAGTTTTGTTTCAAGCTTAAAGTAATGTCAATCAAATTCGTAGTAATGACATTTCCAGAATAAGAAAGTTTTGTCTATTCCTTGCTCTAAGAGAAAACGAGACGAATGATTTACGATGACGTCACAAAACTTCTTAGCAATGCAATATGTAAGTAATCTTAATACGAAATTTCGATGTACGGTTAAAACAATACTGCTGTAAGAGATGGTAGTAGCCCCCTGTAGGGCTAGCACGCCGGGTGGACAAACCAATTTTCTTTACTATATGGTCTCCTTGACAGAAGACAAAACAAAAAATCGAGTAAGAAAACGGTAAAGTGATGGTTTTGTCCCCTACTTTTCCGTGGTCAAACCCATTTTCTCCACCCTTTCTATCATTGATAGAAGACAAAATGAAAAAACGGGAGAGAAAAGGGTAAAGAGATAGTTTAGTCCCCGATTTTCTCTCTCCATTTTCTTGGCGTGGTAGCCTTGCTAAGATTGCATCTGATGGAGAAGAATGAATGAAAATGAATAGAATAGACGGTGCGCGTTTCCAAATAGTAGGTCCTATGGAGAAGAACCGCCAAGATACTCCATGGTAGCTCTTTTAAATTTCAATTCAAATTAATCTTGATAGTACTTGAGCTGCGAGAATAATGTAATTTAATGTGAATAAGAATTGGATAATACTTAATGATTTGCCTCTAAATAAGATTGCCACCCGTTCACGACCATAACGCATACGTCAGCATCGCCAAGCTCAACCATAATGCCTGATAATGATGAATTGAAAAAACTCTCTACGTTCTATTACTTTTCTATTACCAGCAGCATATTACCGCCCCTACCTGGTATTCCCCGCCACCGCGGGTTTTCCTCAGTGTTTCCCGCGCCAGGCGCAACACACACGACGCGAGCGATGCGACGTGTTGCAAGCCGGTCAACGACCCCAGATATGCACTGATATCACTTGCAGCCGAGCCAAGTACTCGTAGTACGTGTTCGTTATCAGCAAGTTGCGTTGTAACTATGAAGTGCATGTAGGGGCATGCATTGTTTACGCTTTGTTTCACCTGCAGTCGACTCGAGTCTCACGCTGATTAGCAAGCCTATAATAGCAGACTCCTGTAATACAAGTCTCTGCACCTAGCTCAGGAGTCAGGGACTTCAACCAGATTTGTACTTAATTTTATGTCGACAAATATTATTAAAAACAAAAAGAAAAAAGATGTAAGTACTAGACTTTATCTCTTGCGGAAAAACAATGACAGAGAACTTAGTTTTATTTTTGCTATGTTTAAATAAACATCTGTATAACTAGGGAAGCGAAAATATTCTAAGTTTATGGTATAACTCACAGAACACAGAAAAGTTCTGTGGTATAACTCATAGAATCAAAGAACACTGCTATTTGATACGGACCCAATTTGCTCTGATGTACATACAGTTCTTACCTTTCTAGTCCCGCAGCCTGATTACGGTAGATTTAACTGACAGCCACCCGACAGCCACACGACAGCAGACGGTTTGCGATCGGTCGCGAACTGTCAAAAAAATTCGTATTACGGACGGCGATCGTCCGCTGTGGCAAAATTGTCGCGTTTGCAGCGCCACTAGCGATAAAACAGCAACAGGTGGAACTAAATTAAATGAGTTTTTAGTCGACTTAAGACTAAATGACTAAAAACTCATTTATTTTGCTGGATTGTATATGGTTAGTTTATTTGTTTTTTTTATGAGTGTCAACCATGTGTCAACTGTCAAGCGGTAGCGATGATTAAATAAATTGAAAAAAGTAAGTTGGTAATTATTTCTAAATTATCCAAGATACAATTAGTGCTATTTTTTTGTACTTCGTTAACACGATTTGGTAATTATTATTCTAGTGGAACATCGCGTATCCAACGTGCAGATTGAGGAGCTCCTCAATCATTTGACCATGCACCAAGCTCTTGCCAAAGGCGTTAGTTTGGATGAGAGATTGAAATAGACCGTAGATCGCCGCATCACACCTTCACCAGCGACTCAAGTTATAAATTCTCAGTTAAGCAGAGGACAGACTTGAAGAGTATGTAAGTTAATTTTACATATTGTCAGTCAGTAAGCTTTTACATAAGAAAGATTAAAGTAAGTTTTAATATGACTGCCCTGAGCCCCATAGCGCAGCGACGGCCCACGTTGAGCTCTGTTACGCGTGAAGCTTGATGCAGTTAGTCTTATTGTATCCACTATTAAAAATTGTCATTTTTATCATCATGCTCTTTTCTTACCCAGCATAATATAACGATGTCAGCGAATAAATGGCATAGGTATATTAAGTATGTACTTAATTGTAAAATTATCTTTGTCAGCCCAGTACAAGAAGGGACATGCGATGTATACAGAAGTGGGGAGAAATTACGCTCTTTAAAATAAAAACGACAGACATTCATAAGAATAATCAAGCCAGATAATTTGTTTTATTTACACTGACTTAAGCATCTCATAAATGTAACAGATCCATCATGCCAGAGGATGGAGTAGCACTGGGTCGTCGAGATGGAGAGATGTCGGGCGGTAGCAGAGGTGAAATAAGCCGATGCGGCCATGGTGTCAGCGGAGGCTACTCGGATTTCGCCCACGCAAGCAGACGCAGTGAGCATGCAGGCGGAAGCGTCCCATGACCAAATGGTCGCGCTCGGTATCACCGATTATAATTTTAATATTATATCGATTTACGGACTTTGTATGTGTTTTATTTTCTTTGTCAGTAAATAATATTTTAACCGACTTCAAAAAAGGGGAGGTTCTTAATTCGGAAGTTAATAAAAAAAAAATGTATGTTTGGGCATAACTCCTATAAATATCTAATAGACGGATTTGCAAAATTATTATTTTGTTCTAAAGGTTCTCTCTAATTACTATGAAAGTCTGATATTTTATTACATAGGTACTATGCCAGAAATAAAATTCATTTAATTTGTATTTATTATGTAATTTGTAGTTTTTAATTATTGGTTGAAAAGAGATTACTGAAATTGGTAAGTAAGTACATAGACTTACGAGTAGGTATGTGAAATGAAATAAAATTGTTTATTTTGAAACTAGCTGAACCCGCGACTTCGTCAGCGTGGTATTTAACTTTTTTTTGCGCATTTCTCTAATTCTATCCAAAAATAAGAGTAGCCCAAGTTACTCCTTCTAACATCAGCTATCTGCCAATGAAAGGCCCATCAAAATAGGTCCAACCATTTCGGAGATAAGCTGAAGCAAACAGACAGACAGATAGATAGACAAAAATTTAAAAATTGTTTTATTCTTATTGAGATACATACTTTCATATTACATATAGGCACATTTAGTAAAAAGCTGTTATTTTGACATTATAAACAGACACTTCAATTTTATTTATTTGTATAGATTAGGATTTTTCAGTCACTTTAAGGGCCTGCGCCTTTGAGTGTCTAAATACTCAAAGGCCTGCGCCCACTGGCGGCACGGCACGGCAAGGGATTTATTTGTAATAAGTCAAAATAAACCTTATGGAATGGACATAAAACGTTCATGCCACAGACGCTCATGCATGCCACGGGATGCCGCGGCACGCCGTGGCATGCTTAAGCTGCTGTGTCGTTTAAGTTCTAAGTCCATTCCATAAGGTTCATTTTGACTTATTAGAAATAGATACTTTGCCGTGCCGTCCCTTTAGTGAGCGCCGGCCCTTACAGGCCTTTTTAGGGTTCCGTACTAAAAAGATAAAAAACTAAAAAGATAAGAAACAAACTCAGGAGTCACAGTCAATTATTTACAATAACCAAAGAATGCTCTCATATTATTAAAGTTCAAAGAAATTCTCGTAAGGCTCTGTGTGAGTACAATGTAAGGTAACGTCTAGTACCATAGCAGTTTGAGCTCACTAGCCCCGACAGATGGCAAACAATTAAGTTGAGATTTGGCAGGTATTTAATGACTCATCGACCACAAGCTTTGGGCGAAAATTGACTGTTGTCGGAGATCACACTCCAGCATTTTATAATAATCATTTGCTGGATTCCCATCGAGATTCCCACCTGGTTCTTGTTAGTTGGTCTCTGTCGGCTTGTGTGTCATGAGGTGATAGTTCTGGTATGGGCAACCTGCTTCTGTTGGCCATGTACCTATGCAACACACAACAAACGTTCACTGTCTGCGCTACTGTTGGGGATAGGTTCCCCAACAGTGAAGGGTTATTGTTATGTTTGATAGGTTCGGCTTCTGCTGTCCGACCATCATGACTGTTGAATGTTGATGCAGCTGTTGTCGCTGATAATAAAAACACCGTGCTGGTTGAGTGAGTTTATTAGACTAAAATGTTATAAATGTTAAAAGATGTAAAAGCTGCTCGTACATAGCGCACAGTCATCTAAATTATAGAATAACAATATAGGTTACACCAGTTACAAATATTGACGATGGAACAAAATATACGGCTTGCCCATACAGCTACCACATTGTGGTCGTAGTAAATTACTCGGTGAGAGAGTAATTCATCGCCAATGCACCTTGAGTACCCCTATTCACCGTGCGATCGTTTTCCTTGCACCATCATGGACATCAGTATAATATCCCCTCGAGTGCCAGGGTCAGCGTTGAAAATAGGCGTCAAAACCATGGCATCAAAGGGTACCCTGATTCACCTGAAAAAAAAGGAAATGTTGTAAGTATCATAAATTGCATCGTTGGCATAGTGGCCGCAAGCATGGCTAACGGAAATAAATAACCCCAGTTTTACAATCATGAAAATATTTGAGTACCTATTTATTGCCTCCTTACATTCTAAGCTCACTTTTTTGTGCCTTTTTGCTGTGGGCAATAACACAATGCTTGTGGGCATAAGTGGCCTGAGGGCAGAGCACAACTCTTCGAGCAAAGGCTTTGTCAATCTGTAATGGGCTTTGAATGGCACGTCGTCGTCAGTCAGTTCCATACCTAGCACCTGCTTGTTGGCGAAGGCTATGATGCAGGCGACCTGTGGTCAACGCACGGTCTCGACTTTCTTCAGCGTTGAGTACGTCCAATAAATAAGAACGCGTGCCTTGTCTTGGAACCATAAAAAGTATCAATGAACAACTGTGTGAACAACAATCAGAAAATATTATAGGTAGATAGGTACCTGTTGAGGTTGAGGCTATATTTTTACCCAGATTTTATTTTAACAACATGCCAACCATAAGATTTGTAAAAAACTAACAAAACTTACCTCATGTTTATTTATTTATCACGTTTTTTAATCTTCTAAGCTTCTGCTTGTGGCATACGACGGACATATGAATACTCTAAGACGACGGCTAAATGCTGTATGAGTTGTTGCTATTTGACAGATCAAATTGCTGTTGTGTGGCTGTCAAAATTTTTACGGTAATACCAAAATGGTAAATAACAGAGCAAAATATGCATTTTTTTGTTCGATTGTTGGCCGTCAGAGGGCGAACCCGGAAGATGTGGCTGTCGCGTTGCTATCGGCAGTTACGTAATACCAAAATGATGTTTGACATCCACAATTGTACAATTTACGCCTGTCGCAAACTGTCAGCTGCGTCCGTAATCAGATCCCTATAAGGGGTTATTGTACTAATCATTATGAACATTTTTTACTATGGGACAAACCCCATCGCTAAAAATTCTATTCGATATTTTTAGTAATAACTTTAAATGCGTAGATTATTGATTGGTTGTCGCATGGAGCGGCCGCGACAACCAATTTATAATCTAAGTTTAAATGTATTATAATATTTTTGTTAATTTTTTCTAGCCAAATGATACTTTTAAAAAGTACACAATTTATGATGTATAATATTCCGCTGATTCCTTCTAGGATACAAGATATAACAGAATGATAGATTATTACGATTTTGTTCCTTCGGGGCGCGGGCGTCGATATGTTGGAATAACACACAAATAAAATGAAAATAAATAAATCCACCCACTGCTGGGCACGGGCCTCTTCTTAGAATGAGAAGGGTTAGGCCTTAGTCCACCACGCTGGCCTGGTGCGGGTTGGCAGACTACATACACCATCGAGGACTTTATGAAGCCCTCTCAGGTGTGCAGGTTTCCTCGCGACGTTTTTCAGTGATAATCAAATTGCCATCCGCATATAAATTGTAAAAATCAGAGGTGCGGGCCGGGTTCGAACTCAGACCCTCCGACATGGAAGGCAAGCGTTAAACCCCTAGGCTATCACTGCAACACAAATATAAATTTTGAAAAAATGCTCCTTCCTTGATGACTGTTAAAAGAGTATAATCTGGTAGTGACGTAGAACTTACAGTTGTTAATACACCGCAGAACACACGTCATAGGATTTAAGCACGTTTCCAATTTGACTAACCGGGAAAACACTTTAACGGAAACATAGCTCCATTTTAACAGCTCCATTTTCCTCAGCCTTACGTATAGACACACCTACAAACTGTTGACATAACGCCATAATACGGTAAAGTCTGTAATTTTTTTTAAGGAAAGAAAAATTTGACCCTGTTTGGGGGCTTCTAATTCGGATTCTGTACTGAACCAAAAAGTCGTATGTTCATTTTCAAGCCCTGGGGGCTTACCACGAACTCTTATAGCAGGGCAGAAATTGAACTGTCCAGGCATTTCCAGTATGAGCTGACCTCGCACTGTATAGGCTTTTCGTACAATGAAAGGCCAGATTATTCTGGTAATTTCTGGGCAGTTCAATTTCAGTTTTGCTGACATGCACCTACGCTTTTCTACCTCTCGGTATTTTTTTTACAAGGTAGCTAAAAGTTTCTTCTCCCAGGATCATATTGAAGTTTATTACCGGAGTCGATGTTCATTACCATTTTAGTTACGCGGTAGACCCGCTGTAACGCTGAAAGCTAATCGCTTAGCCACTGCGCGAGATGGGCCATCCCGTGTTTGGGGGACAAAGCTAATTCATACAATTAACACTTTAAAGTCTTATGAAGTGTCTCATTACTCCGTTCACACTCGCTGCCAGATATTTACGGCCATCTTGGCAGGTGACAACACCAATTGTCATTCCGTCGGCACCGCGCACGTTAATTTAACTTTTACTTTGTTTTCTCTGATAAACTTTCAGCGTTAAATACTCGCCGGGCGTAGTTCCAACTTGTCTACTAATGCGTCTTCTTAATGTCCAATTTCTTCTGCGTCTTAACAGTTTACCTGAGTGTTTGGTGAAAGGCACATAACAGGTCCCTGAAATAATAACCTGCACTTGGTGTGTTCTGCCGCTGGATCAAGGGGCTTGATACAGAAGGCGGTACTCCTCGACAGGGCACGCATTGTGTTCCTCTCTCTTGAGATCTAGCCACCGGTAGCTTGGAGGCCGGTTGATCCATTGTAAAATAATTATGTATTTAAAAAATGTAATGGCTAGCATGTTATCATGCATGAGAGAGGCAGTGTATATGTCTAGCACGATAACGTGCATGCGAGAGACAGTGCATAATGCGGAGCATGATAACGTGCATGGGAGATGCAGTGCATATATTATATGTAGGTATATATGTATGTTTTTTTTTTTGTAATATTGTGTAAATTCTTGTCGAATTTTAGCTTTGGCCGCTCCCGCGGTTCCATATGTTATTGTTAACTTGATTTAGGAAAAGAGTATCCATGGAGTTTCTTGCCGGTATCTTCTCCAGGACCAACCCACTTGGAATCGTGCACCTAGAATCACGACGTTTTGAAAGTGTCTGTAAAGGCCCAGTTGAAATAAAAACCTTTGACTTTGATATGCAGCCTAGCAATGGATATTGCTATAGTTAGGATGTAACTATAAGGTTGTCTGTGGTTGATTGTTTACTATCAGCTTTTTTTAAAGATTTCTGGTTGTTTACTTAATGTTATATTTATTTTAAAGGTTCATGATAATAAATAAAAAGAAGAGGATTACTTGATTTACGAGTCAATGTCATGGAAACTGTGACTCGGAGAACATATTAAGAGCTAATTAGTATTGGCACTATGGTGCGACTTTACATAAACACAGCATAAATCACGTTGCACCTCATAATTCACTACAATAAAGCCTTATTGACCATAAGTGCGGCTGCTCTGAGACATGAGCTATGAGGGTAAAATTGAATTGCTGTAAGGTGTAATTGTATAGTCAACAATCGGTCCATCCGTTTTGGAGCTACGATGCCACAGGCAGATACACACTACAAACTTATAACACCACTTTTTTTGTCGACGGTTAAAAAGGTTAATCGTCGAAATTAAAAAGCTGCAAGAATTGACGTATTTCGAAGCTTAAAATGTGATTTCTTAACTTATATCGATGCTTTAGCAGTACACTTGACGTAAATATACCGCATATCAAGTATTCCAACGTCTGGTAAAATCTCGTTTCATATAACTTTTATTGCTTCTGTTTCGCCTCTGACGCTTCGACAGACATTATTATAATGATATGACGTCAGAGGGCTGCATGCCACAGCCTCAATATGACGTAGGTATCCTCATGTTGGCAATACTGTACGCATATTACCTTGCGTATACCAATATTATGACGTCAATCGAGAGATGCATGCGAGACCAATAAAAATAATAATAATAAATTAAGCTACAAACGTGATTATTAAATCGTAAATAATAATTAAAGGATACGTCTGTTTTTCGATATGTAAAACCATAAGATCAAGTTTTTGATTTCATGTCTCGACACTGGAAAAGCAAAATGGCTAAAGTGCCAATATGTAAACTTTACAGCAGCACATTTAAAGTGTTGTTTTACGAACAAATTCATATATTTCATATTAATATGTAGTGGATAATTTTCTGTAAAACGTATATTCTAATAAATCATATATGACTTAGATACTGGAATATAAGTTTTACAGAAAATACAAATAATACTTTAAAATGTGCCCCTGTAAAGTGTAGGTACATGTTGGCGCTTTAGCCATTTTGCTTTTCCAGTGTCGATTTGAAGGTTAATCATAAACACGTTTATGATTTTGGATTGTTGAATATAAAAGAACTCTGTTCTTTCTTACTTATCTGTAGTAAACAATTTTTGAAAAACGTTATTTAAAAATATGACAATCATGATTAAAACCGTCTTTGATAATAAATCACTTTTTACCAAATCTATATGTGGTAAACTATTTATTGTTGTATTTTAAAAATGCTTATCTCAGTAATAACTTAGAAAAAATAGAGGATAGATAGTAGGTACTTTAAAAAAATTGCTTGTTGAATTTTTTTATGATTAATACCTCTAGGTATGGATAAATCTGAATCCGATGTTTATAATAAAATATTTTCAAAAGTACAATTTTTTTTACAAATTACTGTGAAGTACATAATTACCTAATTAAAAATATGAATCACTTTTTTTTGAGTTCTACAAATTTTTGGAAGAAAAAACAATTACTTACCTCATGCTTAGTTTCTACACAACATTTTAAAAGTGGGATTTCTCATACTATTCCATGTCCCATGTTCTAACCTTGAGTAATACGCATTAGGTACTCGTTTGTGAACGTAATAAGACAACCTGTTTGTGATACTTTAAAGTTTATTATTAAGTTTTTACAAGAAAAAGCTTGGAAGAAACTAAAATTTTTTGTCTCATGAGATTTTTTATGATATTTTGACGCCAAGCTTTCTTCAGTAGGTACCTATAATACTAAAAATACCAAGCGCGGATTAAAAGGCTATTTGATCTAAGCGACATTTTTTTTTACTTTTATGGTTTTTAGAAAAAAAAAATACAAAAAAATGTCGCTTAGATCAAATATAGCCTTTAAACCGTCGCAAGACAAGTTTGTACTACATTTTCCGGAAAAAAAATATCTATAGTATGGTGTAGGTACTGTACGGTATTTTGATTAATTTGGAACATTTCAAAACATAATACAAAAATGTTTAAATAAACCAGTAATATCTTTGGGAGGTAAAAACACCAATTATTGATTTCAGTACATACTTTAATAAGATCAATATTACTACATATTTACATATACAAATAAATACAAAGCTATAAATATTACCTTATATTTTTAATAAAAGGAAAACGCGCTTGTACGTGAGGTCCCCAACTCGCTCGTTTGCTTGCGGGTCAGCCCGCTGCGCGCGGGTTCTCAATGGACGCAACAAGCAATGCCTTGAGGAAAACGGTTTGTATCGCTGATGTGATCTTAATTGACCGATTACAATGCATTTATGCACTTGGATGGTTAATAAGTAGTCAGTAAGCTTCACGTATGATCTGATCATATTTTACTTAACTACATCGAAGTTGGGTAAAAAGGTTTTATCTATATCTATGAACTTATAATATCTATATATTAATACGTGAAGAGAAAACTTGCGCGCACGGAGGAGTGTGAGATTTGGCAAAGTAAAAAGAAAAAATAAAAAACCTAAAATTAAAATTAAAATTGCGGTCGAATTTCAACCCCTGGGCGACCACTAGTTATATTTAATACATTTGTTTGCCGGCGCCATCTACGAGTAGGTAGTAAGTAGGTATATAAAAAAAGAATCCCAATTGCAAAAATTAACAATTTTTTTTTTTTTGCAATTAATCAAGGTTGCTGTGGTCGCCGGTAATTGATGGAGGAACCAGGCCAGGAATTAATTGTAGATCACATTAATTAATGTGGTGTGTCTTTGTTAAAGATCCATAAACTAAATAAAATAAAATACTGTTTCGTCATTGGTCAATCGATCTCAAGGTCCTCGATCCTGCAGATCGAAAGGTCCTGAATTTGATGCTATGTAACAAACATCACGCTAATATTATAAATCTGAAAGTTACTCTCTCCGTCTGTTTCTCACCTTTTCACGACTAAACGGTTGAACCGATCACGAGGAAGAACATAGGTTATTATTTTTCAAAAATCATATCATCCAAATTCACGCGTACGGAGACGCGGGCACAGCTAGCTGTGTATATACCCTGTACTGCATCAAACGTACGAAATATGACAAATTAATATACCTACTTAATTATATATATATACTTTTTTTTTTTTTTTTTTTTTTTTTTTATTCTGCCGGATGCCCGATGAACTGTGAGCCAAGGTAACCACTAAGTGGAGCCCTGACATGACGAGAAGGCGACGCGGCAGAACCCGAAAGAGATGGCGGGACGAACTTGATAACACGAACAACGAATGGTTCACACTGGCTCTAGACCGAAAAGCCTGGAAATCATGGGGGGAGGCCTTTGCCCGGCAGTGGGATGATGTAGGCTAGCAGTAACAGTAATATTTTTTTTCTCGGAACCGAATCATGACCTGCGTGTTGGATGTCAAAGTTCGCAATACGTTTTTTTATGAGTAAGTTACAATAGCGAACATAACAAAGGTGTTTATGTGTGCACTGTGTAATTACCGAGTAAGCCGAGACAGTTACTTAAGTTATCAATGTGGTCGCCGACATTACCACAAGACAGTGTACTCCACATCCTCAAACTTTTCAGTGCGATCAGTATTTTTTAACCGAATTCAAAAAAAGGAGGAGGTTCTCAATTCGACGCGTATGTTTTTTTTTATTTAAGCCTCTTTCGCCCCACAAAGTTTCACTTCGCATAAAAAGTCCATAGATCTGTTAGGATTTGTTTTATTAACGTTGATTGATAGCAACAATTAAGTTAGCAACTATCAAGTTAATTTTTTTTGAATAATATACAACGTGTATCAGAAATGCGTGGTCATATTTAAGGGTGTGGATCAGACCATCAAACTGAATAACTTTCCCAGCAAGATTGTAGGTAATCGCGAAAAAATAAACAGCTGTCCCATACGTTTGGGTCGAGTACGTATTGAAGTTTTGTATGGGACAGCTACTGATAACAGATACCAGATACAGGCACATAAGAACTGTTGAGACTCCACGTGTATTGCGCGAGTTTGAATGGGCCATCCGCTATGACCACCCTGTGTTCCTACTAGGATAGTAGTAAACAATGAGAAAAAGTTTGACAATCACTGCCTCAGTGTGTCGACAGTGTTCCAAAGCATGTAGCCAGCCAGTCTAGCCGCTAGGTACCTACTGGGTATTCGACTGATTCACGCGTTCGTATTACGTACGTAAGTGATTAACTTTGCGGTTTCGGTCGCGCACTTTTATGCATTTTGTTTTGTTAGTGCTGCAATATATGGACTGTTTATTTATTTATTTATTTAATGCTTTATGTAGGTACAGGTAAAAAAACACTGCACAAAGGCGGACTTAATGCCATAGGCATTTTCTGCCAGTCTACCTTACTGTTGCTCAAGAAGTTAATTCATAAAGGTTTTTTATGAGCTTTCTTTGGAATCACAAGTTGTTCCCAATCAAATATCGAGTATCTAAGCCTTGAGAAGATGACGGACTTATCTTTTGTTTGGCGGACGTTTTGCCGCGTTGATAAAGCATATTATTATGGCTAGCGACGGTTGAATTGTTTTAATAATTATGCTGTGAGATATTCCGTTATAAATATTATAATATACTTAATGAACACAAATTATATATTTTCATGAGGCTAAGCGACTTTTCTTTTGATTTTTCGAAAACTAATCTTGAATTAGTAACGATTGGTATTTCGAAAAAAAAAAAAATCGTCTTGAACAGATAGCCTTTCAACCGTCGATGGAATCCTATGCAACAATGCATACGACGGACATAAAGTCCGCCGGTCCATACACCGCTAGTAGCGGACGGCGGACTACGGTGGATTACGGCGGACAGAATGGCCGTCGTCTGTACCGCGCTCATGGTTACAGTTTAGTCTCAAATCTCACAATAGAAGACTAGTACCAATTATACAGGATATTCTTTCATGTAGTGCGCATAATTTGTGGAGTGATTTAGTCTCTGTTCCTAAATGCAACCGCAGTATTCGGATACACTTTAACACAAAACGAATATTCGACTTATTTTACAATGTTTTTTTTTTTTTTTTTATAAAAAACATGGAAGACTTACAGCTACATAAACCTAAAATAACACAATTTTAATCAACAGAAAGCCAATGACAAGTCTTCACTTATAGAATGAATGAATGATTATTTTACTTACTTTCCAAACTAATCTGCTTTAAAAAAAAAGTTATCTTTTATATTATTTTGTCTCTCGTGTGCATGCACAGTGCATGGACACTTGGACAGTGACAACTGTTCATGCTGAATAAATTATATCTTTCTTTTTATATTTGCTGTCAAAATATTCTTGTCTGGATTCTTGTCTGTCGCTAGATCACCCAGCGGTATAGTACTCGGAAATCTTTATGAGCCCTGAACTATATCTCTCTCTCCTTCTAGCACCTATAATAAGCGTACTATTATAGATGCTAGAGGGAGAGACGGATAGAGTTCGAGGGCTCATAAAGAATTGCGAGTACTATATACTTTCACAGTTTTACAGTCCCAAGACTTACAGGTCTGAGTCTCCTGTAGACGGGAGACTAAATTCAGAGGTTTATTAGCTCAGAGCTTCCGTGATCAGTGACGATGGTTGTGCGCGGTGATGTCAAACTTATAATGAAGCTTTTTGTACAAGATTACCAATGACTTTCCCTGTATCTAAATGAGCTTAACCTTCCTGACAGGTCAGCAATTCATTTTTATAAATGGCTCTCACACTCGGCTCATCGAGCGTATAATATTTAACCAGACTTTCGGTGAGGCCAAAAGGGCCTACGACCTAATTAATTATAACCTCACCGTCAAAAACCCCCGACTCCAACTAGAAAATGAACTAACTTTTGAACGGCTGAACAGATTTTCACGAAACATAGCTAAGGTGATACCCGATTAAATTAGCTTTCAATAAAAAAATTGCATGGAAATCGGTTCATCCGTTTTGGAGTTACGATACCACAGACAGATACACATTACAAACTTATAACACCCCTCTTTTTTGTCGGGGTTAAAAAACGAGTTTAAGTGTGTCGCAGCTAAGGGCATCCCCTAGTGGGACAGGGCCCTCGGCTTAGGGCGACACTGATAGCGCAACAAGAAAGGGCTTGCTGTGTCTGTGTTGTATTATTACAGGTCGGCGACGGTGGTCGTGCGCAGGTGATACAACCTTTGGGATTTTATCTGTAAAAAAAAGATTATCGCTGACTTTCCCTATCTGTTTACATTTTAAGATTCCTGAGTCACACTCCGTTTTAAATCAGTCCTAAGAATTTAACGGATTGAATTAGAGATGATATAATTATGATACAGTTTTCCTGCTCGCGCGCATTTTATAACAACACGTACTATCTGCCATCTATCTATACTATTATTATTAAGAGGTAATTGTTTGTTTGTATGTAGGCGGTAAACTCTAGAATTACTGAATCGATTCTATATGGCGGATTCTATAATTTGACTGCGACACATACAAATGGCAAACTATCTAAGAACTGACCACAGGGATTGATTGATCACTGATCGGTAGCCACTTCGCTACGAGCTGCTACGCCGTAGCTAGTCAGTATAGTGCCGAATATAGTGACAAACCGAAAACCGCGTGTGTCATCAAGGTACCTAACCTCAGTACCTACCACTACGACTCCTAGGCTATGAGTAACAGTGATTAAGCTATCAAACCTGTGACGTAGGCAAGACGTTGCATTCATTCCTCAATCCATTGTTTTGGTTTCCATTAAGCTCGCCGTACACCATCTGTTTAGGTATTTTGGCCTGATAAGGTGAAGTATAGGTAGTATGAATGAAGATGATGAGGTAATATGAATGCTTGTCAATCTTTCTCACTCTCATTCGTTCAATAAGTTTTGAAAGTGCCTGCAAAGGCCTAGTTGAAATAAAAAGCTTTGACTTTGACTTTGAATGGCGAGAGGCCTCTGCGGTCAGAACAATACGGATGTCTACGTTTTGTCATTTAACAGGTTAATTGAAAGAAAGAAAGAAAGAAAATATTTATTTGTCACAGAGACTTAAGACAACATCTTGAAATAATATATAAAAATTAAATACAAAGGCCACGCGTGTCTGAGGTCTGTGCTAAATAGGCATTCAGCTCAGCATTATGCCGGACACCAAAGTAGCCAAGCTCTAGTTTTTAACCGACTTTAAAAAAAGGAGAAGCTTCTCCATTCGACTGTTTCTTTTTTGTAGGTTTGTTACGCGCCAATTGCAGACTGATTTTGCACCTAGCTTGGCAATGGCACTGACTTCAGAAGCTGGTAAGTTTTTTAAGAAAATTATTTTATACTTTTTAGTTTTTTGAAGTCGGTTTTTACTTTTTTTATAAGTTAATTTTCAGCTAAAGCCCTTACACGCGGAAAAAACACAAAATAAAACAGATTTGTTTGTTTTTGTTGAATTCAGTGTAACTTGTTAACTATGCCAGCTTCGTAAGTTCACTCTAATACTCGTAGATACCACATTATAATATAACAAAGCTTTTAATAAATAAATGATAATAAATTGATAATAATTATGACAAAGTTTGTCAAATTCGATAAAATAATTATATTAAATTGTTTAACTACTTAATTTGATTTGTTTTCTTATACATTGAGCGAATTCACAAGGGCTACTTATTGGGTGTCACGTTACGAAGAAATGTAGACTTTGCAAATATATCAATATTTTTTTGTTAATTTAATTTAGTTTCTCTATAGCATTAGGTTTACTACTTCGTATGATAAATGTAAGTTTGGGATGTGAAAAAATTATTCAAAATAAAATTGCGCATAATATTCCCCGAAGGGTTTGGCAGAGGTATATTTTTAAGGTTGTATTTTACGACGATTTCTTACTTTTGAGGGGGTGAAGTATCAGCCTAAGCCCCGCCCACTAGGGGAGCTCCATTCACGCATATCGTTTGTATTGCGCAATTGACGTATCAGACTGTGTGACACACGTGTCACAGAATACCAATATTAATAAGCAACATGCAGTATAACACCAGCAAATACTTGAAAAATATAAATCCATAATATCGTATACCCAGTGGCCTATATTACGCTAGAACATCTGTTAGTCCGTTTTGTATTTGTAGATTTTATGCCCATTTATCTATCTACTTATAAACTATCGGTCATACCTATTTTGTATGAGTTTATGCAAGTGCATATAATTGTCTCGACCAACATTGGGCATTTTCACATTAAGCCGATAATGCCGTAACGAAACCGATATATCGGCAAGACAAAGCTGATGACACTGCCAATGTGTGTGTAATGTTAGAAGAATAAGCCAACTCAAATCCATGCCTTGGGACAATAACCTACCCTCACACACACCTGTAGGCGTCGTCCGTTTCCGAAGTCATAGTCATACCTACTTAAGTTCGTTCACAGGATTGCTTTTTTACCAAAAAAGAAATTGCATATTCATAGTATTCAAAACCATATTCCTAGTTCAGAATGTTCAGATTCCTCGCTATGTATGCAGGTGAAGAGCTTCAAAATTGAAAGAAAGAAAGAAACAATATTTATTTCGGACTCGCACACGAAATGCCTAAGGCATTAAGTCCGCCTCTGTACATAGTCCCTAAAGTATAAATAAATTACATAAACACACAAAAAATTCAAATAATGATAACAATAACCTAACCGTCAAAAACCCCCGACTCCAACTAGAAAAAGAGGTGTAAATTTTGAACGGCTGAACAGATTTTAAGAACCATCCCGATTTGTTGTATTTAAAATAAATAAGAACTTTCTTATTGGCTATGGACTCAAAATCAAATAACATAGTTTCTTGGGCTTTACTACTTTGGCCATGAAAGTTTGGCCATTTAATGAAAAATCCAGTAATCTTTCCTCACAACACACAGGGGTATCTAACTTAGTCTATCACCTGACACATGGCATAGCTTATATTCTCATAAAAGCAACTCAGAATGCCTTATAATCATTTACTGAGTCCGACGCAAAAAGTGGGGTGTTATAAGTTTAACGTGTCTGTCTGTGTAGCTGTCTGTGGTATCGTAGCTTCCAAACGGATGAATCGATTTTCGTTTAGTTTTTTTTGTGTCATAGATAATTTTATCCCGAGTGAGCCATGTTTCATGAAAATCGGTTCAACCGTTCAAAAGTTACAGCTCTTTTTCTAGTTGGAGTCGGGGGTTTTAAACGGTTAGGTTATTATATGGAGCAAGCTTATTGCCATCCACAGTGCTCGGACACACTTCCATATTCAGGGTTGCTGCTGACAATTCTTTACGCGAAAACCCTTTTTTCTGTGTGAGAATTGATCCTAGGACCTCACCCTGAAAATCTTGTAACCATTAGACCATTAAGGGCCATTTTGACCAATAAAATGAAGTCGGTTAATAACAAACGCTTAAAATGAAATCGGCCGAATACTCACAGAAAAAATTCATGTTTAATTGGCTGATTTTGCACTAATCGTCTGTTATGTTGTCGGTGAACTTGGGCCTGCCTAAGAGTAGGACAATACAAGCTAATATCTATATTTTAATACTTGAAGAGAAAAGTTTGTACCGCATATTGCGCGCACGGAGGAGTGTGGGATTTGGCATAATTAAAGTTTATACAGAGTAGGTACAGAAAGCTAAAAATTATGTATAGAATTACGGTCGAATTTCTACCACTGGGTGACTACTAGTAAAATATCTATAAAAAAGAATATTTGAAAAGAAAGAAAGAAAATTGCGTTTATTGGCACAATTAAAATTAAAACACATCACATTTAATAGAAAAAAAGCGTTTATGCCAAAGGGCCTCAGCTCAGCATAATGTCAGATGGCAACACTAGGTGCTACCACCTGATGCTGATTTTCAGCTGCAACCCACGGGTGCCATACGCTCGAATGTGCTTAAAACAATGTAAATATATGGCCAGTGGTCGAAATTCGACTATAATTTTAGCTTCCTGCACTCCTTCTCCATATAAACTTTAACTATGCCAAATCTCACACTCCTCCTTGCGCGCGATATGTTTAAAAAGGGGTACAAAGTTTTCTCTTCACGTATTGATATATAGATAAATAAATAATTATTACTGTTGATATTTGGTTGTCTTCTATGCGTTTTTATACCATTCACCCGATTATGATGAAACTTTGATGAGATGAAGTGCGCGCATACGGGTAGGTTTCTTATAAAAAAAATAAGCATTGGATGGCATGCCGGACACAGCTAAGTATAACCATAAATAAATGAATTAAAATAAAGTTGGACTATGTATAATTTAAACGTACTTGTGACCTACAAGCACGCCTACAACTTGATCAGATTCTGAGAAAAATACGCAGTTACTCAGATATGTACGATTTATGTGTACAGACATATTTTAAAATCCAATGCAAAGGTATGCACAGAATTGTAAAATTTCTCATAGACTTTATCTTTACCTTATACAATAGATACATAAGTAAACAAATCCTGTCCGCCGATCTGGAAGATCTTAATTTATTTTTACCGATCATGATGATAAGTCCGATAATTCCCATATTCATAATCGGTAAAAAAAATCAAGGTAGCTCTTATTTTAGTCTCTCTCGATCGTATTGAAGTTTATTACCAGAATCGATGTTCATTACCATTTTGGTTACGCGGTAGACCCGCGGGTCCTGTAAACTTTTCATATTATTTTTTTCATGAGTGTGTGGTCCATTTTTGACACCCAGGCTGCCTCACTGGGTGGTGTCAGACTCCTATTGACTATAAATCTGAACCTCCTGCCATTACACTACCACTATTATCACTGGTACTAACTGTTTAGAAACCTAGTTATTAGAACTAGTGGTCGCCAAGTGGTCGAAATTCGACCGTAATTTTAGCTTTCTGCAGTCTTTCTCAATATAAACTTTAACTATGCCCAATCTCACGCTCCTCAGTGCGCGCAATATGCTTAAAAAGGGGTACAAAGCTTTCCCTTCACGTATTAATATAAAGATATATTGGTATCTATCTACTATTGTTTAAACTTCATTTTGTACGTATCTTTTGGCCAATAAAGATTTATTATTTAAATATTTATTATTCTTTTCGCAGACACAAGGGCCGCGCCCTTTTTAACACGCTTTTATTAGCTTCACCTGTAACTAACTAACTATGTAAAAAAATCTTGGAAGTTAAATTTGACTCACTTCCCGGATTCCGATTGAGCTGAAATTTTGCATACACGTTTAGTTTGGATGACAAAAGCGTTTTCTTTGGTTTTTTTTTAACCTATAATATTTATTGATTGTATTTAATTGTTACGAATTTTTTATACATTGCATTTTATAGTCCATGCTCCAGATTGGGGACATTAGCAACTTAACTCTATTCTCTGAAACCTATGTGAGTCCATAATCACGGTTAAAAAAGCTCCTGTATGTTAGATATATACACATCGTCATGTAGAACTCTGTAGTAACTTGAGTGGCTTAACTTCAAAGTGTTAACAACCTGTTTGCTCGTGGATTTTCCAAAATGAGCCGTGAAATCCTGCTGTTATAAATATTGAATCATGTTTAACGTAAATTATTGATTAACTATAACGTAGCTACGTGATTATCTACATGTTGTGCTGATAGGTATGTACCTATAATGTATTATAATTAGCTTTTTGTGGTTTAGCCATACCTATATAATCTTATCTTTCCCTTTTATAAATAAATTAACGCCAATTTTTATAATTTTGAGAAATATATTTATCGGTCAATTTTAAGGTCATGTGATAGGCTCACCCCGTAATAAAATACTCGGTACAATATTATTACAGATAGCAAAATAATAATGTTAAAAATGAATTATTGTTATTATTTTTTTATGCAAAACTGAGGTACTCAGTAAAACATCTTGCTGACAATGTTCTGTATCATTACTTTAAAGTAAAGACCATCTGAATATGAAATGAGCATTAACCTATTTAGTCATCCCCGGTCGTAGTTCGCCTTGGTGACAACCACTTTTTGCATTGACAAACATAAACATTACATACCTATGCAGAGCGACATGGCCTAATAAATTGAAAAATATTGCAGTCCACTATCTCACAGCAATCTTGATTAGTCGCCCGCTGCCCACGTAGCCGCCGCGCTTCTAGCAAACGCATCTTGTAAACAAAACAGTCCGCGGCCGCGTGGATAGTCATAAGGCGCGCTCGCCGCCTACCGCCCATTCCGCCGCGAGTAGCCGCGCACTCCGCACGTACGTCGCGAAAATGATCGATTACGCGCGCCCCCTATACGACCAAAACATGCCTTGTGATCTGTATTTCCCACCAACATCGCCTGCACCAGCGCGACTTGATGACTTTCAAGTCTTCAAGAAGGGAACTGCTTCTCACATCTATGGGAATTACTACTCCAACGCTTCATACGACGCCTACGCAGAACCTGAGATTGACAACGCCATGAGCGTCTACCACAACCTCGTCAGCTGTCGCGAGTACCCTCGGGACACCAGAGATGACTGGAAATACAAAGTTATTGACGCCTGGAACGAGGATGACACCGTGTCCTGGATGATTGACACCGTTCAATGTATGGGATATTGTGAAAATGAAATACCGTTCTACAACTTCAGAGTTAAGGGTTTCGAGTTGAGGAGCATGAAGAGGGAAGATGTGCTGCAGAGGATGGCTCACCCGAGCATCGATCACGCCATCTCGAGAAGGATTGCAGACAGTATGTATGAGAAGCTGCATACCCGTCTTAACGAGGACATATTGCGTCAGTCTTCGATCATAAGATACGCTGAGGGTGATCCTTATCACCATGAGTCAGTTAATACAGTGCTCGACCTGGACTCTCTGGATCACAAGAACAGACTTTACGGCTCCGACTACACTCCCAATGACAGCACTCTTCTCCATCAGACTGATTCGAGCGACGACGCTGAAGATGTATTCCGCTCATCAGAAACCGCATCTCCAGAGTGCTCGTACGGCAGTGACGGAAGCAAGTCCGGGGACGAAGAAGACAAAAGGAAAATATTCAAAAGACCACCAGGAAGGCCGAAAGGCAGCGGCCGGAAGACTTTCAAGCGCCCGAGGAGCGTCTCCGTGCCAGAGTTCTTGAGGAATTTACTGTTTGACCCTAAATACTGCCCATCCATCATCAAATGGGAGGACCACTCTCTGGGGAAGTTTAGGTGAGTTCCGTACCCATTTATATATTTTTTGTGTATTCAATATTACAAGGGTGTTGCAAAAAGTAAGTTGTCGTGACTTGGAGATCTGTTCACTGTGATCGCATCTAGCTGTTTCACTCATACATTATTTATCACGTACGAGGCACGTGGTGGCGCACTGGTCAACAATAAACTATTTTACAGCTAAACTATTGAAGTTGCAATGTGCTCAGTCGATGCTTATTGATCATTAGTTTCAGTCTTACACGACTTGTATGTGTGGCGTTGAATTGTTTCAAGTTAATGTTTGCAACGGTGTCAAGTATATTGTGAACCGGCTATAACATCTTACATTTTTATCTTCACGTCATAATTTTTTTAACTGGAATTTGCTAGACTATAAAAGCAAGTTCATCAAGTAATGTTATCATCCTTTAAATTACCATAATCGCTAAACTGGCCACCAGAACTCCTTGATTCTAAAGAGGTATCGTTGGTTGCTAAGATGCAATTATTTATTGGCATAACTGCCAATCCTGTCTTCATTTGTGGCCAGTGATCAAGGCACGACATAATTTCACATGCAGGGTCATCCTGTTTTATATGCAGATGATCATCAACCTGCAACCCGCATCAAATCATTTCTTTAGCATTAATACTCAATAAATTATTTAGAGACCTTCTTCTTGTAATTGATCATAAATTTTTATATTCACTCTATGAAAATGTGCTTTTATTTAGAATAACTAGAATAACGCTTTAGTAAATCGATTCTTGGAAAAAAGTTTTATAGGTGAATAGATTTCGCCTACATCGTCCGAATGAACCGAAAATATTTGAATGATTCTAAAATTAGTTGTTTTGAGTTTGTCTGCTAAAAAACAATTTTCTCTAAGCGAACACTGTACATTAATTTATTACTGAGTATTTTGTCTTGATATATTACACAGATTAGATTGATTACAATTTTATATCATAACATTTTGTCATCCAATATTGACATAATTTATCTAATCTCTTGGAATTTATCAATATTATGTAAACTTAGACTAGACATAGACACTACAAACCATAAATCTGAACATTGACAAAGAACTTGTAATACAAAGAAGACTTTGATAAGGTCATCTTTCTCATATTTTTTAACCCTTTTCTTACACTTATAAAAGACAACGAACATGTGGCCTTGCTTATCTTCATAAAGGTCATTATTATTATTTAGAACCATTTGACACGCGATCGTTACCATTTAATTAGTAATTAAAACTTACTCATCATCTAATTGCTCTATAAAATGAAGCTACTAATGTTTATTTAGATATATTTGACATTAACAACCAAACATTCAATTAAGTGGACACACTTTTCTTCTGGAAGAATCCTTTCTTTGTTGTGCACATTGTACGAGGAATGAAAGTTTGCGAGATCCTAATGTCAAGATCAGTAGCTTTAATGGGCATTTAACGACGGTTTTATAGGGCCAATCACCTCCACCGTTCTCGCAGTATGCAACGCAGTAGGAATAAAATTCGCTCATAAAACTCGTATTGTCACCATTCGGAACTAGAATATGTACTGAGACATTGATTTATTTTGCACTATTTGATGAGAATGCAAATTCAATGATTACTTTTTCATCTTTTATACAGCTTATAGTTATAGTCATCCGAAATGTTACCAAACCTGTTCAGTCTCCTTATGTTACAAGTTCGTTGGCTCTCATATTCACTGACCCATCGTCTTCTTAAGGATCATCCATATAAATCATCGGTTTAGCAAATATTCTCGAGTCCGTACAATAATTCTTTGGTTTTGTTTGTTGTTTTTATCTGTCGCCTCAACCTTGCCGTGCCGGTTCGACGCTGGCCTCGCTCAATGGTTCACATGTTCGTGATACAACATAACTAATTTAATGTCGTTCTTATTCGTACCGTATTTAAGTCCAAATTATCATAACAGTTCCTGTCGAACATTTTACAACTTCATTTACCAATGTATGGATCTTAGTTTATTTCATTATGGTGCTTATTATCATTACAATTAGTATTATTATACTGTGCATGCAAGATTGCAATTCGTGTTACAGTGAAAACGTTTCGCTTTACTGGTTTGTTATAATACTTTGAACTATAGTGTCATCCATTTTAGCAATAGTGGTAAAATCTTTGGATCTACAAAAAATACCAGACGGATATAAATGAAATCATTCACACAATAAAATATCTAATCATAGTGCGCTTACATAAGTGCTCCACTAAACTTTTGTTACTACTGAAAAAAAATTCTCAACCACTTGAATCTTGTACGCCCAGTAGCGTATCAACAAAGCATAAATTCCTAGATTTGAAACTACTATTTACTGTATAATATTCTCAAAGGTCATCATAGTAATATACACTAGTATTATCATTATGTATGACTGTATGCAGTTTTTATCGCCCGTCCGAGTTGGCTTGAAGATCTCGCAACCGGTTTCTGTATTAGTCTAACTAGAATCAGGCTTAGCCTACACTGTAAGGTGAATGCGAATTAAAAACAACATGACTAAGCTCATATTCAATGAAACTGCAAATGTATCGTGCATTTGTTTTTGACGCTCGTATAATCAAGAAATGTTTAGTACCGGATATCAAAATGCTAGCAATACTGAGTAGGTTATTAGATTGTTTAATGTTGTATAATGTAGCTGTCGCCACGTTTATGTGTTCATAGCCTTAGTATATAATACGGGTTTATTTTACTATAATCAACGCTTAGCTCATGTTGAACAATAAAAAATATTTTATCATCAAATGTTTAATTTCCATAATTATTATGAAGAAAATTATATTTTTTGGAGGACGCGAAGTGACGATGAACTTGTTTTTGTAAAGTCACACATAGATAACAGATGATTAGAACTGATTCGTTTGTTTTATTGAAGTTTTTAAATTATTTTGCTAATATCGAACATTGGACTGGACCTCAAAATTTGAAACTATCAAAGATGAAGATTATATAACACGTGATTCATTCTAGCATCCGTTTAGATGCTCCATCGCTACAGAAGTTAGTACAAAACTGTTGATAAAGTAGGTCAGAGATCGAGACATGTCTGGTTAGAATACAGATAACATTACATGATCCGGGGAATTCCTAGACACAATTATGCTAACGTGATGACCGTCGACTTTGAATGAATGTGCAGAGATTCCAAATTATCAATCTTCTACCACTGTTCAAAATAGTTGAATGGCTTCCTGGGAGCCTAAAAAGGCCATATTTACCAATTCACCTACGAATGTCCGTCAAACAGATGATTGCTGAATATGAGCCTTACGCGTATGATATTAAGAGTCGTCAATATAAGCGGTCTTTATAGCCCCCAGATCTCTCTGATTAACCAAGATCTCATATTAACCACACTGAAATTATCATAGTTAACTTAGCTCAGTTGAGACTGGTTTTTTTCATTAATATTACTAGGTAAGCTAACTGCATCGTAAATTTAAAACTTCTCACGACATTTCAATCAAATATGAATTGAATATTTTATCAATATCTGTTTGGCCACAAAATCAACCAAAATTAAACAAAAACCATTTTATAGACTTCATCGATGACTTAAAAACAAATTATTTAGTTCCACCAAAGGTCACAGACTGCCAAAATTCAAGTAATCACTTCAAATTGACGCCCGAATATTAAATGTTTATTAGTTCTCGGTTTTGGTTTTTTATTATGTTATTGTATAGCGTTGTACGTTGCGCGTTTTTGCCAGTCTCGTCTCGACCTCGCAGTTTTTATGACCAAAAGACTGGTTAAACGTTAGGAAGTGAATTGGCGTTAAACTTATAAAATATGCAACTTATAATGTCATAGTTTTTAACGATGTTTCACTAATCACTGCATGTTTTTTTTTCAGCCATTTATACCATTCCCTCATAAATTCAATTTCATACCTCGCTATCCCTAAAAGTATCAGGAAACATCATCACTTAGGCCGTTTCAATACTGTACAGAAATTTTTACTCGTGCCGCCCTGGTAAATATCGCAGAAATCTACCCACTTATAATGGATCTAATTCCAGGAACACTGTTGTCCCACGCATTTTCCTTGGTATTTCCGAGAATTTGCCTCCAATAAGCAAGAATACTGTTTATAGTAAATTCGTTGTCTCGTTGAGCCTTCAAGTAGTAGAGAACACATTTTGGATAGAACGTGTATATTGCAAAATAAATATAAATATTTTGATGACAAAACAGAAGCAAAAGACAATAATCTACCAAAATTGCGAAATATAACTAACACTAAATAGAAACGCTCAAAAATAAGCGTTGGTTATTCGTTAGTCTGCTAAAATTCAAATTAGAACAATACGGTCAGTAATTTTAAAGCAGTGAAAAATTGTTTCAGCTGAAAATATGTCTCCAACTTATTAAAACCAAAATGCACTGCACAACGAACTCCCAAGTTCTTTAAGTACTTCAATACTCAATTTCTTTGAGCAAAACTTTTGTCTTTCGAATTAACTAAGACTTGATCTTGTACATTGAGGATCCTTGGTACATACACAGTTCTCGGGTAGGGTAGCCGGGCCGCAACTAGGGCGCCCCCCCGCCTGCACCGTAGTACTATTATAGATTTTTTTCTTTTTCTTCCGGGGTTGCTACGCACCGCCAAGGCCGGCCTGAGCTTCCGGTTACTTTGCTGGGATACACGTGGACGGTTCACCTATTTTTATCGGAAAATTTCTCAAAGAAAAATGTTATGCTTACTTTTCTCGGAGTTGTTATTAATTTGGAGGTTCGAAGGATGTTATAATTAGGTAGGGTGTTATTTAAACGATTTTTTGGTTTGTAAGTTGTTTTTAAAAAGTTTTTTATTTCTCTTTGTTTGGAAATTAAATTTCTGAAAGTTGTAGTGGTTCTTTTTGTAGTTGAGTTTAAATGTTGGAAAATCTTAAGCGAAAGTTATAGAAACCTAATCGGTAAATCTATCCTTCTAACATGTTCAAGTTGAAATCTTGTAAGTTGCATTAGGTTTTCTAATTAGAATATAATTAATGTTCTGACTGATAATTATAGTTCTAACTTCACGCTTAAGATAGTTAGCCCGTAATGACATTGACTAGTTAAACTTGCTCTACGTGTCTTGTGAGGTCATCCATCAAACCAGACCTCCAACAATACTTGCGATTTTAAACCTTATTCGCTACAAATAAACTCAATTTTCGCATGACAAGTTCAACCATCTGCTTAATGACAACTTAAAGTATTTTGATCAGTACTATTGTTACTATAGAATGATTTAATGGTTGTGTAAAACACGATAACACGTGTATGATAACAATAAATTGTCGAGAAACAAAACATAACAAAGATTGCGCAGAACACGCTTACACGAAAAAAACAATTGCAGTATTATTCGACATAGAGGAGCGTTACGTAGCAGCCCTGACCGTTGCCATGGCGACGTTCCCGGGAAGCCTACAGTCACGTGTCGCGGGAACTTGTTTCCGCTTTTCGCGTTTTTCTTTTTCTCTCGTTCCACGCGCATTTTTTCTCCCACCCCCCCCTTCTCTCGGGGGAGGTTTACTCGTGCAACCCCTCTCTCCCCCGACAGCTCGTGTACGCGACTTAATTGCGTCTGTGAGTGTGGTCCAGAGAAATTAGAGCGCGTGTAGCTTTGGATTCAGAGAATTCTTTTTTCGTAAAAGATTTTTTCTTCCATTATTTTTTTTTGTTTAGCAATTGTTTTTTCTTTTTGATTAATTTCGCGATAAGGGATGTATTTTAAAAAAGTATCAAGTTTTTTACTTAACACTTTGTTTTTTTATTGCATAAAAATGATTTTTTCTGGAAAATAACAACGAATTCCATAAAGCATTCCATTCACATAATGTAATGACATCATAAAGTTCATACTATATTTGAAAATGATCAGTTTTCAATATTTCCTCAAGTCACATCAAGCAAGTGCAAGTGTTCTGCACATAGCATGGCATCACGCCTATAATGCCTGAATTCCTTGAAAGCAGTTAAGGTAAGTCTTGTAATGGAAAATTATTATAAAAAAGTAGGTAATTTTAACATATTCTAACAAAAAAAAAGTCAATTTTACAATGGGTAAAACTGCTTATCGGGTCCAGCTAATGACCAACGGAAAAAAATGAATTCGTTAGTCGTTCGATATCAGTCGAAGCAGTAAAAACCGAAGTTCTTTCGTTAAATTTGGCGTTTACTGATAAATTCTTTTAATTACGTACTTTATCATTAAAAGTAAAATTGAATACTTTATCGAGAGGGACAATTAAATTAGTATTTTAACAATAAAAAAATATAACGAGAGGTCGTAAAGGCTGCGACCCATGTGGGTTAAGATAAGCTCTAATCTATTGACCTTGTTACAAAACTAAGCACTGTTTATACGTCGGAGTTACAAGCCAATTAGTGTATAATAATTATAATTGTGTTTACACCACTAATTAATATTATATAGGTATCTTTACCGACATATTTCATTAAATAAATTCACGTATAAACAAGTATAAATATAATAAATGTGCTATTTCAAATAATGCGGACAATTAGCAACAAAATATATAAATATCTGTTATAATAAAAATAGTTGTTGTAAATATTGATAATCCGTTTATGTAACAGTTAGATACATATCAGGATAAAAGTGGTAGGTATATATTTGTATGTTAAATAAAAATATATAAATAATTATAATAATATGACTATAAAGGCAAAAGTTACTTTAAAAATACATAATATTATTATCATGAAAGTTTTCCTTGCATAAAATAACATGTTTGATAATATTAAAATAAATAGGTACCCAGTGGCATTGTATAATATTATTAGTTGAAAAACCATAGTTAATTAAACGTAAAAATGTCAGGATAAAAATTTAGTACAATGTTATATTTAATCATCTAAAATACCTTCCCTATATTATACATATAGTAAATACTTAAATGAATAAAATAAAAAATATGAAAAAAAACTAACAATGTTGCACCAAGCGCCACTCTGTCTCATTCATTACTCTGTGCCGGTTTGCACCAAATTCCCTGTAACATTTCTTTTTCGTGAAAATCTATTTATAACTAGGGCAGCCTCGTGCTTCCTACTTTCAGAATTGTGTGCCTTAAGTATATTGGCATAAGGCGCCATTTTGCGTGTACCAAGGGTCTGGGTACATATATATGTATTTTTTCTCATAGTGGCTCTATTATATTGATTAGTAAGTCTCCCTTCTTCCGGGTGGGCCAGTGTCTTTTGCAAGATTTTTTTTTCTTTAGCTACGTCTTTGTTTTTACGCTACTGTTTTGGTAGTAAATGAGCATTTACTTAGGCTCATGTAGAAAGGGTTGTGTTGTTCCTTTTACCATAATTAGTAAAGGGTCTGATGGAGGACCTATCTACTCTTCAAGGATGAAAAAATCTGGCAAATTAGGAATTTCTTTAGGATTCCTTAACAAAGTTTCAAGTTTAATCATAATGAGAGGATCTTTGAAATTATTGGATACGTAAAAGTTTGTCAAATAAGATTCTTAGAGGTAACGAACATTTTAGATCTAACTGAAGCTTTTGAGACTTTAAATCACCTTATATTGGAAGCTAACTTGCAACAATTGCTGTCTGTTTTAAATCTTCCTTTCATTATAATTTGCAATTTTTTGGTTTGAAAATAATTAAAAGAATGGTTAGCATTTTGTTAAGCTTTATTTATTTCATTTTCATTTTGGCTCTGCAATGTTAATTATTAAATAATAGACAAGTGACACATAGCTGTACCAATATACTTAAAGTGAGTCATGTTTTTCTAAAACTTATGATTTAATTGTGATTTATTGCATTGGAATAGGGGATTATTTAGCGATAGACCGTTCGAAATGATCAAATTTGCTCTTAACCATGGTAACACGAAGAATATTGTTTGTGCTCTTATAGACCTCAGTAATAACAGAAGGAAGTGGATCGGAAGATACGATACTAAGACGGCGAGAGTTCATAAAGCACTCTATTTGCACCAGCCCGGCTTGTATCTCGTACGCAAAAAGCTGACTTCCGATCACACGACAGATGTGCGTTTGTAGACTAAAATATTAACATTCCACATTTTCCTAAAATGGGAAGCTCTAAGTGGAATCATTTTCCATTCTATGCAGCGCAACTCCTTTTAAAAGAGAGACGAATTCCAATTAGTATTTTCAAAGAAATTATGTCACCATTCCAGTTGGACCTAAGGACCAACAAAGTTGGTTTCCTTATCAGAATAAAGACCAGATACTGGCCTAGGAGTCAGGACGGAAGATAAACCACTTGAAGCATCTAAATAGAGCACGTTAAACAATCGAGAGCATATTTCTCTTAGTGCATTAATTGGTGATTAGAAAAGATGTGAAAAATTCAAGCGAATAGCGATGCTAGTCAGGAAGACTAGAAAAAAACTGCTGGAGAATTACTAGATGATTAATTTTAGCAGGTCAAATTCACCATCTTAATAATCTTATAGACCTTGCGTATGCTGCATAGCGGATTCATTGTTATGGGCAGAATATACCAGATCATCCATATATAGGCTAGACTCTGCTATTATTGATGCGTTGGGATAAAATGGACTGTCGCAAACCAGCTGTCACATAGTACGCATAGCTATGTACAGGTATGACTTAAGTCAAAATGGGAAGCGGATAAAAGCGAAATTGCGTACTTATTCGTTCTCATTGAATTGAAATAGGATGCGAAGGAATTTACGTTGTACAATTGATACACCAAGACGTACACACAATGGTTTTATATTAGCGTTTATTGCGACAAGAAACGAACTAGATACTAATTAGAATAAGAACAGTTTGAATCGTAAAGCAGAGAACGAAGCAGTGGCATTACCCATCAGAACGTAACCAAATATTGTCAATGACGGGGCCCATGAACCAGAGTCGATCGTATATTCCTCAAATAAATATATGGGAAGAACTTGGCACCCAACGCGATGCTTCGTGGGTCGACCCAGATATCGCTGGAGTGATTTAGTTGTAGTAGCTGATGTTCGGGAGCTTCAAGCCAACAATTGGCGAGAAACTGCCAAGGATTGACGGGAGTGGGGTTTTCTCGTATCGAAAGGCAAGACACATTTTGGTTCGCTGAGACAACGGAGGAAGTGGGTACCCAATAAGACATCAATATCACCGGGGATATTCCAATTGAGCCGTGAGCACTAGAATCTACATTAGTAGGTATTCCATTACATAAAACGCGACAGTATTTGGTCAGAAATAGACGCCACTCAGATGCAGGTTTGGTGTTCCGAGTTAGAATTTTACCAAAATTACGTAAAATCTATGAACAAGTTATGTGGGTTATGAAGATATTTACCAAGAATTACGTAAAATATCTCTAAAATTCACTGGAATATCCGGCGACGCGAAGGACCATTTTATAATTGTGTGGCGTGTAAATGGCCAACACCGTGTGTACTTGTGTACGCGTTTTAATTGCAATAAAGATAAAAACCAAAAAAAAAAGCAAGTGACCGCGGTATGGTGAACTATTTGATAACAATAAAAAACCCGGAAAACATTAGTTTATTTACAATAAAATATGCAGTTGTAAAATACACACAAGTACACAAGTAAGTACACTTACCTTCAGACAATCCAAGAACTAGCCCCTACGAAATGGGACTTTCAGCGAGTATTATCCGGATACAGGAACAGGAACATCACTAGAGATAAATTGTCCATGTCCAGTTCTACAAGAATATCACACACTTAGGGATGTATGCCACATTCGCCTCACAAATTTTCGCCCCACATAAAACATCCTTGTTCGCCTCACAATTAATTATTTTTTAGCCTCAGAAACTATTTTTATTCTTTATTTATTGTTTTAGTCCAGTTTTGCCTCATTTTTTATCCCTTATATAAGATAAGATTTTGGTAAAACTTCATAAATAGGCCACTATTCAAGAAGATGTACCAAGTTCTTATATTTTTATACAGGGTTAAGGGTACACATATAAAACCGAAAGGGGGAAATTGAATTATTTGTGCGGTACAGTAATTTCTATTCGCGATTTTCGTTTTAATCCTATAGTAAAAGTTGTTCATAATGATGAGTACAGTAAAACCTTTCGGCTTTAACCCTTTTCGACTAACCTTGTATGAAGCTTTGGCAATTGACAGTAACACTTAGGTGATCGTATAATGCGTTACGAACGGGACTCAAACTACAACTGTGTGTTGAGGGATGGGAATCATAAATGTAATTCCAAACAGCCTAAAAAATCATAGGCGAGCACAATGGTCGGGCTGTGGGGGGGTACTGCATCGGTTCTCGCATGTTCGCGGAGGCGCGAGTTAACGGCTTTGTTAGTTACGATAGTGCGTATGCGCATCGCTTCGATGGTCAGCCGAGGGTGTGCCAGCCACCACATTCATTATACTGAACATTTTCCGTTTAACACAAACCTTTTCTATAAGTAATCGGCCGTTTTCGTTTTAAACATCTGTTACATTGTTGGTGAACATGACCCTTAAGAGCTAATTTAGTTAAATAGCGTTTAATCATCGCTTATGATTAGGGTAAAAGTTCGAGTTTCGGTAAGCTTCTGAATAATTTTTGTGTTAGCTCCTGGCGCCCGAAACTCATAGTGGAGCAAATATATTTCTCTTTTTCTGTCCTGAATATTTTGAACCCCCGACAAAAACGAGGGGTGTTATAAGTTTGTAGCGTGTATCTGTGTATCTATGTATCAATGTATCCGTCCATCTGTCTGTGGCATCGTAGCTCTAAAACGGATGGACCAATTTCAGTGCAGTTTTTTTAAATTGAAAGCCACTTTAATCGGGTATCATTTTAGCTATGGTTTATGAAAATCAGTTCAGCCGTTCAAAAGTTACAGCTCTTTTTCTAGTTGGAGTCGGGGGCTTTGGACGGTTAGGTTATCATCATTGCATTCGGCATCAGCTAAAAGGCTAGGTGTTACTAAAGTGAAAGTTTGACTAAAGTTCTTAGTTCTTATACCAGTGTTACAGTGAAAGACAAAACAATACAAAACTTTAGCTGTAAGTAACAGAAAGTGGCTTTGGTTGTAGTTGTAGTAATATTATTATTCTTTGTGTTAGTGAAGAGACCATAGATATCCGTGGTAGAGACTAAACCAGCTTATAGAAACTGTTCATTTTGACACTGGAAAAGACAAAAAAAAGGTTAAATGGGTAAAGTGCCAATATGAATACTTTGCAGGGTACATTTTAAAGTTTTATTTTTATTTTCTGTAAAACTTATATTCCAGTACCTACCTAAATCATATATTATGATTTATTAAAATATACGTTTTACACAAAATTATCCATCAGATAAATTTATATGAATTTGTTCGTAAAAAAAAAACACTTTTAAATGTGCCCCTGTTTTACATAATTAACACTTTAGCCATTTTGCTTTTTCAGTGTCGATTTGTTGTATTAAAACTATTATAGTATTCTGATTCTAGATTAGTGAGTATCATGAGCAGTATGATTGTTTATTATAGGTATCGCGTTTGACGCATTTTTACGCAGTAGTTTTAAGCAAAATATTTTTCTGTAATTATTAATTACTTAAAGCATTAATAAGAGTATACGATAACTCATTGACAACTATAAAAATACGTAGATACAAGCAATCTCGCTCTCACCCACGTTCGCGTTCTCATAAGTAATTTGCTCGGCGGGTTTCCCCCGCGGCTGATACACGCACATGTACGTAATACGCACACATGCACGCCCAAAACATGTACACGCGCGGTGACGTGTGCTACCGGCAGTTATGCAAATCAACATAATTAAAAATGTCTAGTTTTTACAAACGGTAATTGATTATGTAATACAAAATATTTAATATTATTATTTGACAAGGAAAATTTTATAAGAAAATTGTCTTAACAAAAAATTGATGACTCAATCCGTTTGAATGTGGAACTTGCGCCAAGGAATTGTATTGCAATTAAATAACTGTATAATATGTTCAGATACTTGCAATGTATGAATGTGTATAAAAATCAAGTTATGTTAATATTAATATGCTCGTTTGTTGTCGCATAGGTATTAAAAGAATATAGGTACCGAGAAATATCACATTGGAAACAATGTATAAAAAATAATTTGCTTGTTTGTGTTGATAAATATTCAGTAATCAGAGATAAACAAAGCGATAATTTAATCAGACGATATCAAGGTCTGGATTTCTCAGCTGTTTTAATCGATATATTTTTATGCGTTACATTTTGCGTTCGATCGTTGGCTTACTTTTTCGCAGCTAAGTCAAGCGGAATATTATGCATTCTTCCTGGCATGGTGAGTCGTGGTTCATTGCCTTTTACGATACGTTTTTGTAAAGGCATAATAGTGGGAAGTATCCTATCTATCTGTTTCATGTTTGATCTGCTACTTTGCGCGATGAAACCGCAGCGCGTGCGCCGAACGAACACAAAGTCATGTTTACATTGGAGTACCTATTTATTTGTATTTTTTCGCGGGTCAAAGTGACCGCTGATAAATATTTAGCTTCAACGCGTGTTTCGTGTTTATTCACTGATTACATCACTCTGTAGTCTTTTCTCATAAACATAGATAAGTAGATACGCTTATCAACGTTCGTAATATGAATCATACGCAGCAATGATTTGCATTTTGACTTATCGTCTCTGTAGATACGGCAAGTTATTGTTGAACAAATAAGATGAATAAAGTAAAATTTGACCAACAAACTGGTTTTAAAAGTCACAATCGTAAAATAGTGCTAAAACGTGTTTCTTGGAATCAAATCTAACCAATGTTTTGTAAAACTTGTAATGACGTTAAATGTTATATAGTAAACACTTCTGCAGGTACCTATGTGCTTTAATGTGTCATATCTGTTCATTGAAGCATTGCACTTCGTCAAGTACGTGAGTGCATCAATGTTGACACAAGTTTTATGTCTCATTCAACCGCAACACGATCACACCTTAACACAACCACCAGTTAGTAAGCTCTGAAAAAATGCGCATTTTATGACGCGGCTTTATTGCAAAAATACGGGTCACGATATAAATACCGTTCACTATAGCAATTAAAAGTGGCAGTGTCTGTCCAACGGCGCGCCAGAGCGAGAGCGCATGAGGAAAACGTGAAATAAAATAGTAAACAGAACGATATCTGTATCATCGCTATCAAAATACTTTGGAATCGAACGATCAGTGATTGTACGCGACGTCACTTAGGTTTCGACCTGTTTCGCAATGGCGAATTTTTTGTGACCCAAATTTTAAGCTGCCTGTCTCAACGGGAGAAGTAATCTTCCGACCCTCGTCCTTCAGTTTAGGTCAGGACATTTATCTGTAATTGGGAAACTAAGTTGCTCTGCCTGTATCATAGTGTGGGTATAATAACAAAACGATGACGCAAAACGGATTCAAGGTGTGTTCATAAAAACCGAGGCACGTGAAACGCGCGCGTTCGAATTTTAAAACAGTTGTAAATGGAACTACGACGAAAGTTGATATGGCAGAAATGTAATTTTATCTGCGACAATATTTTGTATATAACAACCAAAAAAATATTGTTAAAACGCATAGCAATAAAAATGTATTCATAGTTCATACATAAGTAGAGTATGTTGTATGTGTGTGTCAGTTCGTATTATACATGTAAATGAATGCTGGTCAAAGTATTAGCAATTTCTCGGAAGTTATCTAAATGACCAGTCTGCATTAGCATGTGTATCGTTCAACTCAATTCTTAATAATTAATTATGTTATGTTAATATTACAAATCATGGCAATTCATTAATAGATACAAATTTTACATGTTATTTTGTTTATAAAATTCAAGTTTCAAGATTTTCAAGTTTCCGGGCATGTGTTGATGAATCTAGTTTTTGAACTTATTTTTTTTTTCAGAGCCGCGATCAACTGCTTTCAATAAATATATTTTTGAAATGTGCTAATTAAGCCCTTTAATTTGATACCCAACACGGCATCATTAATAAAAAATAAAAAAAGTTCATTACTTTATGTCCTATAAAGAGCGCCATATTAAATTTCATGTGACGTCACATATCCTATAACCAGCGGACAATTAAGACGCTTCCAACAATACCTCATTTGTCAAATTATGATAAGTAGTTCAGAAGTTATGAGGGGACAGATGAACATACATACATACATACCGGTCAAACATATAACCCTCTCTGTAGTATCCCGGTAAAAATAATGGTCGTGCCAGATACGTTTTGTCAGCGACTGTAACCGAACAAAATAAGCTAATCACGACATGTTTTCAGTTACTTGAGATGATAATTTGATTGGAAAAGGCACACAATGTACTATTGTCATCTTGATCGACGCCTATTTAAGAGTTTACGAGCTTTCTTTCTTTAATTTTCTTTAAAGAAACTTTTTTAGCATTTCTTTAAGTGGATGGTGACCAGTCTTCTCTATGTTAGTCTTTGTTACGTTGTGAAGAATATAATACTAAAGTTTGAATTCAATTAGTTAGGTAACTTGTCGTTGATTCAACATTATCATTATAGGTAATTCATAATCTTTCCCCACATAAACAAACTTAAGTAAGTAGGTATAATGCAGAACACCTAAAGTCCTTGAACTAAGTGATTGATCTAATCATTAAATGGATATCGAACAAATGCATTTCACAACAGCCATTCAAAGAAAATAACTCAAAAATAAACATAGCTATAATGTTTAGTAATAAAATCCTTGAACCAAGTGATGCACAAAATAAACTAAAAAAGAAATCAAGCAATTCGCGAAGATCTCTTGTTTACGTACGCGCGTACGCAGCCACACACAATACCTGGAACGCATTAATTCGGACATGTTGAGAATTTTAAACCATCATACGGTACATTGCTACAAACGAATTTCAACTTCAAATCTATACCAACAGAGTTCAATCGAGTTTGCTTCAGTCGAGCGTAGGAGTGTCGGGTTCCTTGCCAAAAATTTCCACCACGACTTTTAACTAACATGTCTTCAGAATGTTGCAATAAAACAGCTTTTACTACACCTTGAATTTCAAATATCATCATTTTGTTTTTTTATAGCGGCCCTAACTGTGAAAACAAGCTGGCTTTTAAGACTACAGCGTACTTAGGTAATGCGTCTGTATCTAGGTCTTGCAGAATCCCGACTAAATTGTCTCTATTATACTAGAAATAACATCGATTGTTTACTTATAACTTTGTATAGTGATCATTAATCCATCAACATAGCAAGATATTGGCATTATTCCATCGAAATCTTAAACTTTTATTAAGTGTTACAAGAGTATCTATCTCTTTCTTCTTGTCATTAGCTTGTATCTCTTAATTGCGTTGTATAACATGTTCAGGATTAGTACCAATACCAAATACATTCAATGGTTTGGATATAACATTTTAATTATGGATGTACGTTATGCAAAAATCACCAAAAATAACGATTTCCTAATCCAAAATTCTTAGAAGGACATTAATTAGTCTTAGAATTAAGGCGAGTTATTGAAATGTCTGCAAAATTATTTGTTTCTGACCAAAACTTGATTTAGCACAAGATTCACGTGATGTTTTGCTTGCAAATATGGATATGGTTTTATATTCTTTGATTTGTATAGGATTGGATAAAGTGTTGAGCAATAGCATGGACGCAAAAGGCATAGATTAATGCATTCATTCTTTGAAGTGATAAGATATCGCAATGTTAGTGAGTACCTATCTACCTATATCATAAACGAAGGGTTATGTAGATAGTTCTTATAATCTGTCTATAATCAACCTACAAACTTTTCAGTAATAATAATGCTTTGAGTATTTAACTAATATTATATTTGCATACTTACAGTAGAACAGTTTGCGGGAACTAAAGAAAACATTAGCATCTTACTTTGCAATAACAAAACGAAAGAACAACAACGGAAATCTAATTTGAATTTAGAAAAAGTCCATTACAATAATATTGTTTTGACAAACAAAATGTTTTACAAACACTTTCATATTTCCATGAATGTGTGAGTGAGTTGATAATAATATTTATGCATGTTTGTATGTATAATTTTATTACTACGTGACGTTCACCAAAACTCCCGAGATATTTATTTGATAACCCTAATGATTCAAGTCGTTAAGCGCGCTGATAAGAGCTGCTGTTATCAGCTATCTACGAGTTGCCGACCCTACGATAAAGGTTCAGACTATTACAGCACCAGCCCTAGATTCGACTTCATTAATAAAATTTAACCTGTGAAACAGGTAGTGTAGTTTCAAAACATGAACACGAACATATCCATCAACCATTTATTCTATAGTAATTAATCATATCTTTACAATATTCTGGGGTCAAGTGCTTCTTCTCTGAAGCAGATAAAATGTTTTGTTGGGTTTTTCTTTGTTTTGGTTTGATTAGGTTTATCTAATATCACTCACGTATTTCCATTAAGTGTATAATCGTCAGTATTTAACAGTGATATAGTATCTATAAATTATAAATAGTGGTCGCCCAGTGGTCGAATTTTAGCTTTCTGCATTCCTTCTCCATATAAACTTTAACTATGCCAAAACTCACGCTCCACCGTGTGTGCAATATGTTTAAAAAGGGGTACAAAGTTTGCTCTTCACGTATTAATTTAATATATAGATTTTAAGTCTATATATTAAATTAATACTAAAACCCTCGATATATTTTACTCTCGAGCTCGGTAGTAAGGCATCAGATGCGTCAGAATTACTCAAAGCCACTCTTTGTGGCATTGACGCGTTGGATTTCAAGATCACTTCAATAATAACAATTTTATTGCGAATTATTTTAATAGTTTACCTATACCGCAAGTTCACAACACAATAGTTCGTTCCCCTCAGTTGGTTTGCCACAACTCAGGTCATCATCATCATTATAAGCAGAAACCTCCACTGCCCCATAGAATTCCATAACATAGTATTACAAAACAAATTTCGAATCGATTTCTTTAGAGCGTCATGTGATATTTTCTTAAACTCTATAAATGTCAAAACCATAAAAAAAATCACGATATCAAGCCAAAATACTTCCAATAATCCAAAATGGCATATTTACAAATTCACAAATCAATATGTTGAAAAACCTGTCGTTCTCAAACATGTTTGGGTAAATATTTTGAAAAAAATAAAATTCATACACAATGTTGCTAGGGCAACTAAAGCAACTGCCGTAGTACTGGCTTATCTAAACGAGTTTGCCATATTCACATGGCGCGTAGTAGCATTCAACACTAGATACGAACTGACGGCGATAACTTCATATATTATATCAAAATCAGATATGAATATATACAAATTCGAGTTTTGGAAGCTGGACTTGAAATATGAATTCATAATTTAAACAAGTTTTACTTACAATGAGCTAGAGAAAATGTTTTTGAAATTATTGAAAATAATTTTAGCTTCATTCTTTGTTTCAAGAGTAACAAACTAAAGAATTAACATACAAATGTTAGTATGGCTATTTACGCTTTAAAAATGTAAAAAGTGTACTAAGAATTGTGTACTTATACCTAGTGTGAATATTTATCGCAACATCATTGAGATTGGTTCGTCCCCCGCGGTTATGTCCCTTCTGCAGGTAACAGAAATATGAAACAAAAAGACAAACTCGCACGTAATTCTCTCTATGTGCACGCATATATTTGCATTTTCAATGCATACAGCAAATTCTGTCAAGGCTGCTCTGTCAATGCACCGATATGTAATAAGTATAGGAGCAATGACGTAAGCAAGTAATGTAATGTAAGCACTAAGCAAGACTTTCCATCCAGTGGGTGTGTTAAACCTTGGATCTGAAGTGGAACTTTTAGTTCTACGAAAAATATTAACAGTTACCTCTGAAAGGGTAGCTGTTGCTACATAAGGGCAAGGTGAACTTGGAGAGAGTTGTTTTTGGATGACGGATGTTTTTATAAATCATGGTTGAAGTGATGACAAAACGTTATAGGACTACTGTGTTGCGCTAATCCATCAGATAAAATTAATAGTGATACGAATAATAAAGATAAAGAAATTCATACTTACCACTTTTGTGTATTTATTGGAGTAAAGATTGCTTTCGATTTGACAGAATGATTGTCTAATCAGGTTTTAAAATAGCATCGTCACTTTTTGTTATATAACATTAGAAAGTGACGGATATATCGAAAACCTAAGTTTTACTAGTCTTTTGTAATAAAGGTGTAAATAGTTTAATTATATTTTCATAGTGTTTTAAGACTATCACTACCTATCTGAAAGATTTTTCAATATAATTATCAAATAAAGACAACGATGCTAAAACAAGTAAAAGAATTTAGAAGTAAGTACACAAGCATACATTCAATTCGTACTAACACATCGTATACCAAACCCCAAATTTGCATACACAGCAACAAAGGACGAGCAGCATCAGATAACTTTTGGTAAAAAAATATAAAAAAAATAACCAAAGGAGGTCTCTCCAAAACTTGTTTACGAAAGTCAGAGTCACGTTTTGCAAGTTTACTTGTACGCGGGGGATCTCTCTGAGGGGGGGGGGGGGGGGGTCAAACAGGTTAGTGTTTGCATGTGTAGTATATACATGTGTTATTGTGCGTCATTCAATTCCAAATGACTCGTAAATTGACCAAATTTCGGGTTCCTGTTTTGATATTAAATAAATTCTGCGAAGCGATTCTGTTGCGGTCGCTACTTTAAAATGCATTATGGAACGCTTCAAATCGTCATTTCAATTTGTTTCCTTTGGCTATAGCTTTTAAATGTACATTTTCATGACTTCTTCAACTTCAGGACTTGTATAGTTATTCTGTACTGTCTCCTGCCATATATTTGCCAGTAACATGATTCCAATCATCTTCACTGTATTTTCACTTCACCGTGCGTTTGGTATCCATGCGTGTCACGTAGGGTCACACTCGATCCTTGGCCCAACTGATGCAGCGATACAACACAAGGCCGCCAGCCGGCCTCGTTCGTACGCAACGAGCATCCAAATTCGTATGAATCACATTTTTTATAGTTCATACCACGCTACTACAAGGTTAATGATATAATACACTTGTAGGTCTTTCGAGATGAGATAGGATATGCCTATCCTATTGTTTATTCGAAGCCAAGAAAATTACCTACATCATATTTATTTTTAATACGCAAATCTCTTTATATTCTGTAGAATATCTAAGAGTTCTTATCCTAACTAGTTATAATATATTTCCAAGTAGCAACAACGCCTGCTAAAACATAATGATTGTTATATAACACCTTACATGTCGGACAAATTGATACAATTAAATGTTCATAAGAATTATGCACCTGCATTTCCTGTTGTACCAAGGAAGATGTATTTCAATTCAAAAGATCAACGAAATATGAGAAGCAGAGTATGATAAATCATAAGGAATTGAGAGTCCTGCACTATTTTAGTTTATAAATGGATGGTAGGTCTAGGTACTTCACCAAATTAGTCTTTACCATGTTGTGGGTCAATAGAGAGTAGATAATGTAGGCATTTAAATAGATCATGATACTAAACAAGCAGATCTAATATTAGATAACAAAAAACCTTAAAGGTAATTAGCCAATAAACTTCAAACAATGTCGGAAGCGCAACAAACGATCAGTTATTATCAGCTAAGGTTCGGTGTGGCAATTGATCAGGATGTGCCATTGTGACCCAATGACGGCCCTCTGTTGAAGAGAAAAAACGCAATTATAACAGATGAGTCGAAGAATAAACGGCTTCGGACACGCCATGCCAATGCCACGGCTGTCGTCCAACAGTTTTATGGAGAGCTATAAAATAGAAGCTAGCACGTAATTCCCTTTGCGATATCGAATCGTTCAATAATTTGCATTCGACCTAGACTCTCAATGTTAAACGGTGTTAAACGCAAAAGGAAAGTTATAAATAGAACTTTTTTGTTGATTGAACACTCACGATTAGAGTCGATGAACTAGGAGAGCGATCTTCTTCAGCATACAAAAGATAACTTTACAGATATTAAGAAATAACTTTTTAAAGAATTCGATAATCTTTAAAAAAATTGTGAATTAAGAATAATCAAGGGTCTAAAGAAAGAGCAAAAGTCAATATAATAATTATTGTTAAAGCCAATGAGTCTAATCATTAAAATAAACAGCAGGGCACATTAACCAATTAATCATTTGTCACGACGCATTGTCCGGTGGATGCGTCGGCGAGGCGCGATACAGCGCCTCACCAGATCATTCGCTGAGTATATTTATATTTGATCTCATATCGGCGTCTGTATTGTCCGCTCGCTTCTCGGTCTCCTCGTCACGTTTGCTAACTATGCCGATAATGACTGCAACAAGATATCCTTGACTCTGCACACAATTATCTGGACACTTTGCATCAGAACTTGACACGGTTGCTTATACACATACTTTTATACATATCAACTATAGAAATCCAACCAATAAAGGCTGAGAATTCATTTAATGAGCATTAAATTATATGACGAGCTGTGTTATTATCGGTTCTAGTTGAACTTGACTTGATTATAATTGTTTATTTATTGATGTTATAATTATAAGTAGTCGTTGAACGTCTAAAAAAATTCTTTAATAAATTAATCCACTGAAAACTGCACTTGTTTTGTGGAGCAGTAAGAGATATCCTTGAGGATAAGGCTGCAGTTTGGACCTTGATGCTGAGAGTGTCAAAGATTTATTAACATTTAGTTTTCTCGAATGGGGGTCACGTACGAACAAAGGCTGCTCGTCTTCGAGCCTTGGCGACACACTTCCGAAGGAGTGTAGTCACTACAAAGAAGGAGTCGTGCGCTGGCTGACAATTAAAATATTCAACTCTTTCCAAGTTCAGTAATGAATCAGAGTAACTGACACTGAAGATAATATTGTATTTAGTAATTGCATTTACAAGGAATCAGCTGACGTAGCCTCCGATTACGCGGCCTTATAGATGAAAATGAAACGATGCACAAACCATAAAAGCACAATAAACCTTCAGAACAATATTTAGAACATAAAAGTGCCTGCTTTATCGTTTTACGGTCGGCTATTTATTCAAACATATAGATCTCACACAATAACACAGAACACGTGTTTAGTGACAACGTTGCAAATGCATAATTCACAGTGCATTTCGTTTACATAAATATAATTAGACTAACAAAGCGTTATTCATTGCAGGTTCGTGAAGCCAGACGAGGTGGCGAAACTGTGGGGCCACATGAAGCAGAACGAGAACATGACCTTCGAGAAGTTCAGCAGAGCCATGAGGTACCACTACAGGCAAGCGGTGCTGGTCTCGGTGCCCACGGCTCGCCTCGTCTATCAGTTCGGCCACAAAGGACCCGACTTCAAGACCGAGAACCCCAACTTCGTCAAAGTGAAGACAGAAAACATCAACGACATGACGTACTCCTAGTTTAAATTAAGGAATAATTAGGTTACAAACTTGTTGAAAGTCGATGCTCAGAGTAAGATAAAGAGTGATAATGTCAATGGTTACAGATAGTAGAATGTTGTCCTTGGAGATCTTGGTTTAAGGAGGAATACGAAAATACAGTAATAGTTGATAAGTTAGGGAGCTGAAGAATCGCTGATGGTTGATCAGGATTAGAACAACAGTAGAGAGATCTGAAGGAAATGTTTGTTAATGGTTGGGCAGAGATTGCGATTTATCTAGTAAAAATGTCAATTGATTTTTCCAAAAAATCATTGTTGAATCCAAGGGCATTATTGAATGAAAATGAATAGTTAAGTATATTAAGGTTATCTGAAATGAAAAGGGATCACCTCCAAGGTTAGAAGGTCAGAAGATGGTTGGTTAATTATGTCACGGCCATAATATTTTTATTATGACACTGCATAATTAAATAGGTACTAACTACATTTTTGATGTTACTAGAACTATGAACGATGTTGAACGCTGTAAGGATTTGAAATGATTATACCCTTTTTGTGTACTTAATTTTTGGAACAATAATAATGTATCCGTGTTCTTATGATACTTATTTCTGATACAGTCAGTACTCTATGTGTGGTCCTCAACTGCTAGATTTAAATATTGATAGTATATTTGACCGTTATTTGCAATGGAGGTGATCTCAAAGTTTAGTGTTTTTGAAAAGTTATATGAATGTCATTAGCTAAGATAGGCTCAATGTTCGAATCGAAATAGTTTCAATGGTTGTACTCGTGGATGTTGGATCAATTACTTGTTGGATATACATAATTGGTTGGATACCGATCGGTTGGATTGTCCCGTCAATTACTCGTACCCACTTGTTGGTATGTCCATATTATTTTTTTAAGTGATTTTATTAGTATTTTATTCTCGATGTACGTTTGTACTGTCGAACAAAATTTTGATGGTTGTTTACTTAGAAAACATTACGAATTTTTGATAAAGTATTTTTAATTGTTGTTACCGTATGATACGTGTGTGTAATACGTAGTGTGTTATGATAATGCGAACATTCCAATTAATTTATAAATAATAATTTTAAGTTGTTTAGTGTCCAGTTATTTTTAATAATGTTAAGCATATTTCAAGTTGCCATATATGTATTAATATACGTAAAACAATAATGTACTTAATTTCATATTTTCTTTCAATTCATGTCATTTCGCGAACTATAATATTGTTTATGATAGGATTCATCTCTTAATGTAGGTAATTAAAGTAAATTTTATACTGTTATTTAAAATTCCCGTCTCAGTGTTAGTTTAAAAGTAAAAAATCTTAAGATAAAAATGCACGTTTGTGCAATTAAAAATAAAATGACAAAAAGATCTGCAGGCCAAAGATTAGTTTCGATGAAAAAGAGTTTTTTATTTAAGATTTTAAAAATAAAATACATGTTTTTGACAATTTAATTATAATATTTTCTAGTGTTTAAGTTTTCGACTCTCAGGCACACGCTGTGATGTAAGATATATTAAAGCATTGTTTTTCTGTAAATAGTTCCTCTCACACATCACTTATAACTCTCCAATTAAATATTGTTATGTAGATAGCCATATATTTTTAAATATACAAAATCTGAAATCGGAAATAATATTAAAGGTATACTTTTAATTTTTTCACAAAAACTAATATATTTATTGAAATACAGATTATTAATAATATGTTTGATTTTACAATATTTGATTATCGCATCATTATTGAAAGTGACAGTACAAAACCCGTGTCTTAAAGAACAACGATTTAAGTCTCTTTACAATTATTATTATAGTAATAGTTCAATCATTTTGAATTTACTAAGATATAAGTTATGGCTAGTCTATTGTATTAAAACTTGATATTTTGTGCAATATTAATGTGGATTAACTTTGAGAAAGAATTTAATTAAATTTTGTATTTTTCTAATTTATGCTTACCAACATTATTTTACAGATCTTGGCTTCAGAATGAATAAAAACATTGATTTGCTTTTTCTGCTAGTGTGACGTTTAATTCTTTCAAATTATTCTAAATTCAATTTTTTTTAAATACATTAAGCTACTATGACAATATAACTATCATTGTTAGTTTTAACAATTTTTGGCAAAAATTTGAAGGTGACAGCCTGTAATATTTTGGTTTCTCAAAGTTGATCCATTCTGAACACAGTTTGTGGGCTACAAAGGTGCATAATTCCAGTTATTAAGTATTAATAGGTGTTGAACATTTTGTTTCATATTACGTTCATATTATATTTTAAGATATTATATTTTTTCTTTAATTTTAAGAAAACTCTGTTGTTGTAGACTTACCATGCATTAATGAAAAAGACAGATTTTATGTATTATTTCGTAATAATTATGTGAAAATAAGAAGAGAAATATACGATTTATGAATGTGAATTAATAATTGTTTTAATCCCAACCCACATCATTATTAATATAATCAGCCTGTAAAACTAGATAAACGTCCACTATTGGGCATGAGCCTCCTGGATAGATCTCTACACTAAACTATTGAGAGGGAATATTGCCATAATAACCATGCTTGGCAAACGAAATGGTGAACTTAGTATGTAGTTATTAGCACATAAAACAATACTGCTGCCGATACACTTCACATAATTCTTTGGATGCGTTTTTAAACTCTTGTGGATAAAAAATGAAAAATTCTGCACCTACTCGTACTAACAAGTACAGTCGGCTAAACAATTGCTCTACCACCCTATTGCAATTTGTTTCTACGCTATAACCCAAAAAGATTTATATTCTCTTGTGAAAATGAAGTTTCTACTTTAGTGATAGTTTTATTTGATGCGAAGTTTTGTTAAAATTGATAGACAACTATTTGGACCTTTTACATTTTTAAAACTATGTTCATGAAAATTATTATGCATACGAACAAAATGCATCCCTACTGCATTCTATTAGTAAGTATACAAATAAAATGAATCACAGTTCTACTAAGAATCTTGGGCACAATAAAAAATTGCCGTATTTTTCCCTCAAACACTCATGAAACGCATTTTAACTTTTAGGAGCTTTGTCTTATGCTGTTATCGTCACTTTGGTGGACAGTAGCGACCTCAGAACAATAACTCGAGGAATTGTTCTCGGCTACAGCACATTAGCTACTTTCTGTAGCAGAATCCCGGGTTTTCGCGTTCGTTGTTCACTTTTTGTAAGCAAAACGCAGCCAACAAAGTCAAAGATTTTTATTTCCATTGGGCCTTTGCAGGCACTTTCAAAACGTCGTGATTCTAGGTGCACGGTTCTAAGTGGGTTGATCCTGGAGAAGATACCGGCAAGAAACTCCATGGATACACTTCTCATAAAACAAATTTACAATAATATCTGGGGCCGCAGGAGCGGAACGCATCGAACACGAAAATGCGCGGTTCTGTTGCCAAAAAGTAGCTACTGTGCTATGGCCCTTAATGTTAAGATGCTTTCGATTAGTTCGATAATCAGTGGTTAGAAAACCTGTATTCGATTTTTGTTCAGTAAAGGCTCCATGAGCTACATGAAAGAAATTTCCAAAAAAAAATAAAAAAACAGAAATTAAGTAAGTTCTACCAAGTCATTAGGTAGGTCGCGGGACTTATCTCATTACCGTGACCCCGGAACGTAAAGGGCTATCGAAGGAACACCGTGGATTTTAGTCAGTACAAGTCTGACCACAGAACACAGAAAATTCTGTGAGTCTGACAGTCCCTCCCGACCTGCCCGGGGTGGGAGGAAAAAAAAAAAAAAAAAAGTCATTAGGTAGGGTTCAGTGTAAGATAAAGGTCAGATACTGAATATCAGTATTTTCATACATCTATCTTCTATACATACCTACTTGTCATACATACAAATAAATAAAATTGAAGTGTCTGTTTGTAATGTCAAAATAACAGATTTTTTACTAAATGTATATATATGAAAGTTTATACGATATTTATAACGAAACGGCAGGACCGATTTTGACGGGAATTTCACTGGCGGATAGCGGATGTTATAAAGAGTAACTTATGCTACTTTTATTTTAGAAAAATAAATATATAAATATAATTAGGGTTTCACGCAAAATAACTAATTTTGTTAAATTCCATGCGGTCGTAGTCGCGGGCACGGCTAGTAGAAAATATAATTATTTTAATAGATATCTAATAATTGGCCCTTGAAGTCTCGATCACACAAACGCTGGAGTTAGTGTCATAAAACCGTTCTCGAACTAAACAGAGGCGCTTTTTGTGAACTATATCTGAACAAATAAAAAAAAACCCTAATCAAAATTGAGGCATAATCTATGGGAAAATATTTATTTCCAAATTATTTCCTTAACTCATACTATTACATCAAAAATTTCCTGTAACATTACACAGGGTGTTTTCTTATGCTAGTCCTTATCCAAACTCGGACCAAACAAGTTATTATACATTGTACAAATATTTTAATTGGAATTAATAAATAATCGCTGAAACGTAGAAACCCGTTATAGGTGTTCAATTAAAATAATATATAAACGATATATGTAGGTACTGAACATAATAATAAATGTTTCTTTTCGGGAATTCTGAAACCGCATTGATACTGATGTACGTCATAGCTGTGTGTGGTTATTGTTCATACATTTCATCCTTATGGAGAATAGGCTATATTTTTATGAAAAGGCTGTGCAATTAGTGATGTGTAATCTATACTGCTAAAGCTGAAGTGCTTGTTTGTTTGAACGCGCTAATCTCAGGAACTATCAGTCGGATTTGAAAAAATCTTTTTGAATTTGATAGCCCAATTCTTGAGGAAGATTATAGGCTATCTAACATCACGCTACGTCCCATAGCTTTTTCTCCAGGACCGACCCACTTGGAACCGTGCACCTAGAATCACGACGTTTTGCAAAGTGCCTGTAAAGGCGCAGTTGAAATAAAAAACATTGACTTAGGAGTCGAGCAAAAAGAAAAAATAAGTTACACGGCGAGTGAAACCGCGGGCCACACCTATCGTTTAATATACAGCGTGATTCATCAAGATGGGTCAGTGTGGAGAAATCTGGAACTATAACGGTCTTATTACAGAACAAGGTTTAAACCAAGTCTAAGGTAAAACTCAGGTTTAGGCTCTGGTTTTAGAAAATTGTTATTACAAAACATAGTTTAACGAAAAATCTCAGTTTTATCTCTGGTCTAAGCTAAACCAGGCCTCCCCCTAGTTTTGCCGTGGTTTAGTGACGTGATCTACCTACGTTTCGTTTTCTTGAATACATTATATGCCTAAAAATCCTAGTGATTATAATAAATATTCTTTTTGGTATCGTAACACTTATAAAAGCTTTTAAATCGCACTCTTTGTAGTCAAAACAAACTTAATATTATCTTGATTATTTACTTTCATCATAATCTAATGAACCAAATCTTGTAAGGTACAATTTATATAAAGTCATCCTTATAAAATCTGCATGAAACGAAACATTTCTACGAGGATGTGACTTTGGAATATTTATCTGTGGTAAGATCTGTGGCATTTTGGAGTGAATGAGTGAATGATAAACTAATACTCGACGTTGATTGGTCCGAGCTCGGTCTAAACTATGGTTTTAGTAGACCTCGGAAAAAACTGATTTTGTAATAAAGTCGGATTTAAACCAAGGTCTTAATTTGACACCTGGTCTTGTTAGACCTGGCCTAAACTTAGGTTTAACACATATTTTGTAATGAACTTGAGTTTAGACCAGGTATCAAACTAAGACGTTGGTTTAAATCCGACATTATTTTATGTATGGCGATTTAAACTTACAATATATTATGTTACGGTACCAAAAGAATATTATAATAATTATATCGACAGTATGCTGACAATACCTTCTAACTAACATTTTTATCGAAATATTGTTTAGAACGCCTCGCCATCTGAATATTTATAATACGTGCTAACAGATGGCGCTAAAATAAATATTTGGATAAAAATATTAGTTAGAAGGTATTGTCAGCATACGGTCGATATATTTTTTATTATAGGTATTTATGGTTTTTTCGTCATCTCTATTGTATTCAGGAAATGCAGAAAATAGTTTAAGTAAAAAAAAATTCTTATAAATTCTACATCAAACCTAGTAGTAGGTCGAAGCCGCATCTCAAATTCAGTTTAAAAAAAAAACATAAAAATATTACGGGGCTTTTAGTTAATTGTCTTTTTACATAAAATGGAAAACCAAAAGTAAAGGAGTGATACCCTGCAGTCCGAATTGCGCTAAAAATGATAGGTAATATCGCGAATCCGACCAAAGTCACAATTAATAATATTATTCAATAGCCCTTATTATTTTGTGAATATTTTTGGTCGTATTCGCGATATTATCACTTTTATCGTAATTCGGACCGGGATAATGTCACTTAAACCACGGCAAAACCAGGGGGAGGCCTGGTTTATCTTAGACCCGAGATAAAACTGAGTTTTTTCGTTAAACTTTGTTTTGTAATAACAATTTTCTAAAACCAGAGCCTAAACCTGAGTTTTTCCTCAGATTTGTATTGTAAGATTTAAACCAAGGTCTTAATTTGACACCTGGTCTTGTTAGACCTGGCCTAAACTCAGGTTTAACACATCTTTTGTAATGAGACCGTAAGAGTGTACGGATAAAAAAAGTATCCTATGTAATTAATCCAAGACATGCCAGCAAGTAATGTTACCTAGTTGTGAAATAAAAAAAATATAATATTACATGACTCTCGCTGGGTGGCTGAATCAAGGGCCTGATTCAGAAAGTAGTACTCCTTGACACGGCGCGCATTATTAGGAGGTTCCTCTCTAGAGCCCTGACTCTCGGTAACTTGGACCCTGTTCCCAATGCCGTTGGGCTACTACTCTTTATTTTTATGTTTTTTTTTAGTCCGTTTTAAAAGTTGTTCAGTTTGATGGTCTGATCCACACCATTAATTAATAAGACCACGCATTTCTGATACACGTTGTATAGGCGCTTCTCAAAAGTCCCAGTGCTAAGTATAATTTTATTGGGAATAGACATTATGATGACTAGCCCGCCATCTGTCGGTCGTCAAGCGTCTGCTTTAATTCGCAATATTATGAGATAAAGTTAAGTCAGCAGCACACAGCCTTCTTTGGGGTATCGGTATATTTCAGCACCGAACTTACATTGCGTAGGTGAGAAATACTGTTACTCAGCCGTATCTGGTTAGACTAGACTGAAAGTCGATCAACATAGGTAGTTATTATTATTAGGTACTAAGAAGAAAAAAAGGCTTAGCAGATGATGGTGTTAAGGTAGGTTGTAAATAGTAGGTAAAGTTATGAAAAAGGTAAAAGCCAAATAAAATAATAATCTGAGTAATTAATTATTGATTATTCTTTAACATTATGAATTATTAATATTTGCCTCAATTTTTTAATTTTTATTTATTGAAATAAGCGCCATCTATCAGCAAATAGCATTAACAGTTTTTCGTGGACGTAACCATTTCAATGTAACTCGGTAGCAGATGTAGCAATTTAAAAGTTCAATCTAATAATCATAGAGTGCGCTGTTCACAATTATAATGAAGAGGCTAAAAAACAAGGCCTTTTGTATATTTTTACTAATATTGTGTGATGAAATTAATAATGATTACGCTTAGATTCAGTATTATATAATTATGTGTATCTACCTATTTCGGTAGGTAGATAGATACCTACTTGATAAAACAAAAAAATTACTTTGCTATAGACTAGCTCCAAAGACATTAAATTATTTAATCTCTTTGACTAGCTCACACTATAAAACTAGTTAACAATACTACGACTTACCTCAGAGGCATCTCCAGGGGTTTCCTCTTGCTCGATCTGGTCCCAGCAGAGCTTCTGTTCTGCTTCCTCTTGATTACAGGTTCAATAAGGCACTCACTTTGATAACACTACCGAGATCGTGGTATGGCTACAGGTGACCACCACAAGCCCGACGAGGATAGTCCAATGCAGACTTTGCGGCTTTTGCGGAAGACCAGTGCATCCGCGATAGTGGAATGGATTAAAAATATTAAGCAAAATAGAGGGTAGGTAGTTAAGTAGAATAAAAAATAATTCTGAAATTGAAAACAAGAGTTCTTTTTTTAAACTATGTAGGTGAGTTGGTATAGCGGTTTTTTATCTGAGGGGTCCTTACTTTTGACAGGCAAAGGAACTTGAGCCCATACAGCCAGACCCGTGAGATTGTACTGTAGAGATCAAATAGGGCGTCCATTAAAATTTATTTTTCTAAACATAATTATTTACCGTACAAAGTGTAAAAAAATAATTGTACAATCTCTATTATATTAAATTTTTAGAAAATAAATACCTACGTGATATAGTAGTTAAAAAATCCTAATAATTAGGACTATTAAAGGATTTAATGTAATGTTAAGGTGATTTTATTATATTACTAGCAGTTGTGGCCGCGTGGACATCGGATGAGAGAAGAAAATTAATAAAAAAAAGCCTATTTCCTTCCTTAAAATGCAAACTAGGTATTTCTTATTATAGATTTGAGTGCGTTTGACAGCACCTCACCTGATGGTAAGTGACGATGCTTAAAAGGATGGATCACGCAAACTCAAATAATGCGTACTATCTCCAAATTACCTGTATCTATGAATCAGGGAACATAGACGTCCGTCGGCAGAGAATTCCATTCCTTGGCCGTTCGTGTGAGAAACAATGAAGCATAACCTAACCGTCAAAAACCCCCGACTCCAACTAGAAAAAGAGCTGTAACTTTTGAACGGCTGAACAGATTTTTATGAAACATAGCTGAAATGATACCTGATAAAACTAGCTTTCAATTAAAAAATCTGCATTGAAATCAGTTCATACGTTTTGGAGCTACGATGCCACTGACAGATTCTCATATACACTCATATAACACCTCTCTTTTTTGTCTGGGGTTAAAAACGTAATAGGTACCTAATTATGTGGAACATCAACGACAAAGGGATGGACGTGCGGTGATGGAATTGAGAAGGGGAGGGGGTATGAGGTCATTATGTTCCTCTTTGAAATGGAGCCTGTAGAAAACCGATGGGCAAGCGACTCTACGGCGATTCTCGAGGCTTTGGAGCTTGTTTGACATAAGTTCATGGTCGCTAGTAAGTCTCCTGGCACGTCGCTGGCAAGGCGTCCAGCTGGTATCGAGTTGTTCCGTCTCAAACGTTAGAAGTACTCCACGCCTGACTGGACTTGGGCTTGATATAATGACGGAAACTCTCAAATCAAAATCAAATCAATCTCCTGAAGTAAAGTATTCGAATTAAAGTAAGTAGTTGACAGGATTTCACAAGATCGGTTCACTGTTTTCGGTATGTCGAAGTACCTACGTTAGTTCGACAGTATGATATTATCGATGTACTGAAATTCGAATAATTACCATTGTGACGTACTTTTGATCGACAATTTGTTATTGCGATAGGTATATTAATATTGAAGTGATTCCGATTGAGAGTATATTGTTAGGTACCTACACAATAAGCAGGGGGAGGGGGGAAAGGTGATGATAAAATAAAAACCAGGGAACAGTTATGTTTTATTTATATATTATTTAAAAAAATACTTCAAAGTTTTAATTTAAGGGTTATTGGATACGTATTTAAAAACAAATAAAATCATTGTCCCACGCATTTATCTAATATAATTTACATTAATTTGAACTCGACACTAAATGCTGTCTTTAAATAAATGTACGAAGGCAAGTGAAAACTTACCAACTTGACTATGAAATTATTCTTTGTTGGTTCATTATTCTGTTCGAACCCTAAACCGGACCCAGGCGCCTCCACTGATCGCCATCTTGAACTCGCCTTTAGACAACTGAGTAGGGAGGCACGTCTTCTCAAAAGGGTACACTTCCATCTCTCGAATAATCTGGTACAGCATCACTTTTAACTCACACAGCGCAAATCGGGAACCTGCAAGTTAAAATTGAGTTTAGCGCCATCTGTTGAGGACTTATTAGAAATTAATTACGTTAAATGCTTATTTTTATTAATAATACAGAGTTATTAAATTTTATTTGTAACATCCAATAAATAATAATAAAAAAATGAGCCCATTACTGTCCCACTGCTGGGCACGGGCCTTTTTCAGAATCAGAAGGGCCTCCCAGGTGTGCAAGTTTCCTCACGATGTTTTCCTCTAACGTTAACACAAGAGATATCTAATCAAATTCTGATCTGTACATGATTTCGGAAAGTCAGAAGTGCGGGCCATGTTCGTACTCAGACTCTCCTGCATGGAAGGCAAGCGTTCAACCACTAAGCTATCTAAGAATATTCCGAAAACTTAATCCCATAGCCAACTACAAAGAGGTAAATATTAACAAAACATTTCATTTATTTGGACTTACCAATACAGTTTCTTGGTCCCATTCCGAATGGCATGTAAGTAAAAGGTTTGATTTTTTCTCTATTCTTAGGCGAGAACCTCTCAGGGTCGAACTGGAGTGGGTCGGGGAAGAACTCCGGATTTCGGTGGAATGCCCAGACCGGGCACAATACAACCTGGTCTTTGCGAATCTGGTGAATTAAATTGCTGTCTTAGTTGATAGCGACGTAGTTCCGGCTTCTTACAGAGAAGGAAGAATTAGACTCAGAAGGCTTTATTTGTAAACAAGTTGAGTTACAATAAGGTGTGAGATTTTATGGTTGAGCTTAGCGATGCTGACGCGCGTCATGCTCGTGAACGGGTGCCGTCTGTCGGGACTCGTCAGCTTGTAACTGCCATGGCATTATTTAAAGGCGAATCATTATTATCATATTCTAATTTATTTTTATTCACATTAAATTACATTATCCTCGCAGCTATTACCACAAAATTGTACTAATCAAGATTGTAATCTATTATTTTAAAAGAGTTTTCATTGAGTTTCATGCCGGTTCTTCTGCATAGGATCCAAGTAGATATTTGGAACCGCGCACCTTGTCTCGACATTTCATAAGTGCCTTTATTTAGTTTACATGAAATAAAGATCTATTCTATTACAATGGGTAGGTAGCTATACTTTGTTTTGTCATGTGGTGCACAACACCACCACATTTGTAATATTTTAAAATTTCGAAATCTTTGGACAAAGGGTTATTCGATATCTAGTTGGTAAACAAACGGTGAAGTGTGATTGTGAATCGTACTCACAATTAGATCCTCGGTGGCCTTGTTATTGGGCCTGCCAATGTTGTAATCCTTCACGCAACGTCGCTCCAGAAAAGGAGTCGTGGGCCAGAGCCGTAGACCCTCTAAAATATATAACTTTTATGAAAATCTTCAACAATAACACAGAATCTGGATCATTTCTTCAAAATAGTTTTTTTCATTAATTTAAACTTTTATATTGAATAAAGCCTGCTTGTTGCCTTGAGTTTAAGGCCTCATTATTTTTAATTTTTTCTGTACTACTAAGGTGGCAAACTATTATACGGCCCTCCTGATGGTGAGCGCTTACCATTATGAACGCTTGTACCACCAGGGCCATCACTCGCACGTTGCTAACCCTGTCAAATTCTTTTCACTCCCTTTTTGTTGAAGAACCCCTTTAACATTCAAACAGTTAATTTTCTATCTACCTCGATCTACCTGGCCTCATTAATTGAAGCTTTAAGAGCCTGGCAACATCATCAAAATCTTACCAGAAACTATCATGTCGAGATACGTCATAGTCTGTATGGAGTTGTAGTCTAACTTTCCGCCATCTTTGGCGTCATACTCTCGGATCTCCTGCAGCAGGCGCTCCTGCACGTCTGGGTTGGCTGCTAACTCGTGCAGGAGGAATGGGATTGACGTCGATATGGTGGCAAATCCACCAAATAGGAATAGCACTGCTTGGGCTACTAGATCCGTGTCTGTCCACTCTGTAAAGGAAGATTTATGAACTAAAATGTGTACATCAGGTTTTAGTTGGGTCATTATAATACCCACATTCGTTCTAAGTCAAAGTCTTTTACTTAGAACTTTTAATTAGAATGGATAGAATAAGAAATTAGTATATCAGAGGAAGTATGAAAGTGGCACCAGTGACAGAAAAGTTGAGAAGTAACCGTTTGTCATGGTATGGGCATGTGATAAGGAGGGATGAAAATCATGTAACGAGAAGAGTTTTAAGTATGTATGTGGATGGATGTAAGAGAAGAGGCAGACCCAAGAAAAGATGGATAGATTGTGTGAAATTTGACATGGATTTTAAGAACGTAAACTCTAAGTTGACGTCTAATAGAGATGAATGGAAGAAGAAGACATATTGCGCCGACCACAAATAAAATGGGATAAGAGCAAGAGAATCATGTTCTAAGTCAAAGTCAAAGTTTCTTTTTTTTACTGGGCATTTACAGGCTCTTTTAAAACGTTGAAACTCGTGCACGGTACCAAAGTGGGTTGGTCCTATGGAGAAGAGATACTCTCATAAAATAAAGTTTATAAAATGTTACCAGTTGAAACCACATAATTTTTTTTAAACTTCCTTAAAATTAAAATTTACTTTACAAAGAGTTACATTGTTAAAAGTATTTTAATAGTTGTCATATTGCAATTTTAACTGCATTGCACTCTTTCCCACTAAAAGTGCCACGAATGAAATGTGCCACAAAAAACACTATATGTTTTTTTAATGTTTGGTGACAAAGAAATATCTTATTGAATATCTATTGGTTTCTAGTCATAGAGAAAATAAAATTATACTTACCAAAATTATGATGTTTCTTGCCTATAGGAGATTCTTCGACTGTTGCGTAGCCAGCATCCGTATCTACAGCATCTTTTTCATGTGTCAGTTGACCTGTTTATAAGCAACGATTTTCACAATAAATTAACGTTTTCAGGCTGCTATGAATAATAGAGTTAGAAGCGAGAAACGAATCTAACCTTTCTTAACTTCCATCAGTATATTGATCATGTCGTTCCTGACGATGTGGTTAAGTTCCCGGTTCCTCATGGTGCTGAGGACCAAATCTGTGAAGAAATCGGCCATTTCGCGCGATGTCAGTGACACCTTCAGCATCTGTACAATTATGTAAGTAGGTATACAGTAGTCAGCCTGCAACTGCCATGGCAGTCTTATTCAGAGGCAAATCATTATTACCCTATTCTTATTTTTTATTCACATTAAAATTACCACAACATTGTACTAATCAAGATTGTAATCTATTATTTAAAGGGTTTCCATAGAGTTTATAGTGGTTCTTCTCCATAGGACCTACTATTTAGAATCGCACATCTAGAGTCTTAACATTTCATAAGTGTCTGTATAAAGAAAGAAAGAAAGAAAGAAAATATTTGTATTCTGGACTCGCCAGGAACGAATACAAGTAAAAGGTACAAAAATAAAACAACAAATAAAACATAAAAAATAACAATAGTAAAACAATAGTCAAAGCCACCTGAACGAGACCAAAAATGGCTCCCATCTCAGCATAATGCTGTGGCATAAAATAGAAAATGTCACAGCGCTGGTATTCTGATGTATCTGGTTTACATGAAATAAAGATCTATTCTATTCTAATTTATATTCTTAATTTACCATGAATGCTTCGATATAATTTTGTTGTTACATTATTTCGTCCGGAAATAGGTTTTTCATGGCATTATTTTGTCTTGTCATGATGACAAAATTCTATCGAGGAGCACATGTTACCGTAGCATAGGTACGGTGATAACGTTCCCCTTTCATTCGATGATGTGAAAGTGACACGCTGATAGCCCTAACCGGCAGCGTGTTGGAAATCAAATCAATTGAGAGAGACAATTATACGTCACGAAGCTTTAATTATATACACACACAAACATATGCAGTCAAATAGAATCGCATTTAGCACGTACCGGCCCCTTTATTATTGATGTAACAGACAGTTTGCGACAGGCGTAAATCACGTGGTAGCTGCTGTCGAACATCATCAACAACATATTTGCCGATAGCGACCCCACAGCCACCGCTTACGGGCGAACCCTCTGGAGGACAATAAACGAACTAAAAAGTGCCAGTATTAGGGTGCCAGTCTTCTGCTTTCCGTACTACTTTAATATTTATGGCTTTCTTCAGGTCGTTGGTCCATTTGGCTGGCTGGAGGAGGTTTACAAATTCGTGGTCTCTACTCAAGGATAGTCTGCTCCAACGGCTATCGATCCTTCGACAGTCTTAGCCACTTTCAGCTCACGGATTCGTCTAGAGTGCTTATAGTACGAAATTTAAAAAACACTTACTTGAGCAACTTTGGGAAGACATCTGGTTAAGGAGATCTTAAGGACTTCCCACAAAGTCACAGTGGTGACTTTTTTGGTATTAACGTAGAACTGGTTGTTGACATCGTTATGTGAGTCCACCTTCAGTCCGAAGGCGCAGGAGGCAATCACGTCGTTTGCATAGCGAGATGCCATATGTCTGGTCTCCACGTCGATGTAGGGATCTAGGAATACAAGTAACATTTTTTTTATTAAACATTCCTCTGATATCTTGAAGGGCATTCACATAAGACGCTCATAAAAATCATTCGGTGGCTGCAGTCTACCCTTAAGAGTTGCGTTTGAGAATGCGGCTTTTACTGGTAGTTGTTGTTTAAGGACATTTTTCCTGTCATGCGGAATTGTGCCCGCGTGCGTGTCAGTACCTCTACCATGAGTTTTCCGTGCCGTCTAACGTTCACGTTCACATGCAATATTTGTATGGGAATTTTTTCAGCGCCTCTAACGGTATAAATAGTGAACTAAAGTCAATATACAAATATTGCATGTGAACGTGAACGTTAGACGGCACGGAAAACTCATGGTAGAGATACTGGTCTGTATATTCTATGAGGGCTGGTCCGCGTGCGTGAGATAGCGCGCTGCTGGAGAGACACAGGCCAGGAACGGCATGTATGAACCGATAGGATGCGGGCGGCATGCATGAGGATCAGACAGGCAAGCGGCCGCTCATCCACATGACAGTAAAAAGGCCCTAACCACAAATTTTTAGGCCTAAGTAAATTTCAACTGGGAGTGAGTAAGTGCTTTTGTAAACAAGTATAATCTAAGTACCTAGTTTATTAGAATAGAATAGAAGATTTTTATTTGTCTTTCAAATTACATAGGTAGCAAAGAGATACATCATATAAGAAGGTAAAAGACAAAAAGGTCTTGGACTCAGCATAATAGCTGGCAGCGCGAGGCAAGCGAGTACGACGCGTACTCACGTACGTCTCGTCGTCGTCGTGGTTGCGTGCGTTGGGGCGAGTTGGGGGGGGGGGGGGGGGGGGTGGCTGGGGGGCGTGGCTGGTGGGGGGGGGGGGTTATTATTGATACTAACTTCCAGAATCCTTGATTCTCTGTCTTAGAACCTTAAGCATCACCTCACCGACTTCCACCATGAACGGCACCATTAGTCGGATCTTGGAGCTGGTGAAAGCTGGACTTAATGTGGACCGCATCGCCTTCCATTCGTCACCTGAATAACATTTTTAATCTGTTTGTGTTCGTATTCTATGCGTTTTTTTACCATTCATCCGAATACGATGAAGCTTTGGTGGGTTGTTGTGCGCGCACCCGGGAAGATTTCTGATAAAAAAAGAGATTGCAAGGCATAACGGCCGGGCACAGCTAGTAGGTAATAATATTTATAATAATTCAGCCTTTGCCGAGGACATGGTCACAAAAATGTATGGAAGCTGGTCCAGAAACCAATAACAACAACCACACTACGATGAGTAAGGCCCAAGTTCATGAACAACATAACAGTCGATAAGAGCAAAATCTGCCTTTTAAACATGATTTTTTGTATCGGTAATTGGCCGATTTCATTTTAATCATCTGTTATATTGTCATTGAACATGGCCCTAAGTACTGCGAAACATCGCCAAAATAATTTTTACACAACGCGCAGCGAATTGAAATGAGCCCCTGTCTGAGGCTTACATTCAGAGACGACAGAAACGAGTCTAAGCGTGAACTTACGCTTCCATCTGTCAAAATTTGTTCGTAAAATTGACATATGGAAGCGTAAGTTCACGCTTAGACTCGTTTCTGTCGTCTCTGAATGTAAGCCTTAGAGCAACATGGCCCCGGCCTGGGCCGTTGTTGCCCCCCGTAGTAGTTGTTGCAGTATACATCTAATGACATGGGTGGTTGGAATAGGAACAGTCCGGTCCTCCTTTCCTATTAAAAATCAGTCTGATATCCCCCCCCTATTACATGTGCCTCAATATAAACAAACACTCAAGTATTGTTTGTTCTGTTATCTCTGCTACGAGTATATTGGTGCGAGATAGTGTGTAACGACACACGAGTCACAGTTATTATTGTCAGAATAAGTTTATTGGTCAGTTTTGCAAACATGTTGGAGATAGGGCTTTAAGCTATAACAATACGGATGTCCAAGTGACCAATACCACAGAATATTAATAATAGTACTACGGACAGTTGAACAAAGAGACAGTCTAAGTTTTCTTAGAAAATTAAGGATGCACTCGAGTAATAATAAATCCAGCCCATTACTGTCCCACTGCTGGGTACGGGCCTCTTCTCAGAATGAGAAGGATTAGGCCTTAGTCCACCATGCTGGCCTGGTGCGGGTTGGCGGACTACACACACCATCGAGAACTTAATGAGGCCCTCTCAGGTGTGCAGGTTTCGTCACGATATTTTCTTTCACCGTTAACGCAAGTGATAATCAAATTCTGATCCGCATAAGATTCAGAAATTTCTGAGGTGCGGGCCGGGCACGAACTCAGACTCTCCTGCATGGAAGGCAAGCGTTCAACCACTTGGCTTAAACATAAAATAAGATTTCCACTGGCTGTAATCACAAACCCTTTAACATCAGCAGTCCTCTGGCAAACAACGTGTCATGCTGGCTGGTAAAGCTTCTCCTGTCTACAAAGTATTCGAAGTCCGCTATGGTGATCAGCTTGACCGTGTCCACGTCATTAATTATCATCACAGGATTCACCAGCTCGTAGTGTCCTATTACCCTGGAGACCACAAACCACCTCTAAATACTATAAAACAGTCGCTATTCGTGTCTGTTTGTTTGTTCGCTTACTATACTCTTAACTTATGGATTTTGATGTGGTTTTCACCACAATTTAGAGAATTTCTTTTGGAACATTTATATGTCGCCCAGTGGTCGAAATTCGACCCTAATTTTAGCTTTCTGCATTTTTTCTCCATATAAACTTTAACTATGCCAAATATCACCCTCCGCTGTGCGCGCAGTATGCTTAAAAGAGGGTGAGCTTTGCACCCTCTTTGATTCACGTATTAATTTAGATATATAGATTCATTCATATTAAATTTAAAGATAGTAGAGAAATCACGATGTTTTGTAGTTAGGTCGTAAAAAGACGCTTTAAGGGCACTTAAATGGCCTACTCTGGCTTATACGTGACTGATAAGTACATAAAATTAATATAGGTACTACTGCATTTAATTACCTGTCACCAGGAAATGCTTTAATAGCATTCATTAAGCAATCCAGCATATTCTCTTTCTTGAAAAAAACCCAAAAGAGATTTCCAAAGAACGGCACTACGGGCAGATGGTTGAGCCCCTGGCGAGACAGGCTGGAGTACACCTGGCGAAGATATAGCACTAGCACTGTGATGGCTACCGTTAGCCAAGTGAACATCAGCATCTGCATTATGGCTGAAACACAAGGATTATAGTTACTAGATGCAGCAGTCAACATCAAAAATAATCGTGGAGAACATTATTTTTTTTACAAATATCATCTATACTCCGTTCGAAATAACATTAGAAATTTAAATAACTCCATTTACACTTTATTCAACCGATTTTGACTTCTATTACGTTGGTGACATGACAAATTACAGCTGCAGTATACATTTGTTATCGTAAATACGTTTTTGCTTTTAATGCCATTCTTATGCGTACGGAATAGAAGTCAAAATCGGTTGAATACACTGTAAAAGGGTTTGTTAAACGTGTCGAATCTTATTTCAAACGGAGTATAGAAAATAATAATAAAAATTGTATAAAATTATGAGAGGAAGAGGTAAACTATTGTTGCACTTTGTCCCTACCTGCAGAGCTAGCACGACAGGTGAACAAACTACTTTTCTCCACTTTTTGTCTCCTTGACAGAAGACAAAACGAAAAATCGAAAGAGGAAACTGTAAAGATAAAATTTTATCCCCGATTTTGTCTCTTCCCCTTTTTGTCACTACTACTAGCCCTGGGGACATGAGCCTGGGGACAAAGTGGAATAATCCTTATGAACATTCAAAATATCTAAGGCCTAAGTTCACCGACGATTTAAAGACGATTAGAGCAAAAGCAGGTGTCTTGCAGGCAGGCAGGAGAGTACTTGGCCGATTTCATTTTAAACGCTTGTTATGTTGTCGGTGAACATGGGCCTTAAAACAAAAGGGGACCATAAGAATCGTAGAACGTGGCATTCTGTAGTTTCTGCCATGGAGAAGTCGTGATACTTTTTTTTTTCTTTTAAAAACGTGCCTCTCTATGATTTCTCCTGTACCAAGGATACAGTTTACAAACATACATGTCATATGCACACACACCCAGATCCGGAACAACTATTTGGAGATATTTGTTCCCTGCGGGGATCAAATATCCTCACCGCTTAGCCACTGCGCCAACCATGCCGTCAATATAGACTATGTTGCTAAGAATTTTTTACTATACCTAGCTAATCTTTAAGAAAAAACGTGCCGTTACAATAAGGGAATATATACCTATTACTGGCCATAATTATTACTATGCTGGGCTTAGATTGGAAATCAAGTGTACTACTAAGACATATTTATAACTTATTTCACACAACTGACCTGCGAATTTTCGCAAAACACAAAATAACGAAAACTTAGAAACTGCAGACAGGCGCCTGCGCAACGTTGGCGTGATTGACTGACCTGTTTACTGCACTGTAGCCCAACAATCGTAAATAAATAAGTCTCCACGCCTTTACTGATAACAATAATAAAGCAGTTGTGTTAAATTAAAAAAAGCTTTTAAAATGGGTTATAACAAATAATTTTTTATTTGCAAAGACAAGCGAGATGTCTTACAACGTAACGGTTTCACGTGAATGTAACACGTACGTGTATATATATAAGCGAAAATACCGAGAGGACCTTTCAGAAGGACATAGATACAGTGACCTTTTTTTTAAACCTTCTTGGTGACGTCCTTCATAAAGTCAAGGGACAGAATATGTCAAGTGTTGACGACTACCGTGCTCTGATCTGAGGCCATGGGTCTGATTCCCACGATGGTCAGCTTTCCATCACCTTTGACATTGGCAGAATTGTCGGCATCGGCACCACTTGCCATAACGAAAAATAGAATAGAATAGTTATCGAGTTTTTCCGTTCGGAGCAATGACATTTTACAAATAGACAGGCCATACACCAACATTAATGCACTACAAAATGGCGTAAACTTTACTATAGCTATATAGCAGTACATATAATTATACAGTGCGCGAAGAAAGGGAAAGAAAATAAAAGCCACCATACGCCATGTCGGTTGTTAGAAAAAGATAAATATAGACCTTTAGTTACTTGGCATTAGTTGCTGAATGCTCATTCTCTCAGTCAGTGCAGGGCATTTACCTTGCATTTATCTTGCCAATATAGAGCGCGGGCATCGCGTCTACATTGGTTCGGAGTACATACATTTTTAGTACTCTACAAAGAGTATCAAGAATTCGTGGTCATATTTAAGGGTGTGGACCAAACCATCAAACTGAACAATCTCTAACGGACCAACATCGTAATCGCGAAATAATAATCAACTGTCCTATACAAAACTTCAATATCTAGGTACTCTACCTAAACCTTTATGAAAGAAAGAAAGAAAAATACTTTATTAGCACAACAAAAAATAAATAAAACCAATAACAAAGAAAACATATAAAATATAAGAGTTATTGTGCCAAAAGGCCAAAAGGCCTATGGGACAGCTGATAATTTTTTCGCGATTACGATGTTGGTCCCATAGAGAAAGTTGTTCAGTTTGATGGTCTGATCCACACACTATAATATGACCACGCATTTCTGATACCCGCTGAATAAGACGTTTATTACGATTCAATGTCATATAAGTACTGGAACTGCTGCGGATGTCCTCGTTAGGAGTCTCTCTCATCTGGTAACGCTGGATATACTCTGTGACATTTTCACTTCCTTGACAATGAGATCTGTTGATTTATATTCTTTTTAAAGAGGGGTTTTATATGTATGTTGTGTGTATCTGTATATCTGTGGAGCTGTGTGTCTGTGGCATCGTAGCTCCAAAACGGATGGACGGATTTGAATGCAATTTTCCACATTGAAAGCTAGTTTAATCAGGTATTATCCTAGCTATGTTTAAACAAAATCAGTTCAGACGTTCAAAAGTTAAAGCTGTTTTTCTAGTTGGATTCGGAGGTTTTTGACGGTTTGGTTATTTATTATTCAATGCGTTTCGACTGGATAACAATTTTTAAGTTATTTGAGATCAGTAGGCATATTTTTTGTTTGTTTGAGCAGTGATAGCCTAGCGTTTGAAGACTCGCCTTCCATGCTGGAGGGTCTTAGTTCGAACCCGGTCCGTTCCTCTGACCTTTCGGATTCATGTGTGGATTAGAATTTGAATAAATAGAAAATAAACATAGGTACATGAATGATTATTTTCATCATGTATTATTATTTATATTGGAGCCGGTGAAATAAACGGTTTGGAATAAGTATAAAAATAATGATATTATAATGATATCTAAACTTAAACAATAATAAAGCATTATTTATCTCAGGGGTACATTGGGGTCAACGACTTGGTTGAAGTATCTATATAACTATCGTGACTTTTCGGATTCATGTGCGGATTAGAATTTGATTCATCACTTGCGACAACGGTGAAGGAAAACATCGTGAGGAAACCTGCACATCTGACAGGGCCTCATAAAGTTCTCGATGGTGAGTGTAGTCCGCCAACCCGCACTAGGCCAGCGTGGTGGACTAAGGCCTAACCCTTCTCATTCTGAGGAGAGGCCCGTGCCCAGCAGTGAGACAGTAATGGGCTGGAATTATTTCTTTATTATTTTAGGTCTTTATCAAACGCTCATCTCAATCATATTATTCTCTAATATTTTAAAACTAATTACTTTAATTTATGATAAATGGACAATTACATCAAGGGTTACTAACCTCTGTTTGATCGTGGTTGAACTTGTGTTCACACGGAACACGGAACATTTTAAAGTCAATGAAATTTAAACTTTAAAATTGTTTCGCAAAATTCGAAATCGTTTGCACATAAATATAAAACAGGTTCGCAAGTAAACTGTTGCATGGGAATTGCAATGATGATGCAAGTACAGACAGAGTTGTGGAATGACTTGAAACCCAAAAGTAAAATAAAATAATCCTTAAAATGAAAGTTAAAGAGCTAACCGACTGACTGACTGACTGACTGGTCTGACGACACGGTTGGCGCAGTGGCTAAGCAATTAGCTTTCTGCGCTACGTGCCGCGGGTTCGATCCCCGCACGGAACAAATATTTGTATGATCTACAAATAGTTGTTTCGGGTCTGGATGTGTGTGCATGTGACATGTATGTTTGTAAATTGTACCCTCGATACAGGAGAAATCCTAGTGAGGGCCAATGTTTTTTAAAAACAAAAAAAAAACCAAAAAAAAAAACAAAAAAACTGGTTTCGTGTTTTGCAGTTGGTCATATAATATTGTGCAACATGGCGTCAATGAGCAATTGCACGGAGAGTGAGGAAAATAATCTAATTAATTATGCTGTAATTTTCACCATATTTTTCTAATAATAGTAGGTAGGTAACAATACCTACCTACCTACTATTATTAGAAAAATATGGTGAAAATTAAATAAATTACATTAATTAATTAATTATAATAGATAAAGAAATTACAGTATATACTTACAAAGGTATATACTGTCATTTTTTATCTGCAAAAATGAAGCTTACCGAAAAACTTAAGCAATAGTATAAAAATAAATTAAATATTTGTAAATATAAGTTATAAGCATGTAGCGACCTCTATCGCCACATTTATTTATTTATTTATCGCCACATAGAATAACTACTTAGCAAAGACAACAAAATCTAACCACAGTGGCGCGAAAATTTGAATTCGACCAATCAGATTACGAGGCCTGCATCGCGCAAGGAAAAAGATAATTGTATCTAACACATATACAACTGTCCGACATCAACCGTCGGGCTTCGGCCCGCCAGGCAATATCACCTCGCCTGATCGGAGGATCCTCCCTTTTCAATGGAGGAAAACCATACCTCGTTCCTCCACAAGCTTTTCAAATTTCCTACTGGACAGATATGGCGCTACACAACTTGTTGTTTGGTTGTTGACAACTTTCTCTATGGTACCAAGATCGTAATCACGAATAAATAATCAGCTGTCCCATACGTTTGGGTCGAGTAGGTATTGCAATATTATTAATAGTCTTACTTAGTGAGAAAAATAATTTGTTGATCCACAAACATTGTCAGATAAGCAATGTCGTTGTACCTCGTAATTAAATTGTTTGTTTTCAGTCTAGTTACGTTAATTATAGGCGCAGACGCATGGTGACTAATAGATAGATACAACTTATGTTCCATTTATTAACCCCCGACAAGAACAGAGGGTGTTAGAAGTCTGTAGTGTGTATCTGTCTCTATCGATGGACCGATTTCAATCCAGTTTTTTTTTGTTGAAAGCTCGTTTAATCGGAAATCATCTTAGCTATGTTTTATGAAAGTCTGTTCAGCCGTTCAAAAGTTACAGCTGTTTGTCTAGTTGCAGTCGGGGGTTTCTGACGGTTAGGTTATGTCAGGTCTTTTTTATGATAATATACGGTAGGCCGAGCACGAATGTTTTTGACAAATCGTAATGAATAAAATATAGAATAATTCTATCGCATCTTTGTTTAATTTTTCCCAATATACCTACATAGTTGTTTCATGAAAATGTAAAAATACTGTACCTAAGTATTTTCATGGCTTAAACTTGTTTATGATTTAAATATTTCCTGCTCGGTCTTCAGGAAAGAAAACGTGCCTTCATATGCCTTCTTGTATCTTAAAAAGCTTAAAAAAAGAAAAAACCGAGTTCAAAGATCTAAAAAATATTTAAAAAAAATCTTATCAGTTTCTGTAGTCGGGGCCTTTAATTCTTCAATGCACCTAACTTGGCAGTGGCTTATTTTATACTTTTTTGAAGTCCGTTTTAACTTTTTTTGTAAAAGTTTATTAGTTTTATGAAGTCGGTTTTTACTTTTTTTTAAAGTTTATTTTATTTTACTGTTTTGAATGGCATAAACATGCGATTACAGCAATTGCAAGTGATATACTGTTATTCATTTAAGAGTTCCATTGTCTATCTCCGAAGGTCGTCATCAGATCTTCACCAAATTTAAGTATACCCTTTCAAACAAAAAGATTTTTCAAAATCGGTCTGCAAGTGGCGGGGTAATCGCGTAATAAACATATAAAAAGAAAAAAAAAACACTATCGAATTGAGAACCTCCTCCTTTTTTGGAAGTCGGTTAAAAATGGAACTCCATTACCACTCGGACGTTTTTCAATACGCATAATGATATTAAATTGTTTCAATTACAACTACCATACAAATAAGCTGCATCTGCACGCTTGGCTGGCCGGGCAATCATGGCGGTCTGACTCTTGATTGGAGTATGACCTTTGGTCACAGTTTAAATAGTGCTTTGGTCGTCCGTTTATCAAGGTCATGAATTCATGATAGCTGGAACACGAGTAGTTTGGATGTAATTAAGTTATTAATATTTATCGTGTTGATAACGTGAACGAAAAAATACGATACATAGGAGTAATAGTGAAAATATTTTATTCATCTATATAATAACTTTGTACCCCTTTTTAAGCATATTGCGCGCACGGAGAAGTGTGAGATTTGGCATAGTTAAAGTTTATATGGAGAAGAAGTGCAGAAAGCTAAAATTACGGTCGAATTTCGACCTCTGGGCGACCAGTAGTACCTAATAGATAGCTGAAAGCAATTTTTGAAAGTTAAAAAAAAGATAAAATCGCCTATTCGTCACCGCTTCCATGTTGTATACTTGTGGCGAAGAAGTAATTATGTAGGTACGTAAATAGTGTATTTTTCACCTGATTTCATAATATCAGCTTCTCAATATTGTGTTCCTTGTGTGGACAAAACAAAGGAAAAGCCGACTTCAAAAAACTGAAAATAATAAAATAATTTTCTTAAAAACCTTAACAGCTTCTGAAGTCGGTGCCACTGCCAAGCTATGTGCATTGAAGAATTAAAAATAATTTTTCAAATCAGTTGATAAATAATTATAAGTCTGTGGTAACAAACGAACAAATACTTAATATAAACATTTAAAAATAAAACGGATTGAGAACTCCTTTCTTTGCAGTCGGATAAAAAGATACTTAGACTGGGGCTTCTGAACGATTGTGACGTAATATGGCTATAATCACCATGTTTAGTTGACTTGCTGGTGAATAATGTATGTTTTTATCATCTCACGGGAGGATACTGCATGATCCATGTTTTTAGACTTATAATGCGTAGCAATTTCTAATTTGTAGATTTTTTTTAAAAATAAATCTCCTTTTCCAAATTACTAAGCACTTTTAATGTTTACAAACAGAACTTGTTTTCACATTTACATATTCTTAATATGGCTGTAGGTATGAGGTCAGGGTTGTCACTATCACAAATTGTTAAGTTGATTGACGTTTAACACAGAGAAGATAAGTCAAAGTCAAAAATAATACATCTGGGTCTTTGCAGGCACTTTTAAACTTCATTAGGTATAGTACGCGCAAATCTTTATGAGCCCTCTGAAGTACTCTGAAATCTCTACCTCTCTCCCTCTAGCACCTATAATATTAAGCTTATTATAGGTGCCAGAGGGAGAGAGAGAGAGAGAGTTCAGAGCTCAGTTCAGGGCTCATAAAGGTTTGCGAGTACTATAAAATGCTCTATTGCTCTGTCACTTATTTTTTTTAGATAATCGTTTATGTAATAATTTATTCCATTTTGGGGGTCTTCAACTGGTTTCGGAGTCATCGGAGTAAGAACTTCATTTGATTAATATAAGAATTTATGATAGACGCGGCGAGGCCACGAGTGTCATGGTGATACTAGCTGCTGTTCTCAATCATAAACAATACCTATTGTCACTCATACGAAGATTACTACATACTATCAATTTATTAAAACACTGGTCGCCCAGTGGTCGAAATTCTTCTCCATAATTATAAACTTTAACTATGTCAAATCTCACAATCCGTGCGTGCAATATGCTTAAAAAGGGGTACAAAGTTTTCTCTTCACGTCTAGATTCTATTTTATTAATATGTGTCCTGTTTTAGGCAATAATAAATGTAATAAAGACTGTATAAGGTCAAGGATGTCTAAGGACACGGCTTCACATTGCTATTAACAAACAAAATACCTAAATTACGATAGGGACTGATAATTATGAATGTGAAATAAGATTACCCAAATTAATATCCAACTTACGCAACACAATAATCAGTAGCTACGTTCTTTTTTTGAACATAAACAAACAATATTTAAAAATAAAAATAAAGATGTTCTTATCACCGGCCAGCCCTACAGATAAAATATTCGCTTAAACCCTGTCTATAGACAGCTATGCTCAGATCTTAGAGGCTCAGATATAGTTTGTCCGTGCTACAAGCAGCACGTTCGTAACTGGTTTTACTCGTAATAGTACGCAGTATTTAGTTGACGATTGTACTGTGCGTGTGTATTTACTAGTGTAGAGACGAAATCGTAAGTTAAAAAAAATTATATATTTTTTATTTCCGCATCAATAAGTGTGTTGTAAAAAACAAATAATGATTAAAACACCTAAATATTTGAAATAGGTAATTAAAATTTAATGTTGATTTATAATTAATCGACACAAAAACCTTGGGTTAAGTTTTCCGGGAGTTACATGTTGGGTCAGTAAATTAGTGACAAGTCCATCAGTGGTATAGGTACCTACAATAGAAAATAAAAATATTATGCAGACACGGAAGCAAACTTTCCTACTGCATAAATATAGCAGTGGTTCAAGTTTGATGAACAAATAAATTACACATTATAGCATAACAAGAGTGTTATGCTTTATTGTGTAATTTATTTGTTCATCAACACAACGTAGTCGTAACAAAACAGTTGAAACGTACATCGCTTTCTTTGTAACGGAGTGATTCATGAAAGTAGTTAGAAATTCTGCAATGGATGATAAAGATTCGAAAATCAAGTAAAAAAAAAAAAAGAATTAGATCGAGAAAAATAAAACGGTGTATCGTCACTATTCAGTGTTGATCGTGTGAAATTCTGTTTTTTTTTTTAATGAAACATCACAATGTTATAGGCTTGTATTAGGATTTTTTTGTCACGAAAAAGCGTTACGGCCGCGTGGAGGGGGTAGACAATATATTGTCCGTTGAAGTTTCACTTCTACTATGTGTCCCAGCACACATTTCTATTTCTTTTATGTGTGATACTGATAAGTCTTTGTTATAAGAAAAATCATTCACTTATTGAGAGTTTTTCTGAAATAGAGTTACGAGTCTTGATAATAAAATATTTATTTTTATTTATGATAGACTCTCTTTTTAACCCCCGACAAAAAAGAGGGGTGTTATAAGTTTAACGTGTCTGTCTGTGTATCTGTCTGTGGTATCGTAGCTCCCAAACGGATGAACCGATTTTCGTTTAGTTTTTTTTGTGTCATAGATAATTTTATTCCGAATGTTCTTAGCCATGTTTCATGAATATCTGTTCAGCTGTTCAAAAGTTACAGCTCTTTTTCTAGCTGGAGTCGGGGGTTTTTGACGGTTAGGTTATCCTGACAGTAATAGAAATATATAGGTACAGATGTATTAAAGCACTACAGCAGCAAATGACTATTTGATCTCCTCTAGTAGAGGTCAAACCAATTATTTTTGAAACTAGCAATTGATCCTAGAATCTGCCCAAAGCCGTTCGTGAAGTCATCTCTGATTATGTAGACACAACTACTGCAAAAACGACCTAAAATATAAACCTTTTAAGATTTCTGAAGTTTAATCTCACAATGCATACCACAGCTTAGTCTTTGATTTTGTTATTTGATCAAAAGCCGATGATGACTGTTGTACCATAGAGATAGAATCTATGATCAACAATACATGGCACAATACTGTACTCAGATATAGACATAAATTAATATGTTATATTTATGTCTATATCAGAGTAGAGTGTTGTGTTATGTCTATTGTTATTGTCAAAGCTACAAGTCTAAAGTACGTGCTAAAATTGTTGAACTTAGCTAAGCCATGAGTAAGATTTAATCTCGTTGTAACCTATTTTTACCCAAATCATTCATAAATAGGGTTTTTTACAAGCATATGGTCTGCCTGGTGGTAAGTGGTCAACATAACCTATGGATGCAGTAGGGGCACCCTTACTGCCAACACTACGCTTCACCAAGGAGTACTGGCGAACTTGCTCACTGTTAGGAACACAGCACTGCAAAAGAGTAGTGTTATTTAGCTACGATATTCTGTAAGGTACAGGTACTTTAGTTTCAAATTTGAGCAGCAGTAAATGCACTAGTACATGCAATACCTACCTATACTTAGTTTTAATTGTTCCGACATTTAAAATCCTTTACAGGATTCATGCAGTGGTAGATCAGACTATGTATCTGACCATGAACATGATCGCTCTGCTACTGTGCAATCAAGTCGTTGATATTTATTATCACTGTCAAGGTGAATCACTGAGGCCATGGCAACTGATTTCTTTTTGACCCCCGACAAAAAAGAGGGGCGTGATATGTTTGTAGTGTGTATCTGTGTATCTGTCTGTCATCGTAGCTCCAAAACGGATGGACCGATTTCAATGATTTTTTTAAATTGAAAGCTAGTTCAATCGGGTATCATCATGTTTCATGAAAATCTGTTCTTCAAAAGTTACAGCTCTTTTTCTAGTTGGAGTCGGGGGTTTTTGACGGTTAAGTTATTTAAATTAAAGTAGATTCGGGTACAATATCGTTAACAGGTCATCGAGGCTCGCTTATCCAAACGAAGGTTTTTGGTTGCTACGGGTTTATAGATAAAGACAGATAGATTAGAAGCAGTCAATCTAGCCACATCCTTGTCTTTAGCAAAATGATTAAAGATTAGCTTATCGGACAAATCGCTCGATTAGTGCAATACGGGGCGTCCCCGAACTCATTAACTTTTAAACAATTACCAATAATTATTAGTTTATTCATGAATAATAATAATGTGCAATTTTCCTTCTGTGTTTATTAGCAACAAGCTATATAATTACATAGGTACTTTAAACATTCAGGTCAGAATATCGTCCTATGTTTGTAATTTATCCAACAGAATATCAGCGTCAAGTGTCATAGCCTGGCATACGCTGAGCTGGATGCAGTAACCAATTCCTAAAGGGAAGCCGATGGGAATCGGGTTGTATGGACTCTTCGCCACTGCTGGATACCCATTTGCAGCAGCTCGGGACTTTAATTTGCTAAACTGCACTGTTGCTATCTAGCACAGAAGCATAGACGGAAAAACATTTTTCCTTAAACCTAAGGAAAATGTTTCTCTGTCTTTGCATCTTTCCTCTTCTTATTATTCCTATCATTCTTGTCTTGTTTTCTGGCAAATAAATGTTTTTTCTTTCTTACTTCATCTCATTGATTTATTTATTTTATTATGTTATTAATGTCCTTAATTTATCTTCTGTATCCAACTGGACTTTGGACACTGAAGTGGTTTACCTTGGATTTGGTAAACAAAGCGTTAATGACATTGTTACACGAGTATATGTCGATGTACTTGAAGCTGATATCGAGATAAAGTAATTAAAGTTAGTTTGTATCATTTATCATGAAGAGGGTACTGATACAGATAGAGACATGGCACTGTAACTAAATAAACGAAACAGGATTATTCTTTAAAAAAAATTAACGTTAGTTCACATTAGAATATTAACATCTGAGAATAATGAATGGTGAAGCTTGCAGCCGATCTCTTTTTCGAATTTATAAGAAGATTGACCGCAATCTTAGTAGAGAAGCCATTTTTGTGTCAAAGTCATACGACAGTTGAATTATGAAGTGGTGGTCGTACTATAAACATAATTATGGTAGTGACATCGTCACTCCGAAAATTCTACATGCACCAAATGTACCATTGCTTTTTTAACCTATTTAACTACTTTTTGTTTCAGAACATGATACTCCTCCTCATCTGGGTGGCGGTCTTGATCGCCGTGTTGGTGCTGTACTTCCGCCAGATCTACTCCAGGTTCAGTCGCTATGGAGTCAAGCACTTTAAACCCGTCCCTCTATTTGGCAACATGACCAGGATCCTGTTCCGTTTGAACCACATGGCTGATGACGTAGTTAATTTGTACAGAAGTTTTCCTGAAGAAAGGTAAGGCCTAATTAAAAGCTATGATTTTAAAATTGTGTAAAGTAGTTTCGTTGTATAATTACCTACAATAGAAGAGAAAATTTATGTATCGGCCCAGAAATATGAACATTTGACTGTAGTTATCAATTGAATTGTTTCTAATTATACCTAATATATGGAGAACATAAAAGATAAACTTGTTTATCGTGTATTAAAGAATCAATTGTCTTTATCTATTATTTCGAGGAGTTACTATGATTAGCATTAAAAAAAAACTGATTTACAAACTAAACAATAAACAATCTAAATTAAAATTCCAGTAAAAATAAGTCTCATAATAATATAACTAAATTTTAACTTAGCTGTTACTTTCGATGTCCTAAGAGACCAATTTTATTGGTTATGGTCATTAGCATTAGTATTAGAGTTCAAAACGGGGTATTTACCATGTTTATATCTTGTTTTGAGTTCCCGATATTTCGACACTGTTGCAAGCGCCATGGTCACGGATAAACTAAAAGTATTTGCGGTAGGATGTTTATTGGCAGACAAAACGGTCTACCCTCCTTCTGTTACGTTTTGTGCGCTCGGGAATATCGGGAACTCAAAACAAGATATAAACATGGTAAATACCCCGTTTTGAACTCTAATACCAATTTTATTGGAATCCAACTCTATCAGTGTTTCTCAAATATTCTGTTCATCAGGTTCGTTGGCAGATTCGAATTTATAAACGAGTTGGTGATGATTCGCGACATTGAGCTTGTAAAGAAAATCGCCGTCAAAGACTTCGAGTACTTCCTCGATCACCGCTCCATCTTCAGCTCCAGTGATTCCTTCTTTTCCAGAAACTTGTTCTCTTTAAAAGGTACGTGGATTTGATGTTGTAAAATTTAGTTCTCCATTTTGAACTGCTGTGCCTACATTACCTAATCTTCCTCTTGTTTTCGGTAAAATAATTTCTCAAGAGCTGTTTCATTAACAAATTCAAATCGAATTTCCAAAAGATTCTGAAGAATTGTTTCTCGAATAAAGTTGTTATCACATTGTGTTCATATCAAATAGGTCAAGAATGGAAAGACATGCGCTCCACATTGAGTCCAGCGTTCACCAGCTCCAAGATGCGACTGATGGTGCCGTTCATGGTAGAGGTAGGCGATCAGATGATACATTCGCTTAAGGAAAGGCTCGATGAATCCAAAAGTGAGTAAATCTATTTTCGGATTATTATTGTTGATATCTACATAGACATCCCCACTCTTTAATTGAAAAGGGCGAATTCAAAATTGCTAAAAGATGTCATTCAGATTTTTAACTCAAAATAGTTTAAGATGACGAATAAGCATGAAGATGGACTCCCCTGATCCAAGGTTTCTTTTCACAGCTGATTACATAGACGTGGACGCCAAGGATTTGACGACGCGCTATGCCAATGATGTGATAGCCTCCTGCGCCTTTGGACTGAAGGTGGACTCACATAATGACGTTGACAACCAGTTCTATGCGATGGGCAAGCTGTCATCGACCTTTAATTTCCGTCAAATGCTAATGTTCTTCGTTTTAATGAATGCGCCTAAATTTGCAAAGGTAATTTTTCTTCCGTTTTTCTTACAATGTGTGACTATTTGGTATCTCGATTATTTATTATAATCAAAAACTGGTCAATTATTTATTAGATATTTTTCAAGTAAGTACCTACATAAATTAATTGTATTATGACGCAAATTGTTCAAAGGAACAAACACACATCCTAGTAGACAATGGTATAATACATAATAAAAGATAACGAAGATAAGATAAAATTGCTAACTAATTATTCAATGTTAATTGTAATAAACACCAAAAGTACAACGTCTTTCAAGGGTCACTCTACCAAAAATATAAGGATTTCTGCTTCATTAGATTTTAGATATTTTTTCTGATGAAACCATTAATGTCGTTTTGATTAATGTTAAAGAATACGAAGACGCAAAAACTATAAAATTATGCGATATTGGACGTAAACATTAATATTAAAATGTAAACATTGAATCACTCAGCTGATATGTTAGTAGACGATAAAAAATCCACAACAAGAACACGTACTGTCAAGGTCAATATAGAACTTGAAACGGATAGACGTACGCGACCCGCAATCAAACTATTAGCAGTGATGTCTATAACATTGTACTAAACTCGTATGATACCACTTTATAATAAAAGATTTATGATACAAGTCTAAAAGGTTTATTAAAATGCGTGCCCACGAATCTTTGCGGTGCACCGCTAGCTACCATGGTATTAAAACTTACTGAAATTTCCATCATAGAGAAAAACGTTTTACAAATTCTAAACGGTGTTAAACATAATATAGTTGTATAATCAAATGAGGTTATATTTAATTTTTAGTTCTTTAAACTGGATTTCCTATCGGAGGCTTCGAAGACTTTCTTCAGAAAACTTGTTCTGGATACAATGAAGGATCGTGAGATGCGTAACATCATCAGACCTGATATGATTCATCTGCTAATGGAAGCTAAAAAAGGTACAAAAACACATTTCTAAAACCAAAACAAAATTAACAAATCGTTTATTTCCCTCAAGTTTAACAATGAAATGAACTGATTTTAATAACAAAAATAAATCTTCAATCACTTATAATATTTTCCAGGAAAACTGACACACGAAGACATTAAATCCAATGACACTACTGCTGGCTTCGCGACAGTTGAAGAATCTTCTGTTGGACAAAAAGAAATCAATAGAGGTATGTCATTTTCCTCCGCACTGAAGAACTGAGTTATATTCTTTTATAATTTTGATGATTTTAATTTTGATAATTTGAAACTTATAAACGAGCATAAAGCGGGCTTAGGATAGGTAGTGCTTCCACAATAATTTGAAAGAGATTAAAATCTCATTAGATAAATAAAAACGAATAAAAAAAAAAAAACATGAATTCACAAGGTAAGTCGGATGTTTGTATCAAAATCTTAGTAAAAACAATGTGTTATAGCCAAGTGGTATAAAATTACTGGAAGCAGTAACTAAATACCTGTAGTAAAACTTCATATCGCGTGACGGACAAGATCTGACCTTATTTAGTAGTCAAGAATTTCAAAGGTCACACTGAGAAAAAAATATCCAAAGAAAATCTGCTGACTATGCATAATATATATTAAAAGTTATTATTGTGTTTTTTAACCTTTAGAAAGATCCAATTATTTTAGAAAAATAATACGTAACCAAGAGATTACTGAGATCAGTGGGAGCCGACCTGAACATAACTGTAGTTTGGAAAAGCCTAGACAGATGATGGGATTTCTTATATCCGTTTAATTTCAAGTAATTAAATAGATTTTTCAAACTCAAGAGCATTATATGAATCAATCATTAGATCACAAAAAGGTTATAGCCAAGGAAACTACAGAAAGACTTAAAGATTGCCTGCTCTCTCTAATTTCTCATTGTACTCTGCTTTATAGAGTGGACCGAAGACGACTTGATTGCTCAAGCGGTACTGTTCTTCATTGCTGGCTTCGAAACTGTCTCAGCTGGAATGTCGTTCCTCCTGTACGAGCTGGCTGTGAACCCTGATGTTCAGGATCGCCTGGCACAGGAGATTAAGGACAATGAAACCAAGAACGGTGGCAAATTTGATTACAACTCCATACAGAACATGCCTTACATGGATATGGTGGTGTCAGGTGAGGTTTTGTAAATTTTTTAACTAAGGTGGCAAACAAGCATAGCTAAGGTGGCAGCAACCCACCTGATGGTAACCGGTTACCGTAACTTATGAACACCAGGGGCATCACTCCCGCGTTGCCGACCCTACTAGTAGCGTCTGTGTTCTGTGAGTAGCGTTGTGTTTTGGACGCTTCCCCAAGGAGCACTGGCGACTTTGCTCACCGCTAGGAACAAACACTGTAAAAGAACAGTGTTATTTGGATAAGATATTCTGGAAGGTGGAGGTACTTGCCCAGTCGGGCTGTTCCAATTTCGAGTGGAGTCCCGCTATGCCTTTTAAACTGTTATAAACTGTTATAAACATGAGAATACAAATGATGGCATGATTTATGACGATGAAAGCTAAAGGTTTTTTGGAGAATATTATACGCTAGCTTCTGCCAGTGGCTTCGCCCGCGTGATATCTTTATAGATAATAGCATGAGTTATTCAGTGTTAATATAGCACTCCGCTGGTGAAAGAGTTTTTAAAGTCAGTCCAGTAGTTTTTCAATTTATCCATTTAAGGTTTGGTAGGTATAAAAAAAGCGTGTTCTACTCTTCGTTCGGTAAATCTCTAAAATATCTTCAGCCTTGTAAAAAACTGCCAATTTAATATAAAACTAGTGGTCACCCAGAGCAGTGGTCGATATTCGACCGTAATTTTAGCTTTCTACACTCCTTCTCCATATAAACTTTAACTATCCCAAATGTCACACTACCCCGTGTGCGCAATATGCTTAAAAAGGGGTACAAAGTTTTCTCTTCACGTAATAATATTAATTATATAGATATTTCTCTTCACAGAGCTATTGAGGTTGTGGCCACCTGGCATCGCTCTGGACAGAATTTGCATCAAAGATTACAATTTGGGAAAACCAAACAAGGATGCCGAAAAAGATTTCATCGTAAGTTTTATGGTCTAATTTCATAAATTACTAATCGTCTTTGGCATAGTAAATAAATAAATCCAACCCATTACTGTCTCACTGCTGGGCGCGGGCCTCTTTTCAGAATGAGAAGGGTCAGGCCTTCCACTACGCAGGCCTTGTGGGGGCGGACTACACACACCGTCGAGAACTTTATGAGGCCCTCTCAGGTGTGCAGGTTTCCTCACTATGTTTTCCTTCTCCATTACCCCAAGTGATAATCAAATTCTGATTCGCACATGAGAAGTCAGAGGTACAAGCCGGTTTCCAACTCTGACACTCCTGCATGGAAGGCAAGCGTTGAATGAAACCGCTAGGTTATCATCTTGTTTATTCGTTTTTGACAACATGGTTGGCGCAGTGGCTAAACGATTAGCTTTCTACGCTACGTGCCGCAGGTTCGATACCCGCACGGGGAAATTCTTTCTATGATCTATAGATAGTTGTTCCGGGTCTGGGTGTGTGTGCATGTGACATAATTATATAATATGTTTGTAAACTATACCCTCGATACAGGAGAAATCCTAGTGAGGGGCAACGTTTCATAAAAAATACAAAAAATAGTAAAAAACGTTTATTTAACAGGTGCGTGCAGGCACAGGTATCTCGATACCAGCTTACGCGTTCCATCGAGACCCTCAATTCTTCCCCAACCCTGACAAGTTCGATCCTGAGCGTTTCTCGGAAGAGAACAAGCACAATATCCAGATGTTCGCGTACATGCCCTTCGGTGTTGGACCTAGGAATTGTATTGGTAAGCTCAACATTAGCTGGCATTCCTTATTCTGAGACAATTTGTAATTTGATGGATTTTATAATACTAAAAGATTCATCATCTATTATAATGTATTAAGAGCCTGGTTTTGCAGAAAATGATGTTGTTGGTTATAAACTTTAATAATTATATGTTATACTTAATTATCCTGTATGAATACGTAAAGTTTCCTACACAATATGTATACAGGATATTTTTTTATGTAGTGCGCAAAATTTGCAGAGTGATTCAGTGTCCGTTCCCAAATACAAAAAAAAAAAAAAAGAAGAATGTTTTGTATGGCTTGCGCTAGTAAATTATGCGTGTCCCCCATACTAACTCGAATTTTCGTTTTCTTTTAAAATGTATCCCAATACTGCGGTTGCATTTAGGAACAGAGACTAAATCACTCTACAAATTATGCGCACTACATAATATCAATATTTATTCTTTGTTTTTCCTCAGGGTCGAGATTTGCTCTCTGCGAGATCAAAGTCATGATCTATCAAATTCTTCAGCACATGGTAGTGTCCCCCTGCGAGAGGACCTGCATACCTGCCAAGCTATCCACAGAGAGCTTCAACATCAGGCTAAAGGGAGGCCACTGGCTTAGGTTCAAACTTAGGAAGTAGGAACTGGCAAAGATTACAGATAGCCGAGCCTTTTGTGTGACAATAATGGTGATGATATTTTAATACCTGAATATTCAGATTTTGAAATTAATGTAGTGAGTTTTGTGTCATAAAATACTCGTATGTTAGTCTTAAGTCAAGTTAATGTTATGGCTAATGTTCGTAAAAAAATAATGTTTTGATGGATAAATTGTGTGAAATTTGACATGTATTTGAATGGAAGAAGAAGACATAATGCGCCGACCACAAATAAAATGGGATAAGGGCAGGAGAATGATGGTGATGATGATGGTTTAGATTAGCATTAAATTTCGAAAATGGTCGATGCCGAGGCTGGCTCAGAACAAGGTAGCGAGATGATGGACGCGTATCAGAGGTGGCGCAGGCAAGATACGTATGGAAGAACTTGGGTAAGGCCTTTGACCAGCAGAGGAATAAATGGGTGGCAAAAAGAATTAAAAAAATATAATATCCCGAGAAATATCCCCGCACTTTAACACTAACAAATATTTGTGAGTTAACAACATTAGTTGCAGCATGATTTTTATTTTGTGATGTTTTGTAAGTGATATTTTATGTAATTTAGAATATAAATAAAGATGAAAATCTATGTATGCAGCAAATTATAAAATAATTTAGTAAATATTCACAGTTGTTGTTTCTTACCTAAATAAATAAATCCGGCGCATTACTTTCCCAATACTGGGCATAGGCCTCTTCTCAAAATGATAAGAGTTAAGCCTGAGTGCACCAAGCGGGCCTGGTGCGGGTTGGTGGACTACACACACCATCGAGAACTTTACGAGGCCCTCTCAGATTCACAGGTTTCCTCACGATGTTTTCCTTTACCGTTATCGCAAGTGATAATCTAATTCTGATCCGCACATGAATTCGAAAAGTCAGAGGTGCGGGCCAGTTTCGAACTCGGACTCTTTTGTATGGAAGGCAAGCGATCACTGCGGATCTTACTTACTTCAACATAATCATTAATTTAGCAATTACAATTCACTTCCACCGTCTATCGTCCACTGCTGAACATACGGCTCCGGAATAACCATTGCTATGTTCAACATGCTTGGCAGATGGTTTGATGATAGCTGTATGCTGTTATTAGCTCTCGAGGACGCTTCTTCTGCCGTAGAGTGATGATGCTGAATAAATGTATTTTTTTATTTCTACCTTTCACATGGAAATAGCTCATGTTGTTGTGGATCATTAAACCATTGCACAAGTTGATGGAGATCGGAGTCGGTGATGTTCATTTTATGGCCATAACGATTAGTCAATCAACAAGGACTGGTCATAGTCGGTGATAGTCTGGTCATCGGAGAGGCGGTGGCCAATTCTTAGTCGGGAACTACACGACTAGGAACAATGAAGTTTTGCAAATGATGTCATTTATATTTTGTAAAGTCATTGACTAGGAATATCAACTTAAAATATTATTTTTGCACTACACAGTTTTTTAAAGAATCTAAGATCTCAGCACAGATAGTCAGTATTCCTATCTAATTTTTATGATAACACTATTTATTAGTCTGTGTTTCCATGTCTATGAGTAATCGTGAATTTCTATAAAGGCCCGAAAACAGTACCTTGCGGCACAACAGACCCCGTTAACGTTATCTTCTCCAGGACCAACCCACTTGGAACCGTGCACCTAGAATCACGACGTTTTGAAAGTGCCTGCAAAGGCCTAGTTGAAATAAAAATCTTTGAATCACACAAGGAGGGAAAAGAGAATAAATAAACACTGACCACTTTTCTTATCAAGCCATCCAGTCCTTTATGTATCTCGAGTATACATATACATTATAAAGGATGCTCACGAGTCACTTTATTTATTTAAAAACACATACAACTATCATTACAGGTTTACCTAATACAATAGTTATAGTTATAAAAGTTTACAAATATTAGACCTACAATAAATAAATGAAACTACGTATTTAGTATCACGTTCTGTGGGCCGAGCACGAATGTTTTGACGTATAGTAACGTAAACGTAACCAAATTTATAACCAAAAATACACGTTTAATCCATGATATTTTTTTGGAAATACATGCAATATTTGTACATTTTCATGAAACAAGTGTGTATGTTGAATAAAATTGAACAAAAATGCGATAGATTCATCGTATTTTTTAATCAAAATATACTTACGTTTACTTTACCATACGTCAAAACATTCGTGCTCGGCCCTCTGAAGCCGTACACAAAAACTGAACGATTTTCACGCATATTATTTTCGCATAATATTTCACTCTACTCTCATTCTTCTAGGCACAGTATGTCTAGATGAAGGGACATCCAAGTAGAAACTTATATCATCTTTATCAATTCTATAGGTACGTGTAAATAAAGACAATTTTGGTAAGAAAAAGTTAGAGTTTTCAAATTCCACCTAGAGATCTTGATATGTGTAAAATTAAAAAATAAATTAGTTCCTGTGGCTAAACTACTGATTGGATTTGATTGTTTTTTTAAGTACGGTCACAGAACGTGGTACCTACCATTTACCAAATACCTGGGTTCATTTAATGTCGTATCGTCGTTACCATGCTGTATCGTTGTTTGTATTCTATATACTATGTATACAACTCAGAGAGATACAGGATAATTTCTTGTGGTGCGCAAAATTTGCGGAGTGATTCAGTGTCCGTTCCCAAATGCAACTGCAGAATTAAATTCACTCCGAAACAAAATAAAAATTTGATTTTGTATGGCTTGCGCTTGTAAATTATGCGTGTCCTCCATACTAAGCCGAAGTTTCGTATGTTTTAAAGTGTATCCCAATACTGCGGTTGCATTTAGGTACAGAGACTGAATCACTATAAATTATGAGCACTACACGTGTACTACGTGTACTACGTGTGTATGTACTCACTGCTCAGACTCAAAGTGGGCTTGATAGTGAACAGAGTAACACGTTGCTGCGACGCAGTGTTTGGTTTACATAGTGTATATGTTGTTAAGTGTATATGGCCCTGACTCGTGACGGTATTCCATAACATAGTAAGATAATCCATATTTGATATATTTTTGATTCGAATAGCAATAGAACAATAGAATATAGAATAGATCGTTATTTCATGTAAACCAGATACAGGCACATAAGAAATGTCGACACTCTAGGTGCGCGGTTCCAAATAGTAGACCAATAATAAGCGATATAGTTTGTTCATTAGTAATGTTCTTGTAATACACTCCAACTTAGCTTATGATAATTGTTTGTGAATTAAAACTGGTTGAGTTTGTTCAGGTCCATAGTGCAATATTTGTTGTTTTAGGTATTGGTGGGAAGTTGGCAGCTAATAATCCGACAAAAATTAAGAAGTTTTTTTCCATGCTGTTTTAATACGTATTTATGGCAGAAAAATGATTAAAAATTCGGTATAGAATAAAGCCTGAGAAAAACAACAGGTATAATATAAAGAAGACAATTCTTCTAAAAATCTGTTTGTTTTTGCTAAATGGGACTGAGAGGCTCAGTCAAAACATCACATAAAATTTCAACAATAATAAAAAATTGTTATTCCATCCAATCTACCAGAAAAAGATATTAAGAATGTGGCTTAGCCACTACTAGACACAAATCGGTATATTTTTACCATTAACCAGTTTGCTGAGTTCCTTATTCTTAAGGAAAGGTCTGTCTATAGCCATAGACTTAATAAGTACTTACTTAGTATATATTACGTGTATGATATTAGTTTGTAAACTGTCATGGTCACTAACATTAGTTTTAGAGTTCAAAACTTGGTATTTACCATATTTATAGATTGTTTATATCCGTGACCATGGCGCTTGCAACAGTGCCGAAATATCGGAAGCCCAAAACAATATATAAACATGGTTACCCCATTTTGAACTCTAATACTAATTACGTCTATAGTCTATGGCTATAGTTAAGGCTAAGTGGAATTAATTCATTAACCTACATGATTTTTGAACCTTCTGAAGAATGAAGGCTGAATCTTTTCCTCGCCAACATTGACTGTGACAATATTTTGGATCAGTTTTTAATTTACAATCGAGATGACACGCTTAACTGGAGAAAAGGTTTGAAAACGTGACATAATGACGACTGCACCTTTAAGTATAACATCGAGAGTTAATCAATTAGAAACAATTGATTTTATTATCTTATCACAAACTTGAGTAATAGAGTATTTTGCTAAAGATAAAGGAAGGAAGAAAAATAGGCCCTTTATGTTTTTTATCATGTTCATTTTATACGTATATAATGCAAGAAAAAATGCCGGTTTACTGCATATTTATCTTACATGCAACTTGGACAAAAATGGTTCGTTTAGTTACCTCTTTCAAAACGTTTGTTTGTCATTCAATGTTACATTGGATGACTTATTTTCATCGCTCCAATAATACACAAAAGTCAAAGTTAAATATTTTATATGTCAACTGGACCTTTACAGGCTCTTAGATTAAATATGGTCGAGACTCTAGGTGCAGGATTTCAAAGTTAGTTGGTTCTATGGAGAAGAGACCGGCAAGAAAATCCATTGAAGCTATTTTAAAATAAATCTTAAGTTTTACAATATCTAACAAATGAAAAATCACTTCAGAGAATTAATTATGAAAATTACATCACAATTTTTTAAAATTACAATGAGTACCATGAGTTACATAAATCATATTAAAATAATAAAACATAGAAACAAAATAGATTATAACAATAATTATAAAAAACAATATTGGCAAAGAAGTTACTAGAAAATGTAAATTTAAAATGTGTGTTTTTTTTTAGATGCTATTCAGGTCTCTTTTGAACCCGTAGACGTAATATAGTACTGGGAAGTACTTAATAAGTCTGTGTTCAAAATAACTTATGAGGATTGGACACAAGTCTATTGGACTACTTAGTAACCTGTCGATGGATAGCTATTTCTAATATTGGGACGACTTAGGTAGGCCAACGTCAAAAAACACCACTGGATATCTTTGGTTCAAATTAATCTGTTGTGACCTTATCGTTTATTAGACATTCGTGCCACGTGAGTAAGTTTCTTTACATGTGTGTTTGTGCTACCGTTTATCATTTGTCCTTGAACGACATTACGGTCACAAATAGCGTCAAGTTCATATAATGAACTTTTATTGGTTGATTAGTCTCACACCGCGGTGTTCTAAAAACTGTTTGGTCGAAGAACTCTTACGTCACTTACGAACCTTAAGGTAGGTAGGTTTAAATGTTATAGTAGTGTATTATCACATATTAGAACTAAAACAAATATGAAGTCCGAAAAAAAACTATTATTCACTTATTTTTTTTACAAATACATTTCTTCACTGGAAAGGCAAAATTACGGGCTACATACATATTCGGATCAAAGACTTTTTTTGAATCAATCTATAATATTTAGGTAGTATTGCAATAGAAGCACTTTTATGGGTTACTGAAGCGCCACAAAAATGCTTCGATTGCAATGCTACCTAAATAGATAAATGCTGAAAAATTCGCGAAAAATCCCAATTTGGCGGTAAAGTAATTTTGCCTTTCCAGTAAAGATTTCATTTTTAATTTTTTTACAAATAGAAAAACTTAATAATATACAAAGTAGTAGCCCACCGGTACCGAGACAAGTTTCAAGCTAGCTAAGCCACATAGAATAAAGATATTATTAATATATTGTGTTAAGAATTACGATTCTTGTTGACATTTATTTCAGCCCGTGTAGATACGGTTATTAGTTCGGAGGGCCCAAACGATCGGGTGAACGTAGCCTCTACCTAGTAACACGTATTAGGAGATCGGTCCTAACCGCCCCGACTCTTAAATAGTTAACAATAATTTATTTACTAGAATACCACTATAGCATCATTAATATCGTTTATCCATGCACAGAAAAAAAATATCTTTTTTTTTATTAAATTTGATTTGTAGGCTGTCTCTAGTCATTAGGATCGTCTGGTAGCGATCGCCGCATTGCGATATGACCACCGACTGTACTTTATTTTAAATTCCCTATTGTTTTATTTTTTGTAAATTTTTAAGGTGTACCCTGTACAATAAAAAGCTTATCTTATTCCTTCCTTCCAGATCATGATAATCTTGCTGATTTGGGTGGTTGTGCTGATTGCCGTTGTGGCGCTGTACTTCCGCCAGGTCTACTCCAAATTTAGCCGTCATGGCATCAAGTACTTGATGCCAGTTCCACTGCTGGGCAACATGACCAGAATCATTCTGCGCTTCGAGCACGTTGCTTATGACATCCTTAATTTGTACAACGCATTCCCGGAGGAAAGGTGAGAAAATAAAAATAAAACAATTTTCAAATTGTTTAGCTGATCTTTGATGTCATCAATATTATAATCAGGTATTAGTAAATGCTTACCAATGACTATATTCTTTAGTCACCTTTTAAGATATTTACCGGAATAGATTAGACCCTATGAAATGATTTTTTTTGACCTTTTAGTAACAACCAATATGTTTTTGAAGTTTTAGGATTTATTTTTTAGTATACCTTTTTTTTTGCGGTTTCGAGATGACCTGGACGCATGTTAAAGGGGCTGATTTGAGATGGTGCAAGAAAAAGACGTTTGGGAGAATTTGGGGCAGGCATTTGCCCAGCAGTGAGACAGTATGGGCAAAATAAAAAGCATTTTCTTTGTTTTCATTTGGCTTTGACATGGACAAGAATGTGAAGAAAGCTATGAAATTGAGTTATATTTGTTCCTCAGGTTCGTGGGTAGATTTGAATTCTTAAGTGATATGGTGGTGATCCGCGACATCGAACTGGTAAAGAAGATCACCGTCAAAGACTTTGAGCACTTCCTTGATCACCGCACCTTTGAGACAGACTCCTTGTTTGGCAGGAGTCTGATATTTTTGAAAGGTAAAATACTTCGAATATGGGTCTTTAAACTAATACCATTTAGAGAGTCACCTAAGCTATGTTACTATTAACCCGCATCATCTAACTGCTGGGAAAAGGCGTCCCCCCATGATTTACAGGCTTTCCGGTCTAGAGCCAATGTGAACCATTCATTATTAGTTTTGTCAAGTTCGTCCCGCTAACTCTTTCGTGGTCTGCCGCGTCGCCTTCTCGCCATATCAGGGGTCCACTTTGAGGTTACCTTGTCCCACAGCTCATCAGGCATCCGGCAGACGTGGCCAGCCCAATCCCACTTTAATTTTGTAGCTTTATGAGCTACGTCAATAATTTGTGTTTTGGAGCGCAGTGTATTGTTTCGAACACTTACTATTAATTTAACACCTAAAACCATAGACTTAGGAAATTTCTGCTTCCCTCAACTTACGTCCATGCCTAAAACACTACGCTCCACAGCACGTTGGCAGACCCTGAGTTTTGACTTTTGGATGTTAGTCCAAGACCAATACTATGACAATGTTTATTTACAAATACGAACAATTGCAGTTTTTCAAAAGTAAGTATGAGGTTCCAGGTTCTAGGTAGACGATAATATGTTGCTTGGTTTTAATTTTAGGTCAAGAATGGAAAGACATGCGCTCCACGTTGAGTCCAGCGTTCACCAGCTCTAAGATACGCCTGATGATACCTTTCATGGTGGAGGTCGGTGATCAGATGATTAGGTCATTGAAGACAAAGATTGAGGATTCGACAGGTAGATACAGGTGTTTTCTAAACTCAGTCTACGAATACATTACTAATTATATCTAAGTCAGCAGTCAGAACAAGCATCGATATTTTATTTGCGGTTCTTACAATGATTATCTGTAAATTATATATATTAATTAGCTATGCCTGCGACTCCATCTGCGAGGGTTTATGATGCTGCGATATTTTCATAAATATATTCTATTATAATTATTTATTCTAATAATTATGTTTTTATCATCTGTAAAAGACATAAAAAGCCTATCGTAATGAGTTCCATTCTCTTCTAGACAACTTCGTGGACATTGAATGTAAGGATCTGACTTCACGCTACTCCAACGACGTAATAGCTTCCTGTGCCTTCGGACTGAAGGTGGACTCCCACACTGACGAAAACAATGAATTCTACTTGATGGGCAAGGGTGTGACTAACTTTACTCTCCGTCAAGTACTGATATTCTTATTGCTCATTAATGCACCGAAAGTTGTGAAGGTAAGTTTTTATCTCCAAGAACTTCACATCATGCTCTCACGTAAGTTCACGAATATTAACATTCCTATGTCCAGTAATCAACATCACTATATAGCCCGCTTTCAAATTGGAGATGCTTCATAATTTAGCAACTCGATTATCCATTTAAACCTATTATCCATCTAGGGATATTATCAAGTTTCTTGTCTTTATAGTTCTTAAAATGGGATTTCCTACCGAAGAAGTTAAGGGATTTCTTCAGAAACTTGGTGCTAGACACGATGAAGGACCGAGAACTCCGCAACATCATCAGACCTGATATGATCCACCTGCTCATGGAAGCCAAAAAAGGTAGTCTTACATATATAAGTTCTATACATATATAAGTTCGTATAAAGCCAACAGATTTTTTGATAAGTTTCTCAATGTTATAAATATTGTTTATGAGTGGTCGGAGAAGCGGAACTCGTACCAAATTGAATTGATGCTCCAAATTATCAATATTATTTCAATAATCGTTTGATTTTATATGAAGCTCTTCATAACCAAGAAACTGTTTTATGATCCCAAGATATTTGTTAATACTTTTGTAATAAATTGTTTAAATCTACCTTATTCCAGGCAAACTATCCCACGAAGATGTAAAGTCTAATGACACTGCTGCTGGGTTCGCAACGGTAGAAGAATCTTCAGTTGGACAGAAGGGGTTGAGTAGAGGTTATTTTTATAATTCCATTTTTATTTTTGACGTATTACTTGCATTTGATTTTTTTAGAGTGTTTTGCACTAATAATGTACAGTTTCACATACTCAAACACTTATGGCTGTATTTTTCGAGGATTTCGTATTTTTGAGGGTGTAAGTATCAGCCTAAGCCCCGCCCATTAGGGGAGCTACGTTCACGTATTTCGTTTGTATTGCAGAATTGACGTATCAGATTGTGTCACACACGTGTCACAGAATAGCAATATTAATAAACAACACGCAGTATTACACCTGTAACTACTTGAAAAATGTAAAACTTTATATGGATAGTCGACCTATTGTTTCTATGTCCTGAATTACAGTGTGGCAAGATGACGATATAATTTCTCAAGCTTTCTTGTTCTTCGTGGCTGGCTACGAGACCATCTCGTCCAGCATGTCGTTCCTGCTGTACGAGCTGGCTGTGAACCCTGACATACAAGAGCGGCTGGCGCAGGAGATCAGGGAGAATGACGCCAAGAATGGCGGCAAGTTCGATTTCAACTCCATACAGAACATGACTTACATGGATATGGTGGTATCAGGTAAGATTCTGATAATTTGTTTTTAATCAATCTGTTTAGTCTACCAATTTTTAAGTATAGGGCTTCCCTTTTTACGCAACTTTTAGGTACTGGTGTTGATCTGGTCTCGTTCACTGTCATTCCGTGATCTTCAGAATGTTCGATTATTTTGTTTGGGGTCTTCCTGGCTGTCATCGTCCCTTGGCCACCACATGGTTAAGAATTACGAATAATATTTTTATAGTACATAATTATAATATGTAGTAGAGGTTTTAATTGTAAAATTTTATGTAAGTATGTTTTAAGTCAAAGTTATTTCTAACACTTTCATAACTCAAAACACTCAGGTTCAAACTAAGTAAACTGGCCAAAATTATATTTTTTTCAGAGGTACTAAGACGGTGGCCGCCTGCTATTGCTATGGATAGAATGTGCAATAAGGATTACAACATGGGAAAACCTAATGAAAATTCAAAAAAAGATTTCATCGTAAGTTTAAAAAATAATTAGGATACCTCTAAAACGGTTCGCAAAATAGTAGTTTGAATCTACGCTGCACCCCTTTCATTTGTGTGACGTCATTTCTCCTATCCCAATCATTTATCCCAGTGTTTACCATCGAAAATATTATTACGCACGCACTACGTTTAGTTTTGTCCATATTTTACCATTCAATATTTCATAATAAAATATCCAGTAAAAATATTAATCTTCCCCAAGTATTTTTGAAAGCACAATTTTTTATTTTTCAGTTGCGTAAAGGTTCTGCAGTTATGATACCGACCTTCGCTTTCCACCACGACCCTCGGTTCTTCCCTGATCCTGAAAAGTTCGACCCTGAGCGCTTCTCCGAAGAAAATAAGCACAAGATTCAAACACTTGCATACATGCCCTTCGGTTTTGGACCTAGGAATTGTATAGGTATGCATTTAGGACACAAAAGTTTGAGGTCTTTGTTTGTGGGTGATATTTTTTAAAATCGGTACCTACAGTACTTTTTGATGTTATAAAAAAAAAAAACTTTTCTCTTTATAATATTAATGCAGAAGTGTAGATAAATACCATAATTCGTCGCGGATTATTTGACGTGTCACCTTTGTTCCTCAGGGTCAAGATTTGCTCTCTGCGAGGTGAAAGTGATGACGTATCAGATTCTACGGCACATGGTCTTGTCTCCTTGCGAAAAGACCTGTATTCCTGCCAAGCTTGCTACCGATAATTTCAATATCAGGCTGAAGGGAGGCCACTGGCTTAGATTTAGACTTCGAGAATAAGAACATTGTGATTAAGATCTTTAAAATTGATGTCGACTTTTTGTATTAATGGATTTGATTGTTTTGTTGGAATAATATTCTTTATTTATTCATAGGAAAACATGGGTAGCATTAAAGGTGTGACACATATAGACAATAGAGTTTTCATTATTCTGTAAACATAGAGTGAATTTAATAAAGAAAAGTTTATTACTTTTTAGTTTTTAACAACAACCTGTGCCAGTACTTTGATACCTAAAGGATTCGCTTGAAAATTAAACAATATTAATATCACTTTAAGCGTTGGTGTAACATTTTTGTCTTAATCTAATAGCAGAACCTAAGTATACAAACAAGTAGATGACCAAGAACACGATAAGTTAAAAAAAATGTTCACTTGTAGACAAGACGAAATACACTAGCTTCCACGACACAGGAATTTCTAGTGTAGAAGCTAGAGCCAATTGTTACTAGCAATAAGTTTACTAATCTTATATTATTATTAGAAATAAAAAAATAAAAAAATTGTGACTATATTTTTCTTGACGCAAAAAAAAATAATATTCGAGTTTGTAGCGACATCTAGCTGTACAATTTGTAACTACGAGCTACATAGACATAGCGAAACAAAAGACTGCTCCAGCGCCATCTATGTCCATCGAACCTAACACAATACTACTGTACGATATTAAGGCTCGGTATCCACCAAAGCGATGTATCGTAACAACCAATAGGACTTTGTTATTGACGGTAAGAGGAGAGATTTAAAAATTAAAATATCCTATTGATTTTTATTAGGTCCGTGTCCAGCAGTGGGATAATGATGGTCTGGATTTATTTATTAATTAAGTATGATGGGTCTTTCTCATTATGATACAGGATAATGTGTTAAGTAGTGTGCAAAATTTGCAGAGTTATTCAGTGTCCGTTCCCAAATGCAACCCCAGTACTAAAATTCAATCCAAACCAAATAAAAAATAGATTTTGTATGGCTTGCGCTAGTAAATTATGCGTGTCCATACTAAGTCGAATTTTCGTTTTGATTTAAAGTGTATCCCAATACTGTGGAGACTCAAACACTACAAATATTACGCGCACTTCAAAAAAAATATCCTGTATTTATGCTGCAAAAGCAGGCAGGAAGCTCCTTGTGAGGCAGGCAGGATAGCGTTCGCTGGAGCTGAAATATCGGGAAGAAATGATCACACATTTCTTATGAAAAAGTTATAGTGCCACAAACTTATTTGACCCGGTCGTGGCGTCGCTGCCGTCGCTTTTACCAATGTCATCTCCCTACAAAAATGACATTTCGAAGTCATGTTTGTTGCGTAACGACGTTAGTTCCAATTTTGGTCACCGGGTCAAGTTTGTGGCACTATAAAATCACTGAAGTATGAAAATAAAATGGATGTAAAAATGATATTATAGCTTGAGTTTTTCTGTATGAAAATTCTGAGCCCGGAGTTTAGGAGTTTAGAGTTATGACGTAGTTATATGCGTGTTTTTACGACACAGGTGTTAAAATGGTTTCATACTAGCCTTGTTAGTTCTGACCATTGTAGTATAGGTGATCGCTTGCTGCTCAGAACAACTTGTATTTTGGGCAGTGATATTTCGTTGTTTTGTTTAAAAAATATATTTTAAAGTAAGTTTTACGTTTTCTGTATTTTTGTGATGAAAGGTACCTATTAGTTATTAACCGACTTCAAAAAAGGAGGTTTTGTTTATTTGTTACGCGATTTCTACGCCAATTGCAAACCGATTTTGAAAATTATTTTTTTGTTTCAAAGTTTACTCTCGAGGTGGTCCTATTTAAATTTGGTGAAGATCAGATAAAGACCTTCGGAGATAGACTAAGGAACTCTTGAATTAATAACAGCATATCACTCGCGATTGCTGTAATCGCACGTATAGTATTGTTTATGTCACTCAAAATAGAAAAATAAAATATACTTTAAAAAAAGTAAAAACCGCCTTCAAGAAACAAAAAGTATAAAATAGTTTTCTTACAAAAAATTACAGCTTCTGAGGTCGCAACTGCCAAACTAGGTACATTGAAGAATTAAAGGCCCCGACCTCAGAAGCTGTTAATTTTATTATGAAAATTATTTTATACTTTTTAGTTTTTTGAAGTCGGTTTTTTGATTGTTTTTTGATGAATGTTAACTTTAAGTATTTTGATTATCAATTCATAATACATAATATGAATGTACGTATATTATATGTACAGCCGAGCGCGTAACATGGCGCTCTATTATTTTATCCAAATTATGAAGTGTAAAAGGCAACTTAAACTAAATAAAACGTTGTCTTTGACTTCATTGAATGGCAGTCGACTCCGTTTTCCACTTATGCACGCCTCGAATAAATCATCATTTCGTATAACTGTATCAATTTGTTTAGTATCGTCAACCATTTCGTAATTTTTGACAAAGCGTTCACCATAATTTATAACTATTATTATCAGTATTACATACTTGGGAAACAGAACGACTCACGATAATAGATGTCATAAAATCCAAAGCAATTAAATTGTTCGTGCACCTACCTTGCGTGATGGTATTACTATCTTTAAAATTTGAGCTCCATGTTGATCGGTCAGTCCTGCCCATTGTACCTGCAATACTAATAGTAAATTGTAGGGGACCTCGCGGAAGAAGAGCACGTCCTTCAAAACTCCTTGTACGCCCGTGTTATTGGTGACACCCAGTATTCTCTTTTTGGTAGCAGAAATAAATTCACCATGTTTAGCAACTGAAATTTTAAGCGGTGCATGTAATGAGTATCAGAATTAAAAAGGTCTTCCCTGTTTATGATGTGATCCGATGCTCCAGAATCCAACAAATATGTTATTTTATTTCCTTCATCATCTTGTTGATAATCGCCAACCATAAATGCAAATCCAGAGAAAGTGATAATAGGGTTGAATTTTCTAAAATCCTTTCTTATTACTTGCCACACAAACCAAAAAAACCTACAAAAGGAACCTATTCTCCATATTTCGTGACGCTTGCAGTACAAGTTTCGGCTTTGCGTTGATGATGTTAAATGTTGTTGAAGTCAGTCAGTCAGTCAGTTAATCAGGATCTATTTATAATATTATATTACTATGATGTGAATTCAAAATATAGAATTTGTACTCTTCCATATTTTTTTTTGTTTTTTCAGATCATGATAACCCTAATATGGTTGGCCGTGCTTCTCATAGCACTAACCTTGTATCTTCGGCAAGTATACTCGAGGTTTAGCCGGTACGGCGTAAAGCATTTCAAGCCGATCCCGCTCACGGGCAACATGTTGAAAGTGTTGACTCGTCGGAGGCATATTGCTGAAGAATTCAACGAGTTGTGCCATAGTTTTCCTGAAGAGAGGTAAGTCATATTGTACATATCATTTGAAATAATTAGGTATATTACATTAATCTCGCAGCTCGTACCAAAACATTGTACTAATCAAGATTGTAATCTATTATTTTTAATAAGTTTCCATGGAGTTTCTTGCCGGTTCAAATCCATAGGTCCTACCATTTGGAACTGCACGCCTAGAGTCCTGACATTTCATAAGTGCCTGTATCTGATTTACATGAAATAAAGGTCTGTTCTACTCTCAAATCATCTTTCATGCTAGAAAAAACAAGTAGGTCCAATATAAAATCTGCTAGATAAAATCAATATCTGACTTAACTGAACTTTATTAAGGTTCGTAGGCAGATTCGAGTTCCTGAAGGGTGTAGTACTACTTCGCGACCCGGAACTGGTGAAGAAGATTACGGTGAAGGATTTCGAGTACTTCCTCGACCACCGCATGCTGGTGAACGCCACTTTGGAACCTTTGTTTGGCAGGAATCTATTTTCTTTGAGAGGTATGAAAAACTAGATTCTTAGCCAAAAACAATATGTTACGTAGAAATAGATTTGAATAATGAACATAAAGATAAATCATTGACCCCACCATATTATTCATGATTGATTGTATCATTAAAGTATATCTAATTTCAATGAGGTAGATAACCATTTCTCATTCTGCCAAGTTGCTTTTTATAGCTCTGCCAAGTAGCAGAGTGCATCGTAAGCAGGCCAAATTGACATAATGGAGAATCTTGATGTAATCCTGAGTGTTGTGTAAATCCCTTTGATCCTTAACTTTTACTAGAGATAGTAATTTTCAAAGGATACAGTATCTAATTGGCATGTATCATATCATACCAAAATTCACTTTTCATAAATAGGTCAAGAATGGAAGGACATGCGCTCCGCATTGAGTCCAGCGTTTACAAGCTCCAAAATGCGCTTGATGGTGCCTTTCATGATGGAGATCAGCGACCAGATGATAGGGTCTTTGAAGAAGCAGATAAAGGAATCTGGAGGTAAGATTCTAATATTTTTGTTTTGAGGGTTACATTTTCAGGAACGGTTATTATCATTTTCGATATATACGAATAATCAAAAGTGCTCTTGGCTTTTTAGCAGTGTTGATATCATTTCAAAGTCTAATTTCACTTCTATATTTGTAAACTTACTTCCATCCATCAGTTGACTACGTAGATGTGGATTGCAAGGACCTGACGACACGCTATGCCAACGACGTGATAGCCTCCTGCGCCTTCGGGCTGAAGGTGGACTCTCACAAGGATGTGGATAACGAGTTTTATGCAGTTGGAAAGGAAACGGCTACGTTTGGCTTCAGGAGCATTCTGGTGTACTATGGATATACTTCTTTTCCAAAGCTTATGAAGGTACATCGTTCTCGCTTTTAGTTTGGCCAAGCCAACTCTGCAGAAGAATTAAGGCAACACCGCCAATCCCTTTAATGTCGATCCCTCAATGTTGAGGATCATGACTCCTTCCCATAATTTTTCTAATAGTTGATCTCCATTTGCTGCGGTCTGTGGCTTGATGGAGTGCCACGTTCAGGGGTACTTCCAGTTGTTCCGACGCCTGGTTTGACCACCTCTTCGGGCTGCATCCTCTTGATTTCTTGCCTCTATTTTGCCTGTCTCAATTAGTCTCTCGATATTATCGGTGTTTCTGTGGGCAACACCGCCAATAAACGCTATAAAATCTTTGCAATATTGTCATTATTCTACTGCAGAGCTAGCTCCCCAGATCCGTATCTCATTCCATGGTCTGGCAAAGCTAATTTTCCATTGAAATAATGAAAATATCGTAAATATTTAAGTGGTTCTTTTTGGGGTTGCCCATTTATACCATTGCAGAATTAGCGTGATAAGACTCTATAAACTTATAATCTAAAGGCCACTACCACCATGTTAATTTAAAAAAAGTAATATCTTAAGTATCATCGCTGTTATAAGTTGGGTGAGGGTTTTTTTTTGTGAAAACTGGTATGTCCTAGAACCAAAATTTCGAAGAATAACGCTCCAGTCACTCTCTGAGAGAAAAAGCCTGAAGCGTGGCAGTAGGAGCATTAATAAACCGATGATGCTTCTTAGAATGCTCCTGATGAAAAAGCATTTGACTAAATATAGAAACGTATTGACTGTTGCCAAAATATAATAAAAACATATTATATTTTGGTAATTTTAATTGTTTTCCAGAAATTGAACATCAAGTTTCTTTCGGAGACCACGACAAAATTCTTTATGAGTATAGTAATGGGTACAATGAAAGATCGACAGAAGAACAATATTTTGAGACCTGATATGATACACCTCCTTATGGAAGCCAAGAAAGGTATCTACATACTTACGTTTTTAAGAAATATAAATTTTATCAGTCTTATGTAACTGTATCCTAAATCACCTATGAAGGTGGACTGAATGATCCCAGATTGATTTTATGACTACAGATACTACAGAAAGTGAAGAGATGAGAATATGAATTATAAATATCTATCGTTGAAACTATATGGTATGCGTAATTACCAACCAATTATATAAAAAGCTCATCAAGGTCATCTAATTGTATCGCATTGTCATCATGAGCATTTTGTTTCTAGCTAATATTAATATTCTTTTAACAACCTACTTATCAGTAGATCGTTCCATAAAAATAATTCTTTATTACTCTACTGTGTGGAAAAGCAGATATTTTTGTTCACAATTTCAGATTTGGTCCCTTAGTAAAAGTTTTTCTTAATAATGAGTCCCCTTTCGGCTATAAAAGATAACTTTTGACCTTCAGCTAAGCTTCCACCAAACTTCATTATTCAGCATCATACCTGTATTTTTTATCATTAGCAACAGTATCTTCCTAAGAGTATCTTGTATATTTCCCACAAAATACAATCACCACGAGGCCATAAGTTTGGTGACCTACCCATCTCCATCGCCAGTCCGGGGATGTGCGATGGATGGGTGGGGATGTCACCAGTATAAGACCCTGTGATCTCACACTGCTGATGCTGCTACTCGTGTTACCGGCCTAGAGTATGCCATCATCGGTATTATTACTTATGTCCCAGACCACACGGTAAACTACGATTAACAAGATAGTGTTTAATGTTTCACAGGAAAACTTACTCATGAAGAGATGACTACTGAAGTTAACACTGGATTTGCAACGGTTGAGGAATCAGATATTGGCAAAGGAAATATTAAAAGAGGTCAGTGCTAAATAACCAATTATTAGCAAGAAGCATACAGTTGCTAGTTGATAGCGAATGCAGGCTGCAGTTACTGAGCCAGCCAGGGTGGAATGCGCGGGCGCGATGAACAGACGTCGCGAAAGAGATGGGGATATAAACGTAATCAATGTAAGACATAAACACTGACCTGTGACGCGACGACCGGTTTGGTGTCGGTAGTTGATTCTTGTCGTATTTTATGAGGACTTTGTTGATCATATGTACTTGGTATGTAATTAGTTGTAATATTAATTTATGTATCTAAGTATTTATTTTGTAGTAAGTATACCTATTATAATATAATATTGATAGTTACGAGCGTATTGCACTCGTGGGTTGCAGCTGAAAACCAGCGTCAGGTGGCCAGTATCACAGGCTCCTGACATTATGCTGAGCTGCGGCCTTTTGGCACAATAACTCATGTTATGTTTTCTTTGTTATTGTTTTTATTTATTTTTTTATTATGCTAATAAACTCTTTTTCTTTCTTTCTTTCATTCAGTTGCAGTGGACTTACTTGTAGTACTAATCTATACTTATAATAAAATCGTAACGAGGCGAAAACTGTACATTGAATATTTAAAAAAAAAAGTAATTGATACATGTACTATAATCGACACTGATGCCAAAAATATATTTTTTAGAATTTTTGTCTGTTTGTCCGTTTGTCTGTTTGTCTGTATCTATGTCCGAGCTTCACGGCAAAACCGCTGAACAGAATTTCATGAAAATTTATAGGAATGTTCGTTATAAGGCTGGTCAACATATAGGCTACAAATTATTACGCTTTTGCCAAAGGGGGGTAAGCAATAGATCATCATGTCTGTGTACAATTATAAGTCACGGTAGAACTAGGCGACTCCTTTTGAAATATTATATTGTTGTAGTTCATAGGTCCGGTCAACATTATTTTATGTTATAGAAATCATTACGCTATTTCTGTTGGGAGCTGAGCAAAATCATTGTTCGTAATGTCTCCGTAAAAAACTCCTTAATAGAACCAGTAAAGGCGGGTTCCAGTGACACACAGTACCTAGGGTAATGGTATTACATACTAACTAAAATTAACAACCTACTAGAAGTTCGCTCATTGGCATCTTACTTTTAGAAAATTACCTAGGTACGTATTTCACTCACTGTCCTGTTCCATAAATACAAAGCGTGATGAAATTAGTTTTCTCAGGTTGTTCCTAAACCATTAGAGATAAGTTTTTGAAACGGATTACGAGCTTTTTCTATTCAGTTCTAGCCATTTAATTTTTAATTTCGACTTTTTGAAACAAGATGGCGTTAGTAGTAATTTTTAAGTGAGTTTGTTGTATTTAAAAATGAAAAAAAGGTGAATTTTTGTTTGATATTGCATCCAGACAGACACCTGAAGGCAGGGTTTTAACAATTTATTACATTTATATGAAATTCAAGTCAAAAAAAAATCTAAACCAGTCTTAATAGCAGTAGTGGGTAGTCTTAATGACGACGGCTAGCTTGCTGTGTTAATTGGTCGCGGTTCAAGATTAAAATAACTTGGAAAGTGTGTGTGTGTGTGGTTATACCTCAGCCGTGACAGAATGTTAACATAAAAACGATTGTTTGAAAATCAACAAATAATCCACGTATGCAAAAGTAGTAGATAATCGTCGCCGTCGGTCACGGTTACACATGTCGGACTATCCCCAACTGCTTCAAACCGACCCCGCCCAAAAAAGTTTATCCTACGGCTAGCATAGCACCTCTACAAATTCACAGCGACGCCGACATTGCAGTCCAACAACAGAAATCCACTGATAGGCGCTTAATTACCAATGCAGTGTTTAAAAAGACGGCACAGCACCTTTCTTTAAAAGAACAAAGGCAAGGGTTCTTCAGCCAAGGCCCGTTAAACCGACTCCGGACCCAAGTCCCTCTATATCGTCGAAACCTGTGGTCGAAACAGCGACAGGATATGATGTGGCGTTGTCCCACAAACAATGTCATCTACTTCCCTGCTCATTGTGTTTCTACTCCTTTTCTATTAACTTGAATAGCAATAAAATGCCGTATATATAAAACCAAAGTGTTCCTTCATTATTATCTTTATAAGTGGTAAATATCCAAGGACCTACTAAAATAGCGTGAAAGCTGTAGTCTTAGCGGTGCACCGTATAATTACTTAGCGTTAAGGTTGTATTTTACGACGATTTCTTACTTTTGAGGGGGTGAAGTATCAGCCTAAGCCCCACCCACTAGGGGAGCTCCGTTCTCGCAATTACGCAATTGACGTATCAGACTGTGTGACACACGTGTCACAGAATAGCAATATTAATTAGCAACATGCAGTATGACACCAGCAAATACTTGAAAAATATAAATCCATAATATCGTATACCCAGTGTCCTATATTACGCTAGAAAATCTGTTCCTCCGTTTTGTATTTGTAGATTTTATACCTATTTAACTATCTACTTATAAACTATCAGTCATACCTATTGTGTATGAGTTTATGCAAGTGCACATAATTGTCTCGACCAACATTGGGCATTTTCACACTAAGCCAATAATGCCGTAACGAAACCGATATATCGGCATGACAAACCTGATGACACTGCCAATGTGTGTGTAATGTTAGAAGAATAAGCCAACTCAAATCCATGCCTTGAGATAATAACCTACTCTCACCCACACCTGTAGGAGTCGTCCGTTTCCGTAGTCATACCTACTTAAGTATGTTCACAGGGTTGCTTTTTTACCAAAAAAGAAATTGCATATTCATAGATCAAAACCATATTCCTAGTTCAGATTCCTCGCTATGTATGCAGATGAAGAGCTTCAAAATTGAAAGAAAGAAAGAAAAAACATTTAAATCAGACTCGCACACGAAATTACATAAACACACAAAAAATTCAAATAATGATAACAATAACCTAACCGTCTAAAACCCTCGACTCTAACTAGAAAAAGAGGTGTAACTTTTGAACAGCTGAACAGATTTTAAGAACCCTTTACACCCCTTAAGATATTTTTAATTACCATGACCACAATGTTTCAGATATTTCTGAATTTCTTTTTGTACCGGCAACCTAAGTAGCATTGCTATCCACCACAATCCTTAAAAATCCCAGAATGCCTGTAGATTTGACACAAAAATCAATCAAAATTATTTTTCACCTTAAAATTTTGAAAGATTTTTACTTTTGGTCCACTTTCACTCCTGAAATCCTAAGTGGAATGACAGGTGATGGTATGCCACAGACGTACTAGCAGACTGTTGTAGTTGTGGAGAAACGAGGTATAATTTTTAAAAACGTTTTCTTTCCTTCTTTACATACTATCTATCTATCTCTCTCTAACTTCTAAATTTTACTAACTACGGACATTCAATCATAATGTATCATTCAAATTCGAAGAATTTACAACAAAAAACCACATAGTAAAAGTTATGAAATTTAGTTCTTGTTCAGAAATAGTACGCATTTCTTTTTTTTGTGGCTAGTTTTCCTAGATTATTATACCATTTTGGAATCTTGGATAGATGCGTCAATTTTTAAAAAAACTTGCCATGGTAGTGTCTGTACTTTTTTTTACACCACGATGAGTGAAAGTGGACCAAAAGTAAAAATCTTTCAAAATTTTAGGGTGAAAAATAATTTTGATTGATTTTTGTGTCAAATCTACAGGCATTCTGGGATTTTTAACGATTGTGGTGGATAGCAGTGCTACTTAGGTTGCCGGTACAAAAAGAAATTCAGAAATATCTGAAACATTGTGGCATGGTAATTAAAAATATCTTAAGGGGTGTAAATTTTTGAAGGATTTAATTTTTTTTATGTAACTTCTTAAAAATTGAGTTTTTTTTTATTTATTTTTTTGTTCTCGAGTAGTCATGAGCTGGTCAACCCTCTGGTGCCCGCTTATCGTTGAATTTTGGGACATGGTGTATATAAAACTTCATACTCTTTGTTCTCAACACTACAAATTGTCGTACTGATTTTTCTATACTACATCCTATAAAATGAATTCTTGACGGAGATGTCAAGAAATTATTTTAGCATATTGATTTTTATAAACGAAATACTTAGATTTTCTGAATAAAAGGCAAGTTACTTATACTTCCTGTTGCTTTTTAATAAATTTTTTAATGATTTTACTGTCATTCTTTCTTTTGGTTTTGAATAAAGTGTAAGCGCAGGAAAGTCAAAAAAAATTGCACAGGTCCGACCTCGATGCGCGCCGAAACGCGACTGATTGATGGCAGAGATGACAGAAATCACGAATTTTGTGGTTTTTATCAAATTGTGACCAATATACGTAATATTATAAAAAAATAACAACCGATTTTCGTTGGTATATTTGCGACCAATATTGTGATGTAAAAATTATTTGAAATAATATCATTTTTTAGATATAATCTTGTAAACACTTTTTTAAAAGGGGTAACTTTGCGAATTTTTTTTATCGAGCCAACTTCATCCAATCATGTATCGGACAACCGTGCAGAGATTGTCACATCTTCAAGTTTGATATATATTTTTTTCGGGACAAAGAAATAAGAATTTCTATTCAAAAAATTGTAAATACTAATCGGTTTTTGCGGCATTCCTGTAAAATACCCCCTTAAGGATCTGTTAATAAAGCATAATTATTAGAGTTCTCTTGCGGTGATTTCCAGCAGTAGATGTCAATGTTATGGTTACACTAGGGCCCAAAGATTATGCATCACATACAGTTTGTGCTTGATGAAGCGATGCAAGCTAGAGACAGAAACACGATCGGCACGGCGCGGGCGGTGTGGCATCCAGGCGAATCTGCCTATGTCTCTTGGCGGTAAATCATTCGCTGATGAGTTTCTCTTACTAAAATAGGTACAAGACAGTAGGTAAGTACTTGGTTAAATGTATGAACAAGTAATTTTACAGCATATAAATACGAACAAAGTTTCAGGTTTCAAAAGTCTCACAACCGGTTGACCGGTTGCGAGACTTTTGCTTTTTTGATCGACTAACTATTACAATTATCATTTATCATGTATTCTTTTTTAACTGTCGTGAATGCGAGTTATCGTGGTTTTTGAAGTCCGGACGGATTCCAAGGAGAGTAAAGAACGCCCATCCAAGCAACGCGTGTTTTCACTTCGCATAGGAAAATTCTATGTTATTATTTTGGATAATAAGTAAAAAATACAGCATTTAATTGCATCGATCTCATATTTTTTGTAAGTTTTTGATAATATGAATGATGAAGGATAACTCCAATTTTTCATGGAGGTCAAGTTAAATGTTGTTAAACTTTTGCGACTCTTACAATGTGGAGTCACTTAACTTAGATTAATCGAAATATTGTCACGTGGGCAAAGCCGCGGGTACAGCTAGTATTAAATATGATGCTGCCTTGGTTAACATGCTTGTAATGGAGTCTGTTCACGTCATATTGCGACGGAGAGTTGCGAACCCTCCTCCTAATTGCAAGTCCGAAACAATATCCATTGGGATGTCACTGGTTGTACCAATAACTCTTTCTATTCTTTCTCCAGATTGGTCAGACGATGACTTGGTAGCCCAAGCAGTGCTGTTCTTCCTCGCTGGCTTCGAATCAATGTCATCAGCGATGTCATTCCTCCTTCACGAGTTAGCAGTGAACACTGACGTGCAGGAGAGATTGGCACAGGAGATCGAAGAACATGACATCAAGAACGGCGGCAAGTTTGACTTCAATTCTATGCAGGACATGCCTTACTTGGATATGGTTGTATCTGGTGAGTGCAAAGACAATCTCCTACTAGCTTTACTAAAAGAAATGTATTTTTAACCGTCTTTCAAAAAAACAAGGAGTTTCTTAATTCTACTATGTTTTAATTTTTTTGTACGTTTGTTCAGCGATATCTTCGCCAATTGTGAACCCATTTTAAAGATCCTTTTTTTTAAAGGATTTTCTCCTTGATCTCAATTTTTGGTAAAGATGTCCACCCCTTCTGAGGTAGACGATGGAACTCTTCAATGGGAAATTACTCGCGATTGCTGTTGTTGCATGTTTTATGTCACTCAAAAAAGAAAAATAAAATAAACTTTAAAAAAAACCGACATAAAAATACCAAAAAGTATAAAAAAAATCTTGAAAACCTAACACCTTCTGAATTCGGCCCTTTAATTCTTCAACCATTTTGATAATTTATGGTTAGGTACCTACTTTTTTAGATTTTCTAATATAAAAATTGTTGTTATTCTTTTCAGAGGTATTAAGATTATGGCCACCGGCAATTGGTATAGAAAGGCTGTGTAACAAAGACTACAACATGGGAAAACCTAACGCCAAAGCAGAAAAGGACTATATTGTAAGTTTTGGAGCATCTACCATCGAAATTTTGATAAGAGAGGAAATGCCAAGGCTTCTTGTCGAATTCAACTAGGGAACACTACAAAAATACGAGAAGAATGAAATTAAAGTAGTGATAGGACCAAGCAATGCAAATACTAATAATTTACTTTGTGCGGATAACTTGATACCTGGGCAACATCCTAGTACTAATTTAATTCTCCACTTGAATATAGATTTTAAGAGTGTGAGATTATTTTTTTGTAAGAGGTACCTAGTGCATATATTATATAGCGCAACTTTCCGCTCAAAATTAGAGCTGCCCTACTGGGGAAGTATTTCCACCTTGCAGAATATCGTAGCCAAGTAACACTGCAGTGTTAAGGTCCAAACGGCGTTAGCAGTTTGGGGAAGCGGCGTGTTGGCAGTAGGGGCGCACTTACTGCCAACACGACGTTAGCAGCGTTGTAAGCGTCCATAGATTACGGTAACCACTCACCATCAGGAGGGCCGTGTGCTTGTTTGCCACCTCAGTAGTTTTTTTTAAATCAAAAATATCCAAATCTCTGTAGGTAAAATATTGAAACAATTTCACGCCTGTCTCTCTTTCATGCCTAGCTCCGTAAAGGCGAGGACGTAATAGTACCGACGTGGGTGTTCCACCACGACCCTCAATACTTCCCGGATCCCTACAAGTTCGACCCTGAGAGATTCTCGCAGCAGAACAAGCACAACATCAAACCGTTTACATACCTACCATTTGGACTTGGCCCGAGAAACTGTATCGGTGAGAATTTATAATTATAACAAATTAAAGACTATCGAGATAGTGAAACTATCTCGATACTATACAGGATATTTTTTATGTAGTGCGTATTATTTGGGAGTGATTCAGTGCCGAAACAATGCCGTGGAAAGAATTTGCCTCGTAGACTCTTGAAGTGTAATAGTTATTTGTTATACAAGAGTGCAAAGTTGCTTTTTAACCGCGTGTTCAATTTTGATGACCGAGCAAGCGAAGGATTCTAAAATTGAATCACGAGCGCAGCGAGTGATTCAAAATTAGAATCCTGAGCGTTAGCGAGGGAATCAAAAGAGCACGAGGTGAAAAATCTTTGCACTCGAGTGCAACACGTAACTTTTCATTCCACCTCAGCGAGGAAATGACTAAATGCAAAAAAAAAACGTTTAATTCACAAACTTAGTGCACACGATGTTCTAAATTCAATTTACTTTATCCTCTAGAGAATAAAAACGGCTTTTCCACTCAGATATTGAAGATTAAAAATACTCTTTCCGAGATGGTGGGATGAAAAATATTTTTGATTGTAATTATTCTATAGCCTACACTGATTTTATTTCAGGGTCAAGATTCGCGCTCTGTGAGATCAAGGTGATGATCTACCACCTGTTGCAGCAGATGGAAGTGTCTCCCTGTGAGAAGACCGTCATCCCAGCTATCTTGGCTAGAGACACCTTCAACTTGAGGATTGAAGGAGGGCACTGGGCTCGGTTCAGTATTCGAAAATGACAGACTATTTAAAAGCAGCTGTGTATTTAAGTTTTGAAATCTATGTCTGAACTTTTGATAGGTTTATATCAAAAGCCTAGATGAAAAGATGTGGAAATAAACGTTAAATGTTGAATGCACATCTCATTTCTCTTTAAGCTCTCTTCAGCTGTGATAGCCTAGCGGTTGAACGCTTGCCTTCGGTGCGTGAGGGTCTGAGTTCGAGACCGCCCTGCACTTCTGAGTTTTCGAATTTGTCTATCACTTTCGTTAACGGTGAAAAAACATCGTGAGGACACTTGCACTCCTTAGAGGGCCTCATAAAGTTGTCGATGGTGTGTGTAGTCCGTCAACTCGCACTAGGCCAGCGCCAGCGTGGTGGACTAAGGCCTAACCCTTTTCATTCTGAGAACAGGCTCCTGCCCAGCAGTGGGACAGTAAAGAAAGAAAGAAAGAAGAAAGAAAGAAAATCAATTTATTTTTTGCACACAGGACACCGAGCATGCACACATAACAAACATAAAAAATAAAAAAACCAGGAAATTACTTAAAATAAAAACAATGAAAAATAAAGCATGGAAGTGTGTGTCCCTCATGTGCAAGAAAATGGGCATCGATCAGCTTGTTGTCATTGGCAACACCAATGACGCTGGTTTTCATCGATGACCGACGTCCGTGGGTGGTATGACGCAATCACGTAATGTCGTGTCCACCTTCTAGCGATATTAAAAAAACAAAAACATAGACAAAATGCAAGATTAAAAAAATAAAAATAAAACATTACCCAGTTATATAAATAAATACATCATGTGAAATAGTAAATAAAAAGTGAAACATAAATAGAACGGACATAGATAGTAACGGGCTGTATTTATTATTATTTATTACTAGTTGTGCCCGCGACTTCGTTCACGTGCAGAGTTTGGTTGCTCGAATGTTGTTTTTGAAAATACATGGTACTAATCTAATACAACCCACTAGTAATAATAACTTTATGAATACAACTGAAAAAAAGAAAGTTACAATGCTGAGACCGGATTCGAACCTCTGTCAGCTTCTATCCTACCATCTACCGCTACGCTTCGTGGTATAATAGTACTGACTCTCGGCTGCCCGCCTAAGGGCTTAATTATGGAGATGCGGAAAATGGCGCGGCGTGCAAAGCGGCGTGCAACGCGGGGAAAGACGGTCATCTCCTTTCATGGAGAGCGAGCGAGAGAGCGATGCGCCGCTTTGCGCGCCGCGCGACGCTCCGTGGTCGCCGGTCAAGGCCAAAATTCGTTGCTTTTGTTTGTATTACGCGTCCAGCGAGTGTCACAAAGTTTGATTTCTTATATTTGTTGTTTGGGGGTTATTCCAGTTCTATAAAAAAAAAAAGTAAGTATTCTTAGTTCTTATCAAATCAATAATCTTAGATTTATTATTTGCAACAAAATTGTTATTGATCGAAAACGTTCACATAAATTGACGCTAAACCCTAACGATTGAATTTCAAAAACCTGTTAATAATTTAACAGATTTTTAACCTGTTGACCATTGATGGTTAACAGATCCGCGCAGCTAGAGTCTCGACATTTCATAAGTGCCTGTATCTGGTTATCATGAAATAAAGATCTATTCTATTCTAAACCCTACATGAATATTTATTGTTGACGAATTTCGATAAATGAATAAAACAAGATTGATTAGATTGCACGCTTCAGATAGTAGTATCAGCAGAACAATTATTTATTTATTTATTTATTTATTTAAAATGCTTCATGTACAATGTACAAAGGCGGTCTTAATGCCGTAGGCATTCTCTACCAGACAACCTTAGGGTGATGCAGAGACAATGAAGGTAGATGCACCAAAAAAAAAAAAAACTTAAATGAGAGATATAACTATTATACTTAAAAACAACTATATAAACTTACATAAACATTACCAACATAATATTATATAAATAAATATGCAATATGCTGAATAAACTAATTACACATATATAAATAATAAAATACAATTCGGAAAAATCAGAGTCGAGATGAATCTGCCGCCGTCTTGTCACGAAAGTATTTACGCACTTTAAATTTAAATGAGAGCTTACTGTTAGTAATTATGACGTAGTTATCTGCGCGTTTTTACAACACCTGTGCTAAACCGGTTACATACTAGTCGAGTTTGTTTTGTACACTGTATAGTAGATACTAGTACTGGTGACCGCATGCCGGTCAAAACAACTTGTGTTTTGGGCGGTGATATTTTATGGTTTTGTTTAAAAAATATATTGTTGCGTAAGTTTTACGTTTTGTGTATTTTGTACTGATTGTTAGAATTTGTTGAGTAATAACTAATTATGTGTATTTTGATAACGCTTAAATATATCCATATTACCTAATATGAATGTACGTGTAAATTCGAGCGCGTAACATGGCACTTTCAGGCCTGAATTCCTTCTATGCTGACATTGGTCGCGTACCGTCGGTTACGTAGGACATCCTGTGTTGCATCGACAATTTATGCGCAACTGACATCAGCGTAGGAGGAATTCAAGCCTTAGAATAATAAGATTAACGCATAGAAGCGCTTAGTACGCGGACGCTGTGAGGCGAATAAAACTTAGCTATTAAATGGCCAGCTCGATCGTAAAAACGTAATTATGTGTGCGTGTCGGCAGCCATTTTTCACATGCCACTTACGCACACATATTTACGTTTGTTGCCTCAGTTTTTAGTGGGCAACATGTATGAGATCTTGCTATGCGTTATTCTAAGATGGCACTTTGCTACCGGCAAAATATATTTAACTAGCTGTTGCATCATAACTCATAAGGGAATTACTTCATGTACCCGGAAAAAAATTCGGTCAATCTGTGTGCTATCAAAATCCGTTCAGCCATTATCAGGCCTATCACAAAATTGCGTTCTAATAGATTAGGTATATTGAAGTACCTACGTTAGCATCGCATTATGTAGCAATTTGGTAGTCGTAATTACGTTTAGTTTAAGATTTTTTTAATTATTTTATCTAACATTTATTCTGGTATAAATTTTACGTAATATCTAATATTAATGTATTAAGGAGTTTACAGTTAATTCTGAGTTTGTAGTCGTTCTATGGTTTTGATGGTTTTTTTATAGAAATTCTGCTACTGAGCCAACCATGCTGTCAAATCTATCATACTTCATATACCTATGTATATTTCTTTTTTTTTCTTTTTTTTCCAGGTCATGATAGCCCTAATATGGCTGGCCGTGCTTCTCATAGCACTAACCTTGTATCTTCGGCAAGTATACTCGAGGTTCAGCAAGTACGGCGTGAAGCAATTCAATCCGATCCCACTCATGGGCAACATGTGGAACGTGCTGACTCGTCGGAGGCATATTGCTGAAGAATTCAACGAGTTGTGTCATAGTTTTCCTGAAGAGAGGTACGTGATATTGTAGATATCGTTCCAATTAAGAGGCCTAGCACAAAAGTGCGTTTTGACAGATTAGGTATATTGAAGCATGGCGATGCATCGCATTAAGTAGCAATTTGGTAGTCGTAATTACCTTTAGTATAAGATTTTTCAAAATTATAAAATTTTAATTTCTTATGAACTAACTTTTATTCTGGTATAAATTTTACGTAATAATATTAATGTATTAAGGAGAAATTTACAGTTAATTCTGAGCGTTTTTAGTAGTTTTATGGTTTTGAATGGGATTTTTTTTATAGATATTTCATACATATTTCAAAATTCTGAGGCTGCTTATATGAACTAAAAGACTATTCAAGAGATATTACTATATATTTTTCATTTCATTTGCTTATGTACAGTAGTTCAATCCACGAGCTAGAAAAAGTGCCGTCGCGCAATTTATGAAAAACTTGCTTCAGAATTTTGGTTTTATATAAATTGATATGAAAAAATTGCGGAAACCGAGGCCGCTATAAACTATCCTAATAACTATTCACCACCATTTAATAAGTCAAAGTTGTCTAAAGTAAAGTCTTTCAGTTTCTCAGAATAAGTCATGCTCGTGAACGGGTGCCGTCTGTCGGAACTGGTCAGCTCGTAACTGCCATGGCAATCTTATTCAGAGGCAAATCATTATTATCCTCTTGTTATTACTCTTATTTGTATTCGCATTGAATTGCGTTATTCTCGCAGCTCTTACCACAACATTGTAGTGATAAAGATTGTCAAGATCTATTATTTATTTGAAAAGCCAAAGTTACCATGGAGTTTCTTGCCGGTTCTTCTCCATAGGATCTACTATTTGGAACCGTGCACCTAGAGTCTCGACATTTCATAAGTGCCTGTATCTGGTTTACATGAAATAAAGATCTATTCTATTCTATTCTAAGAACGCCAAAGTTGGTTATATAACGCAAAAATCACGGTTGAAATATAATAGGCCTCTTTATTCTCTTCATCTTTTTCTTGTTCTACTCTATCATCTTTGATGATAGAAATAACAAATAGTTCTAATATAATATCTGCTGGATAAAAAATAATATCTGACTTAACTGCACGTTATTAAGGTTTGTAGGCAGATTCGAGTTCCTGAAGGGTGTAGTGCTACTTCGAGACCTGGAACTGGTGAAGAAGATCACGGTGAAAGATTTTGAGTACTTTCTCGACCACCGCTTGCTGGTGAATGACACTTTGGAACCTTTGTTTGGCAGGAATTTATTTTCTTTGAGAGGTATGAAAAACCAGATTTTTGATCCCCTTGATCCTTAAGTTTTACCAGAAATAGTCATTTCCAAGTCACTTCCAAAGGATACAGCATCTAATAAATCTACTTGGCATGTGTATCTATCATACCAAAATCCACTTTTCATAAATAGGTCAAGAATGGAAAGACATGCGTTCCACATTGAGTCCAGCGTTTACAAGCTCCAAAATGCGCTCGATGGTGCCTTTCATGATGGAGATCAGCGACCAGATGATAGGGTCTTTGAAGAAGCAGATAAAGGAATCTGGAGGTAAGATTCTAGTATTATTGTTTTCAGGAACGGTTGATGTCATTTTCGATAAACGAAAAAGTCAAAAGTGTTCTTGGCATTTTACTGTTCAGTGTTGTGTAAAATCTTGTTACACTGCTATATTTGTAAAATTCCTTCAATCCATCAGTGGACTACGTTGATGTGGACTGCAAGGACCTGACGACACGCTATGCTAATGATGTGATAGCTTCCTGCGCCTTCGGGCTGAAGGTGGACTCTCACACGGATGTGGACAACGAGTTTTATGCAGTTGGAAAGGAAACTGCTACATTTGACTTCAGGAGGATTCTGGTGTTCATTGGATATACTTCTTTTCCAACGCTTATGAAGGTACATAGTTCTCGCCTTTAGAGTTTGGCCAAGCTTAATCTGTAGAAGAATTATGGCAACACTGCCAATCATCAATATGAAAATATTTACAATGTTGTCATTATTCTACTGCTTTTCATTAAAATAATGACAATATATCGTAAAGATTTCAGTGGTTCTTTTTGGAGTTGCCTATTTATTCCATTGCAGAATTTGGGTGACCAGATTCTATAAACTTATAATCTAAATGCCACCACCAAGTTATTCGTATCATCGCTGTTCTAAGTTTGGTGAGAGAAAAAAAATCTGCGGATCCGCATGTCCTAAAACCAAAATTTCGAAAAATAACGGTCCAGCCACTCTCTTAGAGAAAAGGCCTGAAGCGTGGCAGTAGGAACATTAAAAGGCCGATGATGCTCCTTATAATGCTCCTGATTAAAAAGTATTTTACTAAATAATGTTTTTATTTTTTGTGGCAACAGTCAATGAAGAATTTCTTTATTTTTTCCAGAAATTGAATATCAAACTTCTTTCTGAGGCCACGACAAAATTCTTTACGAGTATAGTAATGGGTACTATGCAAGATCGACAGAAGAACAATACTTTGAGACCTGATATGATACACCTGCTTATGGAAGCCAAGAAAGGTACATACGTTTATAAGAAATAGGAATTTTCGAGCCTTATGTAGCTGTAGCCCAAATCACCTAAGAAGGTGGGATAGATGATCATAGTTTGATTAATGACTAGATAAATAATACTACAGAAATTGATGAGATGAGATGTATTAGAAATATCTATAGTTGAAGCTACATGTTAAACGTAATAGGAAACACAATTGCGCTTAACTTCAACGTATTCCATAAAAACTTCATCAAGGTCATGTAATTGTATCTCATTATCATCATGAGCATTACACAATTTGTTTTTAATATACCGGCTAGTATTAATATTCTATACTTTATGGTTCGTCGAAAAAAGTATATAAAGCCGAAAAGGGGTTATTTATAACAACTATTACTATGGGAGCAACTATGGGATCATCTGTTTCATACAAATAATTAAATATTAAGTACTCTACTGTATCGTAAAGCAGATTTTTTTTCTCGCGTTTTCTGATTTGTTCCCGTTGTAAAAGTTGATCTTAATAATGAGTATAATATCCCTATTTCGGCTATATTATAAGATATCTTTTGACCTTCAATTAAGATTTCTCCAAACTTCATCATTCAGCATCATTAGCATACCTGTTCGTTGTTATCACTAGCAACAGATTCTTGCATATTTCCTATTATACCCCTGTTTGGTGACATATCCATCGCCATCGCTAATCCGAGGATGGGCGATAGGTATGGGGATGTCACCAGTATAAGACCCTGTGGTCTCGCACTGTTGACACTGCTACTCGTGTCACCAGCCTAGACCTGTACAATCATCGGTATTAATACTTATATCCGGGACCACACGGTAAAATACGATTAACAAGATTAAATGCTGTAGTGCGATAGCTGTAACTGCCATGGCATTCTTATTCAGAGGCAAATCATTATTTTCCTATTCAGATTTTTTATTCACATTAGATTACATTATTCTCGCAGCTCTTAACACAACATTATACTTGTCAAGATTATAATCTATTATATTATTATTATTAAATTATAGACGAGCAGCAGGCTTACTGATGTGTCCACATCAAAGTACTGGAGTAAAGTCTATTTCACATGTAGTAGTCCAATTCATAAAATTTTGTTTTTAATAATTTAAATAGTCATATTCAGTTACGGGTTTATATTAAAAGATTTTCCATGTAGTTTTCTTGCCAGTTCTTCTCCATAGGACCTACTATTTGAAACTGCGCACCTATAGTCTCAACATGTCATAAGTGCCTGTAAGATCTATTCTATTCTAGTGTTTAATGTTTTACAGGAAAACTTACTCATGAAGAGAAGACTACTGAAGCTAACACTGGGTTTGCAACAGTTGAGGAATCAGATGTTGGCAAAGGAAATATTAACAGAGGTCAGTGTTAAATGATCAATTGTTTGCTAGAAGCAACTACAGTTGCAGCGGATCAGATACTTCTAGCTATCGGTAGTACTAATATTGTATTCGATGCTACCTTTATTAAGGCTAACATGCTTGTAATAGGAGTCGGTTCACATCATATTGCGATGGGGAATTGCGAATTCACCTCCTGATTGCAAGTCCGAAACAATAACCGTTGGGATGTTACTGCTGGTACTAATAACTCTTTCTATTCTTTCTCCAGATTGGTCAGACGATGACTTGGTAGCCCAAGCAGTGCTATTCTTCCTCGCGGGTTTCGAAACAGTGTCATCAGCGATGTCGTTCCTACTGCATGAGTTAGCAGTGAACCCTGACGTGCAGGAGAGATTGGCACAGGAGATCAAAGAGCACGACATCAAGAACGGCGGCAAGTTTGACTTCAATTCCATACAGAACATGCCTTACTTGGATATGGTTGTATCTGGTAAGTCCCAAGAAAACAGTTTAATCGGGTATCATCTTAGCTATGTTTCATGACAATCTGTTCATCCGTTCAAAAGTTACAGCTCTTTTACTAGTTGGAGTCGGGGGTTTTTTATGTTTAGGTTGTATAGTTGTTAAGGCTGTGTATTGTTATTGGTTAGCTAGTCGAAGTGAATAAAACACTTGTGAATATGAAAGTATTAATATTGAATTTATAAAAGGCAAAAACGAAAGAGCGGGTCGGTCCGTGCGCAGTATCAGAGAGTCAAGTGAGCGGGGGCCGCGGCGGGGAGACGCGCAGAGCCGGTTGTCTGTGGCGCGTAAAGATTTGACGGTAGGCGCGCGCACGCCCTCTAGTGTCGCGTACATGGGGCGCCGGAACAATAGTATATTTATTTATATTCATGTTGATAAAAAATTATACTTGAGTTTTCAACTGGTAACCATAAAAATCGATTTGTAATATAAAGAGTATATTGTTATTATTTTCAGAGGTATTAAGATTGTGGCCGCCAGCTATTGGTACAGACAGAGAGTGTAATAAGGACTATAACATGGGAAAACCTAACGCCAAAGCAGACAAGGACTTTATTGTAAGTTGTTCATAAGATGAGTACAATAATGCCTTAAAGGGTCTCAAAGGCCCGGGGATAGAAAGGTATGACCTTATACACGGTGAATTTTAAGTCCTTTCGGATACATTAATGAATGATTGTAGATACTAGTGATAACTCTGCAAAAGAAAAAAGAAAATTACTAATTCCCTTTTTTTGGAAAATTTTTGGAAAATTTTGCACACACAGGAACAAGCAATGCAAATACTAATAATTTACTTTGTTCAGTTAACTCGATATCTGTGCAACATCCTAGTACCAATAATTCTTTAATTGAATCTAAAATAACATATCGTCAAAATCACTGTAGGTAGAATAGTGAAACAATTTCAGGTCTATCTCTTATTAACACACTTTTATTAGCTTCACCTGTAACTAACTAAGTATGTAAGAAAATTTTGGAAGTTAAATTTGACCCACTTCCCGGTTTCCGATTGAGCTGAAATTTTGCACACACGTTCAGTTTGGATGACTAAAGCGTGTTCTATAGTTTTTTTTAAACTAGGTATAATATTTTATTTTTATTCCTAGCTCCGTAAAGGCGAGGCCGTAATAGTACCGACGTGGGTGTTCCACCACGACCCTCAATACTTCCCGGATCCCTACAAGTTCGACCCTGAGAGATTCTCGGAGCAGAACAAGCACAACATCAAACCGTTTACATACATACCATTTGGACTTGGCCCTAGAAACTGTATTGGTGAGAATTTATAAACTCTAGTGCTCGCCCAGTGGTCGAAAGTCGACCACATATTATATTTGTATATAATTTTAGCTTTCTGTACTCCTTCTCCATATAAACGTTAACTATGCTAAATCTCATACTCCTCCGTGTGCGCAATATGCTTATAAATGGGTACAAAGTTTTCTCTTCACGTATTAATATGTAGATAGATAACAGATTAAAGACTATTGACATAGAGTCAGAGCTACATTTATTAGGAGGCCCTATGGACGTCACCAGCTGCTTCGACATGGCTGCCATTGCCAACACCAGGTTGTCAGAAACAGTGGCCAAAACCAATGCCGTGGAAAGAATTTGCCTCGTAGACTCTTGAAGTGTACCGTCGTAAAATATTTCTGGTGGTAATTATTCTATAGTACACTGATTTTATTCCAGGCTCAAGATTCGCCCTCTGTGAGATCAAGGTGATGACCTACCAGCTGCTTCAGCAGATGGAAGTGTCTCCCTGTGAGAAGACCGTCATACCAGCTATCATAGCTAGAGACACCTTCAATTTGAAGATTAAAGGAGGGCACTGGGCTCGGTTCAGGGTTCGAAACTGAGGCATTATTTAGTAGCAGCTGTGTATTTAGGTTTTGAAGTCGATGTTCATACTGAAAGCCTAAATGAAGAGGTGTTGGAATAAGAGTTAAATGAATGTACATATTATTTCTCTTTACGCTCTTTTCACTTGGTACTGCTATGCCTTGCCTTCTCATACAGACGTTTCTTGTTTGGAGAAAGTCTTCCTAATATAAGCCTGTGTTCGACGAGCGAAGATTACAATGGTTTTCTCACGGCTCATCGTTCCTGATATACGAGTAAACCAAACAGTACAATTTCTTTAGAGTTTTGTACTGAAATAATATGTCCGCGAATAAAATTTCAAGCAACGCTGAGGAGCTGCAAGCCTCACTTCACTGCAAATCACTATACCTCGGTCTTGTGATGATCGATCAGCGAGCTGTATCGAGCCACCAAAACCGCGGTACAACTCGCCAATCTATCAGATTTTAGAAGTCTTTTCAATCAAATGGCGCAGTCTTGAGATAGTTTACCATTGACATGACACAATATTTAGTAGTCAATAAGACGTCTTGTACCATGTGTGTGCGCATCTTCATTGCTTTTCTCAAGCAGTAGTCTATTTAAATACACGTCTTCTCCATAGGCCGCAATACCAAAATATAAAAAGCTGGTAATGAATTGAATTTTCATAACTACACATTTCCAAAATGTTTATAAAAATACATGTATGTTTGCGGTAATACATCAGCGTTCGTAGCGAGTGACCGCGGGCCGTGTTCATTACTCGGGTTAATTACCACAGTAAATTATACCGGCCAATTACGTCAGACACCCTTGCAAAGTTAATTTTCTACTTTTGGGTGCACTGGACTGAATTAAAAAGTTCATGCTTGACATTTTCCACCCTCGATCGCTACACTATCGTTGTTCGTTGTTGCTGTTTCTTGGGCACTATTAATTTATATTTCATAAGGAAGCCCTATTCGGCCTGTACCCGTATGTCCCGTATCCATCGATATTCTTGCCGGTTCTTCTCCATAGGATCTACTATTTGGAACCGTGCACCTAGAGTCTCGTCATTTCATAAGTGCCTGTATTTGGTTTACATGAAATAAAGATCTATTCTATTCTATAAGTATATCTTTTTAATGTCCGCATTGGTCAATGCTGCTCGTTCACCGACAGGTGGACTAATACAGAAAACATAAATCGGAAATCTGAAATTACTATCAATTAGGTACCAATTTCTCATAATTTGTTATAATGACCTTTATCATGAGAAAAAGGACGGCGTCTGTGATGAGGAAGCTACATTCTAGCATCAACACTATCCTCACAACGTTAGCTAACAAGATAATACAGTCCATTCATCAGATACTGGGCAGCTGTACATCTGCATGGGAATAGTTAATTTTAAGTAACTTACGTAACGTTTTATTTACTAACAATGAACTTGTGTCTGAAAATAAAGATAATTATTATTAAAAAAAAAAACTAGGTGTTTACATTGCTTAACAATAATACTGAACAGCAGCGAACAATTTAACTTTAACGTAGTGCGTAGTTCCAGCTCTTTAAAGTAATCTAATACACCAAAAATATCCCTTATTTTTTCTTTTATGTCGGTCGGTGATTAACTAAAAACTTCCGCCACCAGCCCGCCGCGTGGTATATTTTCGAATCTATTATGTAAATTCCGAGCGACTGTTGCAGCTAATTCGGTTGCTGTTTTGTTTTCGTTACATTATTCATTTATTTTCATTGCGCTAATGACCTTTTGATGTAGTCTTACAAATGGGTTTCAGGAGACGGCTCTTTGGCCTGACGAGGCTCTAAACTTTTGTATGCTATTTTGGATGCAAAAGTTATTGTATTTTTTTATCGCATCTTTAATTTTTCTTTTCATATAACTCAATATCGTTAAGTCCATAAAGTTTTATCTGAATCTAGCCATCGTCGTCCACTGCTGATCACGGGGCAATAATCGGGGTGGATACTATACACCTCTTTTAAGAGTTAATATACTCATCAATAAAGAGAAGAAAAAAAAGAAAGAGAAAGCTGACAAAATTATTCGAAATTCTTTGACATCAATTTTAAATGTGGCGTTGGATGACCGAGTTTGGCTGCAAGCAACCCTGCCCATTCGTTTGGGTGGCCTCGGCATCCGCAAAATTTCTAGTGTAAGTTTACCGGCGTTCCTGTCCTCGGTTCACAGTACTGAAAAATTAACCAGGAAAATTTTAGCATCTATACTGGTTGATTTTGAGGTACCGTGCTTGACTGATGCTATGAACGCCTGGAAAATAGCTTGCCCGAGTTCAAGTCTGCCCGAAAATCCATCGTCCCAGAGACAGTGGGATGGGCCGCTCTGCAGTTTAGTACAAAATGATTTAATTAATACGTCCCGCAATACTGCTGAGCGTGCCCGTCTCCTGGCTGTGGGAAAATGGGAGTCGGGTCTTTGGTTACAGGCACTTCCATCGTCCAACATAGGCACTATGTTGGACGATACTACGTTTCGGCTCGCTACTTGCCTACGCCTAGGCGCTCCTTGTGGTGCTCCGCATCGCTGTCACTGTGGGGAAGCTGTCGACTGCCTCAGTCACCATGGCCTGTCTTGCTGCAAAAGTGCAGGTCGCATAGCACGGCATGCCAATATTAACGACATTATCCGTCGTGCCCTTGTCACCGCTGGCGTGCCCGCTGTTTTAGAACCCAATGGCCTGGCGCGCGACGATGGCAAGAGGCCCGATGGTATGTCGTTATTGCCATGGAAGTTGGGTAGGCCCATGGTGTGGGACGCAACTTGCGTCGACACTCTTGCACCTTCCCATCTTCCTGGCTCGGCAGGCTGTGCTGGCGCTGCAGCTGCAGCCGCAGAGACACTCAAACGGCGCAAATATAATAACCTTATCGGTAGTTATATATTTGAGCCGTTTGGTGTCGAAACGCTCGGGCCATGGGGACCGAATGCATGTCTCCTCTTCAGAGACATTGCAAAACGGTTGGTCGACGCTACGCGTGACCCGAGGGCTGGCCTATTCTTTGGTCAAAGAATAAGCATTGCCATTCAACGTGGCAATGCTGCCAGTCTTCTGGGCACGCTGCCAATTGACAGCGAAGAGGAGGAGTACTTTGACGCCTAGATACTCAGTTTTATATTTATTTTATTTTATGATTTATTTATTTAACAATAATTATTAGTGTACATATTTAAGTTTATATTTTATGATTGTATATTGTTGCGGAATATTAGATGATATTTTGAATAAAAATCTCCGAACTCATCAATATGAACTACTATTATTATGGGACCAACCCCGTAAACGCCTAATAAAACACAGCAGTTCCATAGAAATAATTCAATATCTATTACTTATCATTATTGGTCATATTATTATAGTAAAAGTTGTTCTTATTGATGAGTATATAACTTAAAATAGGTGTTTTATTATAATATACAGGATGTATATACACGAGATATTATATTGCCATAATGACCACAGTTATCAGACCGATTGGTGATCACAGCAAGACTTTGTCAGCACACCTGCTGGTTTGTCCAAACTTTAGACATAATTCAGATGCTATAATGATCTAAATCATTTCACCTTTCTGCCAACTTTGACGCTGTATTCTGCACTTAATCAAGATATATTGCAATTAGGCTCAGTCTTATCCCATACAAAGCCCTAGGGAAAAGTATATTTGAATAAGTTCACTTCTGCGACAAAATTTACGATTCCCTGAACATTACTTTAGGATCTCTCAACGCGTAGGCACGAATAACACTCCTGCATACATTACCTCCAAAGCCACAGTCTAACTGAAAAGAAGCATTTTTGTTGTTAGCATACGGAGTGTTTATAGTACTTTATGCTATGTTTGCCTAGCATGTGGCGGGTGTTTTACAGGGTGTTACTCCTCTGAGACAGATTATTAATCATTTGGGTGATGTCAGGGACAGACTGACGCGCGTCATTCGGGGCGATGCGGGTTGGGTGTTGGTTCAAGTGTTGGGCTTTGTGTCGACTTTATAGGTAACGAAATTTGATATTTACAGGCTGTTTTCGACAGTAGCAGGTTTCATATTATGCACTGTGTTAACCCTATCGCTTAATTGATACAAGTTGACAAGACACACGGTTGGTGCAATCGGTAAGTGATTAGCTTCGGTACGTGCCGCGGGGTTCTATCCTCGTATGGAACAAATATTTGTATGATGTATAGATCTTTGTTTCGGGTCTGAGTGTGTGTGCATGTGATATGTAGGTGTTTGTAAACTATACCCACGATACAGGAGAAATATTAGAGGGGCAAGCTAAGGTTTTTTTAAAAAAACAACATATATTTGTTATTTTCATTGTCATATTTGCTGGGTGTAGAACACCTAACGCTGGTTTTCAGTTGGCACCCTGCAGTGAGTCACGGACGGAGGTAAATAAAATCATACATAAATAAAACAATAAATAATTTAATTAATTAATTATAATAATTTATTTATTAACTTTTACAAAAAAAAAAAAAAAAAAAAAAAAAAATCATTGACATTATCTTAAAAATAGAAATTTTACATAATTGTTTAACTAATTCTAAATTTAAACTAATACACAAATATGGTAAATAATAATAATAATGACTTTACAAACAAATCAAATATCTGGACTTTGCTCGCGAGGTTGTCGATATGTGGAACGTGGAGTCAGCAATCATTGTGCCGAAAGTCGTAATGGCTAATGGCTTAATTGCCAAGAGTGTCGACCAACACCTCGAGAGGCTCTCGCTAGGTGGCTGGATCAAGGGCTTGATACAGAAGGCGGTACTCCTCGACACGGCACGCATTGTGAGGAGGTTCCTCTCACTGGAGCCCTAGCCACCGGTAGCTTGGACCCTGTTCCCGATGCCGGTGGCTTCTATTCTTTTATATTTTTTAATGTTTTTGTTTCTAAATTATTTAAAAGAAATGAATAAATACAAAACCTAACTTCACGGACGCAAAGATCCGTGAGGACGAACATCTCCGGATGTGGTCAATCTAGCCAACCAAGCCATCATTCTAGTAGACGCCATATCGCACGTTCCACTTTGGGTTTGACCACGAGCCAGTCACACGCGCTGTCTATACTTCCACTCCATAGTGTAACATAGATTTTCGTTATAAAACACACATCTTATTGTAAGCATACAAACGAGATCGAAACATTGAAGCGATTGCAACACAACGGGTAGATATCGTAACTACTCACTTCTTTCGTGAGTTTCTCTACCTACCGGAGAGTTCCACAAAATACAATAACAATTTGTAAGTAATGCATTATTATTTATTAATAATTAATAATATTTTGAAATAATAATTTTTAAAAATGGATAATAATTTTTAACAATAAATAGATATTATTTTATACATACGAGTAAATGATTTGTTAACATTAATATTGTTAAATTCAATTTGTGATATTGTGAGGATATTTTTTTAGCCTGGTTTTAAATATGATTTTGTTATTTAGGTCCTAATCGGAGGGGGGATATTATTCCAACATTTGGACGCCAAGTATCGGAAACTCCCTCGAAAGGCTGCCGTTCTGTTGCGGTATAGCCAGTTCTTGAGCACACCGTCAACCCTCGCGCTGCCGGCGCCTAGTTAGCCATTCAAGTATGACGGACATTTATACTTTAGAACGCCAAAAAGAAGACACGCTAAGGGTCGGTACATATATGACGGAAAATGCGTTGCTTATTATCGGTCGCGTAGCGCCACAACAGACAATTATATGATAAAACACTCAACCGATGATGCGTTAGTGCGTCTGTCAACTGTTAATGATACGCTCGACGCATTTTCCGTCAGATATGTACCAACCCTAAGTGAATATTCCGGGGTGATTCCATTTTTAAAATGCTATGCTTATTTAAGAATGGTGTAATGTGGCTCCTTGGTGGCACATTAAAGCAGAATCGGGGACAGGCTTTTTGGACCCTTAGAATGAGCACCGTTTGTGCTAGAAGTTTGGGACCAATTACAGTCTCTGCGTAAATTAGTTTCGATAAAAATAAACTTTCGACAAGCTGAACCCGCAATTCCTCTTTCACAAATCGGTGCATTTTGTATAACACTTTTAGGCGATTAAAACAGTTTTTCATACAATTTGTAAGGGCGTCGCAAAATGAAGGCTTTGGTCCATAATTAAGCCCAGATTTCGTACTCTTTCTCGTTCTATACGTTTTCCCATTTCGATCACGTCTCCGTGATTAGGTGTAATTATATCCAATTGTCCCTTATATACAGAAAGCATAAACTTAGTCCTGCCTGGGTTGAGTAAAAGCTTTTGTTTCCTCCAGATAACTATCCTCACCAAATCTTCGTACAATTTCACTGTTGCCTCGTAGTCTTGAGGCTTAAATGAGATATATAATTGAAGATCTTCAGCGTAACTATGATATTTGCAATTTTTTATAACGTGACAAAGTTGGGCCCAGTATCGATCCTTGTGGAACACCCTTGACTACTGCGGCCATATTAGACAATACACTAGATCTATTTACGTTACGAATTTCAACAAGCTGCTGACGATTGCTTCAGTAGGTATTGAACCAATTAACCTCTAAATTGTCTATGACGTAGACTGATATTCGCATTATGATCCTAAAAATAGCTAGAATGATATTGATGTTAATAGTCCGTATCTTTGTAATCGTCCTAAAATTTTCGTGACAATCAGCTGTATCTAATCATCCTGAGATATTTATTACGCTATTATGTTTTCAGACAATTTTAATTTTATTAATTCTTGTTATTATTTATTTTATTTTATTTATCCTTATGTTTGCATGCCTAAATTAAGGTAGTACCTACATATACTAGGATCAGAACAATCTAAAAAAAGAAACCGTACTGGATGAAATACGAGGGGGTGGTATCAAATAACACCTTTATTTTATGTAAATACATAATATATTCTAATTAGACATCACCTAAAATATGTATATAATGAAAGACGAAATTGCGTTTCTCTATATTTAAAGAAACAACATTTAAAGCCTTTAATTAAGATACAACTTTACAACACGTATAGATTCGATATTTATTCACATTTTTTCTTCCACTCCAATTGTCAATTGTCAGTGTCACAATTCAAATTATAGAAGAACGGTGACACTAGCAACAGTGTTGTGGTTTTCTTTACATGTATAATATAAATCTTTAACAAAATCTCATAACTCGCAACGCTAACAGTGTTTATTTTGCATTGCTCGCTGTCGAACACAAATTCGCGGCTACTGTCAACTTGATGTCGTGCTGTTGTCGTACCGAACCGCCGCCGCTGTCGACGGGCGGGAAAGAATTTAATGTATCTGTGAATAGCCCGCGTTCGAACTGGTTCTCCATGGGGAGAGTAAAGTTTACGTAAATATGGGCTCGAAAAGGGACATGGGATTGTTCCCCAAAGAGGTAGGAAATGTACACCCTTATTATTACCAACTAAATATTGCCTGCGGCTCCAAACGAGCGTTTTATTTTCATAAAAATATAACCTAACCGTCAAAAACCCCTGACTCCAACGTCTCCAACTAGAAAAAGAGCTGTAACTTTTGAACGGATGAACAGATTTTCATGAAACATAGCTAATATGATACTTGATTAAATTAGCTTTCAATAAAAAAACTGCATTGAAATCGGTCCATCCGTTATGGAGCTACAATGCCACAGACAAATACACAGTTACAAAGATACGCAGATACACTGATACACAGATACACACTACATAGGTACTTATAACACCCCTCTTTATTGTTGGGGGCTAAAATCTATACTTATATAATCTAGCCTAAATCATTCAGCTATACTGTAACCTTAGATTATTGATTGATTGTAGCAGCCGCGGCTGCGACAACCAATCAATAATCTAAGACTGTAGCTTTCTATTAGTGAAAGAATTTTTTGAATCGGTTCATTAGTTCCAGAGATTACCAACATACGAACAAACAAATAATTATAGATGACGGCATTGGGACTCCAATATTTGTTCCGTGCGGGGATCGAACCCGCAGCAGGTAGCGCAAAGCCAATCACTTAGCCACTGCGCTAACCATGTCGTCGTCCATTAAAAGGTGATTATTGAAAGAAAAGAAAGAAAGAAAACATTTTTATTCTGAAATCACCAGGACCAAATAAAAGTACAAAGATACAAAAAAAACGAATAAAATAAATAAAAAAACAATGGAAAAACAATAATCAAAGCAACCTGGACGAAACCAAAAATGGCTCCCATCTCAGCATAATGCTGTGGTATTATTGTAGATTACTAATTCTTTATGGTACACCAGTTTCGTAGGAGATACAAACTTTGTTTATGGGTCGTCTAATAGTGGTATAAGGGTGGTATTTTTGTAATCGGCGATTTATTACAGACAGGCGTAGTATGACCCCCATAGAAACGGGTTTTTTCTACAGGAATATAGACAAAGTGTCAGATTGTGGAAATATTTCTAAGTACTCTTCGGTAGGATTTGGTAGAATACATCACTAACTACTTCCTCGTTGCTATGGAAAGAATATTTTGTCTTTGTCTACGTAGAAACGCGAGTCTATAAGATGTCGAGATGGATGGATGGATGACACTAGAAAGAGCTGTCTATTCTTGGAAGAATAGAAATGGTCATGTTAGTGCAGATGGTGTTCGCACTCGAAGATGTAGTCAAGTGTAAGAAAGAGATAGAGCAGATATTAAATAAGATAATAAGGATATTATCGATCAATTAGACCGCCAACAATAATGTTTATAATTATTATCTTGAATTATACAGTTTTATGATAGTGTTATCGTTTGTTTACTAGCAAATGAACTATGTACTGGACGGATCGGATAAGTCAGATAATGATATTGTTGGAAGTGACTAAAGATTAAAGTATATTGCCTTTATGATATGCATATAATAATATTATGATTCTATAATAATGTCTCCTTTTCAAAATACACATTTAAAAAACATAAAATATAGGGACCAACCGGCATCGGGAACAGCGTCCAAGCTACTCGGCTGTGCAATTTTAAAACCTAGCAACTGTTTTTTTTTTTAAATCTGTGTTTTTGCATTTTTCACTTGTTAAGATTCTTAGGAAGTGAAAAATGCTAAAACACCGATTTAGAAAAAAATGTCGGTTGCTAGGTTTTAAAATTGCACAGCCGTACTGGTGGCTAGGGCTCCAGAGAGAGGAACCTCCTCACAATGCGTGACATGTTGGAAGTCGCCTTTTGTATCAAGCCTTTGATCCAGCCCAACGAGAGCCTCATAAGATGTTCGTCGAGCCTTATTATGCTTGTAATATCGTAAACGTAACGTATCGTTGTGTTTAGATCGACAAAGTAAACCAACGTTCTTTCACTTCACATTTTAATTTAAATCTTTAAATCTACAAAATACTTTTTGACAGCTGTCAAAACTAATGAAATGCTGTTAAGACGATTTGACAGCTTTAAGACTGACATTTTTAAATTTCGAAGGACTAAGGTATGTGTAAATTAGACAATCGATTATCATCAGACCAAATCCATTGTGATTGTGAACCAACTTCTAAAACTCACTAATTAGTCAATTTACCTCGGCAAACAAATGAAACACGTTGGGTTAGCAGTGACCCTAATCGCGGCTGGCCGTATTGTAGGAACTTTAGAAATGAAAGGCAAATAAGATAAATGGGTTAATATTAGACACATAACATGGGCTAATATGTATAAGTGCCGCGACATAATTTTCTCGTCGCATTATCTCGTGCGGATACAAGTATTCATAGGCATTATCTCGTCTTGTCATAACGACAAATTTTTTACTGCACGGGGTGCGCATTCCATACCTTTAGTCGAGTACCTAATATTTAATTATTTATCTGGAACAGCTGATATTTCATTTTCGCGATTTCTGTGTTGGTCCCATAGTAAAAGTTCTTCATAATTATGAGTACAATACCCTCCTTCAATGTTTCCCTCGTTCAACCAATCACCTTGTATACAATTTGGCGGGTTTTGCGTCGATTGTTTGTATAGGAATATACGAGTGTGTCAGATGGTGAAGAATGAGATGAAGATATTTATGCTTCTTCACAGTTCAGAAATCGGGTTTTAATAAACTGATACGAACATGATTAGAGGACTTTAAACCGCAGTAAACCTGGTACGTTTGGTGCAGTAGCTAAGCGATTAGCTTAGTAGCGTAACGGCGCTACGTGCCGAGAGTGTTCGATCCCCGCACGGAACAAATGTTTTGTATGGCTTACAAATAGGTTTTTAAATATTATTAATAATAATTTGGTGGGTTCTTAAATTTTTGGTGTTCTGCATCTGAGTGTGAGTGCATGTCAGATGTATGTTTGTAAACTGTACCCACGATATATAGGAGAAATATTTGAACGGGTAACAATAAAAATAAAAAAAGATTAATATAATTATATTCAACCACAACATCATCATGCAAAATTTCTTCCAACATGCATAGCCAACTGAAGCCAGAAATTCTTCAATTATTCACCTCTTCAATAAACAAATGAACCACATTGGACCGTAAGAGCGTCGTCAATACGGCTAAGGGGCCAGTGTTGCCAACTCCAATGAGCATCTATCACGGGGCTCATTAGAAGCGGAATTTCGCCACGAAGTGAGGAGATCGGTACCTAAAGTTTAGTTCATTTGGCTGTTAATTGAATTCGGTGCGGTATGTATTTATCCGCCATTTTTGAAATAGATTGTTTATTGATATTTTAATGAATGAATTGTAGCGACATCTATCGCCACATAGAATAACTACTAGCAAGACAGCAAGCTGACATCAGTAGTGGCGCGAAAATATGAATCGATCAATCAGATTACGAGGCCTACATCACGCAAGGAAAAATAATATCGTATCTAGCTTAAATACAACTGTCCAACATCAACCGTTGGGCTTCGGCCCGCCAGGCAATATCACCTCGCCTGGTCGGAGGATCCTCCCTCTTCAATGGAGGAACACCATACCTCGTTCCTCCACAGCTGCGGGAACTTCCTCTCCAGTATTTGATGATCTTGATAATATTGTTGTTGGAACCAACCAATATTCTCTCTATCTTTAATAATAATAAAAATTGCTCCACGCTAGGATTTATCTTGTATCGTGGGTATAGTTTACATATTTCACACGCACATGCACACGCATTTAGAACGGAACAACTATCTGTAGGCCAAACTAATATTTGTTTCGTGCGGGGATCGAACTCGCGACACGTAACGCATAAAGCCAATCGCTTAGCCGCTGCGCCAATGTCGTCTAATATTAGAATACAGATGACTCAGCTGTTACAAGCATGGAAATAATAAGTACTTCTCGTTTAAGTTTACAAGCAATTAATTATTTATTAGTACCGCATTTATTATGTACATGATTGGTTTCCATAATGGCATCCACATTTAAATAATCTGAGCTACTCGTATAAGTAAGGTATTAAGTTTAGTATAGATCAGAAAAAGTATTATTTGTCTTTAAATCTTTCTAGGGCACTAAAAAGCAACAAACTACCATACAACGTGTATTAGAAATGTGTGGTCATATTAATTAAGGGTGTGGATCAGACGATCAAACTGAACATCTTTCTCTATCGGACCGACATCGTAATATCGAAAAAATAATCAGCTGTCCTATACAAAAATTCAGTAGGTACTACTCGACCCAAACGTATAGGAAAGCTGGTTATTTTTTCGCGATTACGATGTTGGTCCCATAGAGAAAGTTGTTCAGTTTGATGGTCTGATCCACATCATTAAATAAGACCACGCATTTCTGATACACGTTGTTTATTCTTAAATCTTAACAATTTTAAGTGGAACAGCGAGCCATTTCGGTAGATCTTAATGCCGTACGATGTTTTAAAATAGCTTAACTTTAGTATTACGGTGAAAATCCCCGCGCTACACAAACACAGAATAATAAAAGTGTAGGAACAACTTTGCGGGAACAGCCGGTTTACGACGCGAGACGGTGGGTACACACGGGGATGGAATACGTCGAGCCGTCAGCAATTGAACGATCGACGTAGGAGATGAACGTAAGCCAATAGATTTCATCTGAAATCCTCGTAAGACTGGTCTAGTGATTGAACGATCGATGCAGAAGACATTCTCAAGCCAATGCGACAATTCAACGACACGGTTAGCGCAGTGGGTAAGCGATTAGCTTTCTGCGCTACGTGCCGCGTGTTCGATCCCCGCATGGAACAAATATTCGTATGATCTACAGACAGTAAGGATCGGTTCGGTAGTTCCTGAGATTACCTCCTACGACTCCTACATATTATTATTATTATCAGCCTATGCTGTTCGACTCCTGGGGCTAAGGCCTTCTTCCATTTTCTCCATTTTTCTCGATCCCACGCCTTTTCGTATCCATTTTGTCGCGCCATCTCTTTCGTGGTCTGCCGCGACCTTGTTTTACTATATCAGGGCACCAGTTTTGTGCTATGTGACCCCATCAGTTCTTTCGGAATGCGGCAGACGTATCCTGCCCAGTCCCATTTTAGCTTGGCGGCCTTTATAGCAACGTCAGCTATCTACGTTTTGGAGCGCAGTATAGTGTTTCGAACACGATCCGTTAATTTAACACCTACTTTACTGCGCTCCATAACTCGCTGGCAAACCTTGAGTTTGGACTTCTGGATGTCAGTCAAAGACCAAGTCTGTGATCCGTAGGTTAGGACGGGGAGAATACACTCATTTTGGGATGATCTTAAGATTAAAGATCCGGAGGCCTAAAAAGGCCACATTGAGCAATTCATATACGAATCTTCATGGTAACTGTCAAACAGATGATTGATAAATATGAACCTTACGGGTATGATATTAAGAGTCGTAAATTAAGTGGATATTTTGACATTTGTAATATGAATCTTGTATGAATATTTTTGAACCCCCTGATGATGCGAGGATTATCCTTATATCACTGTCAGTTATTTAAAAACCTTTGAAATCTAATTTTGGCGAACATTGTTAGCGGTACTTCCGTCCCGTGTTCACCTAGGTCCGCCGACTCTGTAGCGTAGTTGATGGGAACTAATGTTGCAAAGCTTTTAGCTCCCCCCCTGCCCCTCCACCTGTCGTCATACAATGGCCCCTCATTACCCATCACATAAACAACTAACGCTTGTTTAGAAACTTCTAGAAAAATGTCTCAGAAGAACTAGACACTAATTTATTAGAACTAGTGGTCGCTTAGTGGTCAAAATTCGACCGTAATTTTAGCTTTCTGCACCATTTCTCCATATAAACTATAACTATGCCAAATCTCAAACTCCTCCGTGCGCGCAATATGCTTAATAAAATATTATAGTTTAAAAAAAACTATAGAACACGCTTTAGTCATCCAAACTAAACGTGTATGCAAAATTTTAGCTCAATCGGAAACCGGGAAGTGGGTCAAATTTAACTTCCAAGATTTTCTTACATAGTTAGTTAGTTATAGGTGAAGCTAATAAAAGCGTGTTAAAAAGGGTACAAAGTTTTCTCTGCACGTATTAGTATATAGATAAAATATTATAGCTATTAGCTACTATTGTTTTTTTTTTTATATTTTTGTTGACTCTTCAGTGAACCTTGGTGACCATGCCAGCCTCATGGGTTCACCCTTTTACATTATAGACCATAGCTTAAATTACAAGTTCCTATCTTGCTAGTCCTGATCCCTTTAAGGGGTAATAGTACTCATCATTATGAGTAACTTTTATTATAGGACCAAAACTGAAAGCACGAAAAGAAAAATCTCCTGTTCCATCCAAATAATTAATTATTACTCGATATATGGAACAGCTGATATCTTTTTCGCGATTTCAGAGTTTGCCCTGTAGTAAAAGTCGTTCATAATGATAAGAACAATACCCTCCTTCAATGTTTCCCTTGTTTAACCAGTCACCCTGTATATCGGAACATTCCACACTCCGGGCTCCTGTTAACCTACCCTAAGGTAGACTTGCAGAAACAGCCTATAGCATTAAGTCCGCCTTTGTGCTGTGTTTTTTTTACCCGACTACGGAGAGGGTTATATGTTTGACCGGTATTTACCTGTACATAAAGCATTTCAGAACTAGTTTCCATACAGAAAAACCCAAAAATACTTTGCCCGACTAGAGAATCAAACCCAGGACCGAGCCAGGACCTCACGTTCAGCAGCCACACTTGCGACCACTAGACAAATTAGCTATTTGCAAAAAAAGATTTTTTTCCATAATTATTTTAACATCAATTTGTAAAGATAAACATTCCTATAATTATATTGATATAATTATCAGTTAATGACAGCTAATCTAATCATTTCAATCTCAGATGATGAATCCGCTTTAGCTCTATATCTAGGATTTCAATGTTAAAATTATGGTTAAAATGTTATGTAATGAATGTTTTATGAATGTTATGTTTTAAATCTTCTTTTGTCTGTGTTTTGTGGTTAAATTATTCATGTTATAATTTCTTATAAAAATATTGTAAACTTAGGAATTGACTGATCTGTACCGAGCTGCATTATTGACTTGTAATCTATATTACCCAATAAATGTGTTTATCTGTTTATCAATCATTTCCATCTGGGATATAAATATTATACATCAGTTTATCGATGACACAAAATCATCAACAATGATAAGGTTTCATAAAATAAATAAAGGACAATGGGCAAAAATGTATGGGGCTTGGTTCAAATGTCTACCACTAACAAGACCATCTCAGACTCTTTCTTTGTCATGTGTATGTGTGTACATAAATAATAAATAAATAAATAAGACCTATATAACTGAATACGCCCTTAGATATGGAGCCAATTTTACTAAGATCATAAGATCATCTCAGCAGATGCTGAGATAGGGGCCATTATTGGCCTCGTGCAGGAATTTTTAATTAGATTTTTGTTATTATTTTAATGTTTTCTTTTTGTATGTAATTTTCTGTGCGAGTCCGAAATAAATCATTTTTCTTTTTTTTCTTGCTTTCTAAGATACCTAAAACTATGCTGTCTGAAAAGTTATAGTTGATTAAAAAAACCTATTTTAATGATTTTTAGTGTGTATCTGTATATGTGTGTCTGTCTGTGGCATCGTAACCGATGGACCGATTTCAATGCAGTTTTTTTTAATTAAAAGCTAATTTAATCTGGAATCATCTTAGTTGTTTCATGAATATCTGTTCAGCTTTTCATAAGTTACAGCTCTTTTTCTAGTTGAAGTTGGGGGTTTTTGACGGTTAGGTTATTAATTTAATTCAATTACTTTTCTATTAATTTTATTCAATGTTAGTCTAGTACATGGGACATTACGAACGCAACTAGCTACATATAATAATACGACGTGATCGTTTGCGCCACGCTAAGTACCTATTTTTGCACTCTAGAATAGAAGAAAAAATATTATTGAATAAAAAAGATATTGTTTTAAGACTTATTTTTATTGGTTATAATACAGTAAAAGACTGTAAAATACATCAAATAAAGAGCTGGGGCTCATTGATTCCTAAGTGCGAAAGGGCAAGAAAATCGTGTTACAGCGCTAAACCGCAGCCGCGCGGTACGGACGGTGCCGTCATGGCACTAGAATTATTCCATCATATTAAGAAATTCGAACAAAAAGAATAAAAAAGTAATTGATAGATGAAATAGAATTATTTTTTATTTAGTTTTATGTTTTTACTGACAGCATTATATAGCAATCGCGTATAGGCCGCGCGGCCCATGACGTCATTTGCATGACTCATCAACATTTATTTACATTATAATTAAAATTATTTTTAAATTATTTAATTTTTAATTATTTAATTGTTTTTTAAAGGACAAGGACAATTAATTTTTATTTTCACCATTTTATTTTATTTTTTTATTATATATATTTACTATAAAGCCCCCCCGCCATTATTTACATTTTTAAAAATTATCCGATTCGGCTATAATTAGTTTTTAGCGCGCGCCTTGTATATTTATCCATAAATATCTATATATTATAAAACTATTATTTATTTTAGTCTTGTTAGTGGACACGTAGACCACTTTCGCCCATTGTCCTTTATAATATTAACTTTCATTCTGTTCGGTACAGACCTGGGTTGCCGGTAACACGCCGACATTATTCATGCCTGTGACTGGCGCAAGAACCTTATACATAGAACCTAATATTCTTGGGCTGGCGTATGGCCATAGACGTACGACTTCGCTTACGCTAGCGAAAATATTCTAAGTTTATGATATGGTTATGGATAAGAGTTGGTATTAAATACCCTGACCAATCGGAATCAATAATGAAAAGGTAAAATTAAAACCAATCAAAATTAGTGTTGTCTTGGCTGATTTACATTCTATAAAATAAAAACACATTGACAGCTGATTATTTATTATTTAATAATATGTGTGCTTACCAATTTAAAAACTTATTTGTTTAATACGTATCTTAGGGGGTATTATAAAATTAATATGACATTACTTTATTACAGTAAAAAGTACAACGTTTTAGTGAAATATACGCAAGTAAAGAACCAGAACAAGTTAAAAGATTCGTAACAGTAAGTAACATCTGCTGTTTTATAGGATTCTGTGTTTCACCATTGAAATTATTGTCTTGACCTTCAACCACAGTGTCAAGACGTCAACTTCACACATTTTCGCGACATTGAATAAGTAACTCATGTTGTATTTAAACAGTTGGAGGTAATTCAATAATAGGCTCTTCGTCTTTGGCCACCCATACTGTACCGCTGGCTGCTACCACAAATGTATCCACGACTGCTCTGCCCACTGTCTCGACTTCTTGGATAATTTGAGACTTGACAACCTTTTCGAAATCTTCCTTGTGACATTCCCACACCTTTCCGTTGAGCAGTGTGGTGTTCGTAAACCCTGGGCATACAGCTATTACCCTTACCCCACTTTTCTTGTAGTTGTAAGGATGACCTAACGACCTTGTGAACCCAATTATAGCATGCTTTGACGTTTTGTAGTACACGATCCATGGGTTGTACTCGTATCCGTATATTGAAGCCACATTCAAAATGGTACCTCCACATCCGCCGTTTTCCTTGGCCATAGTTTCCCAGAATTTCATACCCCATTCCACCACAGCTGTACAGTTGATCTCAAGAGTCTTTCTCAGTTCATTCTCATTTAGAATGCCTGCATTGTTAACGAGTACATCAACTTTGTATTTTTGAATGATTATGCTGGACACGGCTTCTAAATCCTTTGTTACATCACATTTTATAAAAATAGCTTTGCCTTCACCATATTTGTTGTTGAGTTTTTTGACAGCTGTAACGCCAACAGATTCGTTTATGTCTAACACGATAGAGGTTTTAGCTCCATTTTTTAAAAAATGTTCCGTAATCTGGTATCCTATGCCACTTGCTCCACCAGTCACAACTACCACTTTGTCTTTAGGATCCCTCTCCATGTTGTGCAACGTGTTGTGAGACGGCAGATATTAAACTGAGAACTGCATATATGAAGCTTGAAATTTATTCTAGATAAATATGTAATTATAACCTGTAGTAGTGTGCGTGTCATGTGATAAAAATATTTCTGATAAAATATTTATTCAATTAGATAGGTTTTTTACGATTGTGTTCCGGGTTATCCGAACTGGACAAAACATATATTTTTATACACATAGGTATATCCTGAAAGTTCTTATTAATATTTTTTAATCCCCGACAAAAAAGAGGGGTGTTATAAGTTTGTATCTGTGTGTCTGTCCGTGACATCATAGCTCCTGAACGGATGAACCGATTTTGATTAAGTTTTTTTCGTTTGAAAGGTGTCTTCATCGAAAGTGTTCTTAACTATGTTTCAAGAAAATTTGCTCAGCCGTTTGAAGATCATCACCTCTTTTCTAGTTGATGAAGAGATATAATTCTAGTTGGAGTCGGGGGTTTTCGACAGTTAGGTTATGTCCATTAATCGCATCTTTTTATTATAAGTTGATATAACGGCGTGTGATTGGAGAGGCCTATGTCTAGCAGTGCTCTGTTATAGGTTGAGAATGAGGATAATGATGTGTTCTTGAATAAAAGTAGTGAGATAAATGGTTTGGAAATGCAAAGTTAATCAGTATACGTATAAGTATTTATTTTGTTGTAAGTAGGTATACCTATTATATTATAATATTGATAGCTTTGAGCGTATGGCACTCACGGGTTGCAGCTGAAAACCAGCGTCAGGTGGCCAGTATCACTGCCTCCTGACATTATGCTGAGCTGCGGCCTTTTGACACAATAACTCATTTTATATTTTCTTTGATTTGTTTTATTTATTTTTTATTGTAATAATCTCTTTTTCTTTCTTCTTTCTTTCTTTCTTCAAATAATAACATCGATATTAATTACAATTCTACGTAATAGGTACTAGAAACAAACTTGACTTACTTATTTGTCTTATTTTGTTGATCTCCCTATAGTATTGACTGTGGTACCTACATAAAATAGTATTCATTACGCTAAAAGTGTTTTATTTTATACTTTATTTCATGACCATAAATAAATATCTGCTGTTGGTCTCCTGGAAGAGATTTCTTTAGAAATAAGCAGTACCTTTGTGTCATCTTTCCTATTTAATTGTAATTATTCTTCTTTCTGTGTGTACCTACATAAATTGTTAAATAAATATTCACTTTTTATAATTGTTCTACTTCGAATAAATATCTTCGAAGCAAAAACAAGTTATTGTTACACTTATAAAATTCCTTAAAACCCCTGATCGAAAGGTCAATGCACTGTATTGTCATGCTATCTGGCGGAAACTAACTATTATATTATTGGTTCAATTTTAGTTCTATTTCTAACTAGGACCAAGATTCTAATCCTGACATATATTTTGACGATGACCAAAATTCTGCGTCTAAACTAAGGTCTACGAAATAACCAATTTATCTCTGTATAATTTAGTGAAACTGACTAATTATTAGTAAATTGCTCACACTTAAGTTCTTTTTGAGAAGTTTTTTATTTCGCTCCAAAATCCGCATAGAAGCAAAACAAAAAATCTAATAAATTATAAATCATGTCTGCTGTCTGGCTTTTAAATTTTTAACTCAAGAGATATGCATAATATATATACCTACATTATGTTATTTTGGACTAAGTACATAAAATATGTCTATTTTTAACTGACTTCAAAAAAGGAGAAGGTTCTCAATTCAGATGCTTATTTTTTTATAATGTATGTTCGGGAATAACTCCGTCATTATGTATTTGCAAAATAATTTTTTTGTTCGGAAGGGGTTTATACCGAAATGGTTCCATTTAAATATCATAAAGATCTGATGAAGACTTTCGGAGATAGACAATGGAACTCTTGAATGAATAATAGCATATCACTTGCGATTGCCGTAATCGCATGTTTATGTATTATTTATGCCACTCAAAATAGAAAAATTAAATAAACTTTAAAAAAAAGTAAAATCCGACTTCAACAATGTAAAAAGTATAAAATAATTTTCTTTAAATTCTTATTAGCTTCTGAAGTCGGGACCTTTAATTCTTCAATGCACCTAGCTTGGCAGTGGCACCGACTTCAGAAGCTGGTAAGTTTTTTAAGAAAATTATTTTATCAATCATTAAATATATTTATTGTTGATCGTTTCCAGGATTGACTTGGCATTAGACAAGTAATTAAAAAGTTGAGGTGCCATACAAAATACGCTCTTATGTAATAAAGCTGTTTTGTTTGATAGGAGACATATTTTTGATTTATGTCTACTAAATGTATGAAACAGCAGACTTTTTTCCCGTGATGTCACGGTTTGTGCCATAGTAAAAGTTGTTCATAATTATGAGAACAATAACCCTTTAAAGGGATCGGTACTAGAAAGGCCTAGAAAGACCTTATACTATTATTTGGTTCCTTTCAACGCGTTTTAAAAGGTAATTTCAGGTAATTGATAAACACAGTCAAGTAAAAATACTTATATTATTATCTACAATAAAAGAAACTTTATATTCATCGTATTAGCACACGGTGTGTTACTTACAAACTTCTACAATAGGCTTTGCACCTTCGGTCAGCCAAGCAGTTCCAGTGTTGGCTCTCTGGAAGACTTCCACTGCGGCGTTGCCCACAGATTCCACTTTCTGCCACGCTTGGGCTTTCAGGAATCTTCCAAACTCATTATCTTGCCCCATATCCCAGGCAATAGGCTGATGGGTCAACTTAGTTTCAGTAAATCCTGGACATATAGCAACAACTCTAACGCCAGTTCTCTCAAAGTTGGCGACGTGTCCTAATGACTTTGTGAATCCCATAACTGCAAACTTCGAAGCTTGATAAGTCGGAAGAAACTGGTCAACTCTATACCCGTAAATAGACGCCAGGTTTATAATTGTACCTCCATTTCCTCCTTTGTCTTTTCTCATGTGCTCCCAGAAAGTGAATCCAAATTCACATACAGCTGTAACATTTATCTCGATAGTTTTTCTTAAGAGACTATCGTTGAGTATTCCAGCGTTGTTGACGAGGACATCGACTTTGTAAGTATCAAAAATATTTTTCGAAACGGTTCCTAGGTCTCTGGTGACGTCACATTTAAAGAACGCAGCTTTATTATTTCCATGTTTAGTTGTTAGTTTTTTCACGGCATCAGCTCCAAGTTTCTCGTTAATGTCGAGGAGGATGGTTATCCTGGCTCCTTTTTGAAGGAATCTGTCGGCGATTTCATAACCGATTCCATCTGCTCCACCGGTGATCACTACAACTTTGTTGGTTAGGTCTCTAGCCATGTTGTTCGTTTGTTTACTGCACTTGCGCTACTAATCGGTTTTTGTACTGATCTTGAAATATATAATAGCATCTGCAGTGCATGCAATAGACAAGCATAAACAAGCAATTAATTTGTTATTCATATCAGTATTTTCAATATGTATGTTGTGTAACGTCAACTATAATTGATAGATGATTGAACTAACATAAGAACGCCTAAAGGTGAGTACACACTACAGCATATCCAACAGCATTTCCATGTCTAACGTTCTTACGAATGGTACAATACAAGCAAAAGCTCAATTTAAAAAGCATTTCTATGTAATGTAACGTTACTGTGAATTTTCGATACTGTGTTCGATGTAATGCTCATGGCGAATGAGCCATTCCTTGCAGTTTTATATTTACTCTTCGATGAAATGACGGATCTACACATAATGCTGCGGTAATCTTGATGTGTTGTATTAAAATGCACGTGAAATACCACTGAGTGAACTTGACAAGTAATGACCTACTTGATCCTTTGCTCTACGCACCTTACTTCACGTTACACGTCAAACTCAAACTCAAACTCATTCCATAATGTGTTACAAAGGTGGACTATAAAGTATAAAATTGATCATTATGGACCCTGTCGGGCACAGCAAAAATTAGGAGAGAGGAAGAGGGCTGCGTTGCAAAATTTGATTATCTTTGATGATGATTGATGCTATTATATATTATTATTTGAACGTCTTACACGTGCTCGTGTTTCCTCGATGAGATGTTACACAAATTCGCTCTTTGTTTGTAAAATCAAGTTGTAACAAAATATAGAGCGTCGTTCTCAATGTTCGGTTCGTGAAATAGTAACACATTAGAGCGGCTCGATGTTCTGGTACAAGTTATTGCTCAAGTGTGTACTCACCTTTATGTTGATACTGTCGTAACTATTATGTTTACTCGTTAGGATTGAATAACAAGTTAATGTAAAACAAATTATTTTGCCTTTTAAACAAATTAATGCACCCAGAGTCTCGACATTTCATAAGTGCCTGTATCTGGTTTACATAAAATAATGATTCGAGAAAGGGAAGGTAGTGCCCTTGCGTTTCACTTGTCTCGTCTTGGCGGGGGCACTACCGTACCCCTAGATCTATACTATTCAAAGAAAAAAAAAACATTGCTTTTCCTTACCAGTGTAACTAATATATATCTAACATTGTTAAAGTTTAGTACTTACCTAGGTAATCATTAGAAAAATAACTAACAATAGGTATTACGCACTGCGGATTTGATTGCGTACACCCAAGATAATAATCTATAAACTGAGTAATGTCCTAAAGGTAATATATAATTATAATAATGGTTGCAAGCGTCCATAGGATGCGGTAACCGCTTACCATGTATGCACGTTTGCAACCTATTTTTTTCATAATATAATAATTATAGCAAAGCAGAATTATTGACATTGCTTTGCTGACAATGATTTTGACATCTATTAATTATCTATCTATCTATTGCTATTGACATTGTATTCATTGTTTATTACATAAGTTTTTCATAATTTCCTCTTCCCCCGGACCGCCGTAAGGTACTAACGTGTTCTCAGTGCTGTCGTTATTATTTATAAATATTATTTTAAAAAAGTTTTCTATTTAAATTCAGTTTAAATAATAGGAGTGCAGAACATTGTGGAGGTATCGGTACTGCATTGTCAAACGCTACGTATGACAGCGTTGTACGTGTGCGCCTAGTACCTGGTTCACCGTAGATCCCGCCCCCGTGCGCTAACGCACGTTCGCCATCTTGGTTTGTGCACTTACCACACCCATATATCACGTAACTGGACCACGCACCGCGCCTACCCCGCCCACTCATTAAGCAATACTAATTACATCTTTATATTCCTGTTGTCCTGATACTTATGGCTTCAACAATGAACAAGTCGCTATCGGAAACGGACATTAACAAGTCGGAGCTAAACACACCCCCAAACTATGTGTTCCAGCGGACGAAGAGAAGCCGAGACGACATGGAAGACTCCCTTGATAAGCAGTTAGGGGAGTTCAAGGAAGAGATTCGAAAGATGCTGGGCCTTTTCTCTGAAAAACATGAACAAGAGACTCAGCGCATTACTACTACTCTAAACGAAATTCAGAAATCTAATAACAAAATAGAGAGCTCAGTTGCTTATCTTACTGCCCAAAATGAAGATTTTAGAAAGAAAATTGAACAATTAGAGAACCAGGCTAAAGAGGACAAAAATTGCATAAAAATTCTAGAGGATAAACTTGAAATGATGCAAATCAGCAATCAGAAGACCAATTTTGTAATAAAGAATGTACCTAGGAGAACAAGCGAAACTAAAGAAGACCTGATTGAAATGGCTATGTCTCTCGCTAAAAACCTAGACTGCACCTTCACAAAACACGATATAAAAGACATATATAGAACACGTGCGAAGAACAGTGAGATAATTAACACGCCAATAATTGTAGAAACCGGCTCGACCCTAATTAAGTCAGAAATTATGAAAATGGGTAAGGCATTTATTATTAAGTTTAAGTCCAAGTTATGCTGTAAGCATCTAGGATTTAAATCGCAGGAGGATACTCCCATCTTCCTCTCTGAGCATCTTACTTCAAAGGGTTCCCGCTTGCATTTCCTTGCTCGGGACTTAACCAAATCTGGTGAATTTAAATTTTGCTGGACCGCTTACGGGAAAGTTTTATTAAAGAAAGACGAACATTCGCCGACCATAACTGTTAGAAATGAGCAACAGATTCATCAGTTGAAAATGAGTAAGTGACTAAGACATATCGATTTCCTAATGGGTCTTAGTTGGTTACTACGAGAAGACATCATGTTATTATTTTTCTGTTTGTTGATGTATTTGCCTACTTTGAATGGTTTGCTAAGATCACCTCTGTTTTGTTACCATGTAATTTTTCCTCGAACTTTTCTCTTTGTTTGTGTATACACTTTTTGTTTATATCATAAAAACAATAACCACTCACAAACATATAACCTATATACTTACTCAGCTTGTTCTTTCGTTACTACAAACTTATTTTTCGTATATACTAATTACGATAATTATTTACTTGCACGCACAAGACACATCCACTTACCTAAACCTACTCTAAAACATACCAGCAACATTCATTCCATACATAAATACACCAAAAAAATACGGTTTCAAATTCTTTATAAAACTGAGAAAAGCCATAATAGTTTTATATTATTAATAACACAACTTGACGACACGTTCTTTCTATCGATAAATGTATTTAATGGGTGACTCATTGCATACCCTTAATGACATAGATAGCATTGAAATTGCGCGCAGTATTGAATGTGACTGTTCGGAGTTAATTAAACACATAAATATAAAAAGAAATGACTTCACAGTTGTCGCTCAAAATATAAGGAGTATTTCTTGTAACTTTGACGATTTCATACTTACTCTTTCGAATTTTAAGTTCGAAACCGATGTTATTATATACTAACTGAATGTCGACTAACTCCTGGAAAAATTATCCCTCATCTCAGTAATTACTCGTCCTTTAATACGTCCCACCAGTTGAACCAAAACGATGGGGTAGTTGTTTATATAAAAAATAATTTAAAATCTAAAGTTAAGGAAATAAAATTATCTCAGGCGTCTTGTTTGCAGCTGGACATACTGAATAACATTGTATTATGCATTTATAGATCCCCGTCAAACATGAACACTGAGGCTTTTATCAATTCCTTAAGTTCCCATCTAGATACTCTACAAACTCAGAAAAATATTATTATAGCGGGAGACATTAATATAAACATTAGACCTAAAGATATAGAACCTTCTTACGAACACAGGAACAGAACTAATTACCTTGACACGCTATCCCTGTACGGAATTTTACCTGGGCATATTCTACCTACCAGGAATGAAAACTGTTTAGACCATTTTATGCTAAAAATAAACAAACAAAAAATCTCCGCATTCATCGCTATCTTACACACTAGTATTACAGATCACTACACCACACTTCTATCCCTATCAAAATTAAAAAATACCCCATTAGCTAACAAAACTAGATCCACTGTGGATTTTGAGCAAGCACTTAAGTACGTACAAGAAAATAATCTAGCAGATTTACTTTTTTGCAATGATCCTGAAACTCTAACTAACCTACTAGTAAACAAACTAACGGATTCCATCAATAGAAATACTATTCTTACAAAAATCCCTAACAGCAAGCGTATTATAAAACCATGGATAACCCCAGGAATTTTACGTTGTATTAAAAATCGTAATAAGCTACAAAAAGATAATAAAAAAGATCCATTTAACGAAATATTAAAAATAACATATATTCGATACAGAAATCACTGTAATAATCTTATCAAAAAATTAAAACGTAAATATGAAAGAGAATTAATTACTAAATCAGTTGCTAACAATAAATTACTTTGGAAGAACATTAAAACTATAACTTTCACAAATAAACCTAACAATTGCAATACAGACTTACTTAATATAAAATCGACTCCTTTAGAATCAGTTAACTATATTAATGAATATTTCGCGAGCATTGGTAAGAGCCTAGCTCAAAAAATCCAGCCAACTTTAAACGATGATCAAAATGACCTCTGTTTACAACGAACCCAACTTAACTCCTTTGTAATGTTAAACACTGACAATGATGAAGTGAATCATATCCTAATGAGCCTCAAATCTGATAGTGCGTCTGGCTGGGATAATGTCTCTACTGCATTTCTAAAATATATAAGAAAGGAGGTTGTTCCCATAATTACACATCTTGCTAATCTTTGCTTTGGTGAAGGCATCTTCCCGACTTCCTTAAAGCTGGCTATTATTACGCCAGTGTGCAAGGGTGGGGACAAAGACGATGTATCCAACTTCAGGCCCATATCTGTATTACCCTCTATATCAAAAATAATAGAAAAACTTATCAATATAAGGCTTTTAACATACCTAAAAGATTTCAACATACTATCTGAGTCACAATTTGGCTTTCGTCGAGGGATTTCCACTGAAGATGCAATTACTGCACTAAGTACTCATATAACCGAACAGCTTGATAAAGGTAAAAAATGTATAACTGCTTTCTTAGATCTAAAAAAAGCCTTTGACACCGTCTCTGTCCCAATCCTTGTAAGAAAGCTGGAATGTATCGGAGTTCGCGGAATGCCTCTTAGCCTTTTCAAGGATTATCTCGGGAACAGGAAGCAGAGGGTTAGAGTGGGTCAGTACACTAGTGAGGATGCAAACACGTCATACGGCGTCCCTCAAGGAAGCGTATTGGGACCTACATTGTTCCTTATTTACGTCAATGAACTCTGTAATATAAAAGTTGCAAACGCACAAGTCTTCTCTTACGCGGATGATACTGCTGTAGTCTTCACTGGTGATACTTGGCAGAATGTTAAACTGAGTACTGAGACAGGCTTAGCTAAAATCGCCAAGTGGCTGACAATTAATTTGCTTACCTTAAACATCACAAAAACAAATTACATTTGCTTCAGTGTCTGCCAACGTACACAACCAGAGGACGATTTTAATGTTAAAATTCATACTTGTAATATCAATAATCGCAATAGTTGTAGCTGCTCAACAATCAACAAAGTACCTCATATCAAGTACCTAGGTGTTATCGTGGACCAGAGACTATCATGGTACCCACACATTGAGCAGGTTGCCAATAGAGTCAGGAAATTAAGCTGGATGTTCAGGACTCTTAGATACGTCGTTCCCAAGACTGCCAGTAATCATTCAGGCCATCAAAAAGATTTCCTTAAGATGGTTTATGTTGCGCTAGTCCAGTCAGTACTTTCCTATTGTATACCTGTCTGGGGTGGTGCAGCCAAAACAAAATTTCTAGCGGTGGAAAGGGCACAACGCGCTCTTATCAAGTGCATGTACTTTAAAAAAAAGAGATATCCTACTGAAGACCTATTTCGGCTTAGTAACTTGCTCTCAGTCAGGAAACTTTACATTACACAAATTACATTAAAAAAACATAAGTCTCTTTCCTATGATGCTAGAATTCTGACAAAAAGGAGGAAACACATGATATTAAATATCCCTAGGACAAGGACTATGCTTGCCAGTATGCAATTTAGTATACGATCTGCTGCGCTATATAATAAAATCAATAAATACATCTACATTTATCCCAAAAACTACTATGATAGTAAAAAAATAATACTAGAATGGATACAAACACTTACCTACAATGATACCGAATCACTTCTGAAACCTTGACACATACTCACCCTCACACGTTCTCAGTCACACCTACAGCCTACACTTTCACTCACATATACTCACACACATACTTACACCCACGCATACACACATCTGATTTAATTTAAGTTAATATTAATGCATGTAGTTTTAGCATAAAAATTCTACGTTTTGCTTTTTATATAACACGTTTTGCTATGGAAGAGCGGACTCTCCTAATACAGGCACTATCTGCTTAAAAGGAGGATCCAATCAAAATATTTTGTTTAATACCTGTACTTGTTTTACCAATAAATTATTTTTATTTTTTTTTTATTTTTTTTAAGTTAATGTGTTGTGTTTAATTTTATTACTGTCAATGTTTATTATGAAACTATAATACTAACTTAATACTAATTAATACTTGTGCTACTTTTTATATTTGCATGCCAATTTTGGTTGAATGTATGGAACTTTTTTTCAAGTAATTGTCACCTTTCATACCTACTTCAGAAAATAAAGGATTTGATTTGATTTGAAGTTTTCTGCCGGTTCTTGTCCATAGGCTCATCTTTTTCAAATTTTCAATAAAAAATATTCTATTATATTCTAAAATTCATTGATTTGGACATTGCTACTCGAGATTTACACAAAAAATATAGTAGGCAGGACAATTCATATATTATCGAATTCAATTCATATAATATACAACGAATTTATAGGTACGCAGCGCAATATTATTAAATATATTAAGATGAATTTAAAGTCACAGGAATAAAAAAAACATTAGTACTTAAATAGTATTAACGTAGCTTGATTACTTGATTAGTAATTTGAAAGAAATACAAGAAAAAAAATCCATTACATATAACTAAAAAGCGATTTAAGCCACATTTAAACCACAAAGTTTCGCGTCGCATAAAAAAATGCATAGATCTGTTGAGAATTTGAGATTAGAGAAAAAGTAGAGGTGAAATGAAAGTCATTTATTACACAAATAAGTTGTTTATATAATATTACGAGTATGTGTGCCTAACTACAGCTTAGATTAGTAATTATAGATAACTTAGTTTTTACTGTAATGATTAAAGGTTAAGTCAATCGGCGTTCGTTGTTCAGAATGTCGTGGGTTCTTTACTAACTTAGACGGCAAAGCTCACGTCAATTGGTATAATTATTGTTTGTGGAATTAACGCACTAACGCAAAATACATGAATTATTTCACTATTAAGTCTCTTATAAAAATGTTTTGTTCTTGTCATAAATTTTGATCATATTTTCTTTAGAATCCATACCTTCTGATATTTTAAATATGAAAGTATGTCTGTATGTTTGTTCCTTCTTGACGTCTCAACTACTGAACCGATTTCAACGAAATTTGATATACAACTATAACCTAGGACATACAATACTTTTAATTCCGGAAACAATCCACGCGGGCGAACCCGCGGGCATTAGCTACAATACAATACACTCTATTGCATACCAGTAAATAGTAATAGAAGAAAAGATACAATAATTAGAAAAGAAATGTACAAAGGCTATGTATTTATGTACCTATGTATGTTTTTGTGTGTGTGTATGTGTAGGTTATGTAGCTAGTAAATATCTTTAGAAGAAAACATTTAATAACAAGATATTGACGTGATGTTTATCCAGGAAACTATAAAGAGACCTAACCTTAACATGGTCATATTGTCAAAGGTTATCTTAACAGAAGTAACAATATCAACGTGAAGTTAATTACACTTGGAAGCAATGAATCTAGGGCACTAACATAATAAACCTTAATTAAGAATGATAGCATAAAATAAAAAATATTTTATAGACCTATAATGGCTATAATACTATCTACTCAAATAAACATCAAGAGCTGAACATTGCATTGATAGAGGAATGCGAGAATATTCCCCAACATCGCCTCAGAAACTTTGTGCCGTATGCCGAATCGCATGACATCTTTAATATTACACGGAGGTAATACAAAGTATTAAACTATAATATTATTACTATATTTATTTAATCGAATGTTTACGAAGAAGGAATAGTACATAAGTTCTCTAGTATTCATAACGCTTCTAACCCTTCCCAACTCTTTCCTTAGTTTCAATTATTTCTGATTCAATACCGATGTCTTGTTTGTCTTACGTTGTTCAGCGATATATTCATGGTATTTGTTCTATGGGTTTGCCACCTTCAATCAGCCACACTGTTCCACTAGCAGCTCCTTCGTACACCTCAACTGCAGCATTACCAACATCTTCAACCTTCTGCCAAGGCATAGCTTTTATAAACTCCACAAAGTTCTCTGGAAACGTTTCTTGTATTTTTGGATCTCGTAAATATGCTGTTAATCTAGTTTCAGTAAATCCTGGACAAATAGCTAAAACACGGACTCCAGTTTTCTCAAAATTGTCTACATGTCCTAAAGCTTTAGTGAAGCCATTGACACCAAATTTCGTGGCATGGTAAACAGGACTATAAGGAGTTGCCCTGAATCCAAATATTGATGATATTGTTATGATGGTCCCTCCATATCCACCGTTATCCTTTCTCATATGCTCGTAAAATTTCAAAGACCATTCTATAACAGCTGTTATATTTATATCTATCATTCTTTTGGCCACTGATACATCTCCTATGCCAGCGCTCATTACTGCTATATCAACGGTCTTGTAATTATCATATATATTTTTTGAAACTTGTTCTAAATCCATAGTCACGTCACATTTTATGAAATCCACTTTACCATCTCCATGTTTATCTGTGAGTGTTTTAACTGTTTCAGCTCCTTGAATTTCATCATAATCAAGTAAAATGGCAACTTTAGCTCCGTATTGTAGATATTTATCGGCTATTTCACATCCAATGCCACTAGCTCCTCCAGTCACAACCACAACTTTATTTTTAACAGAGCTATCCATATTTTAGATTGAAAACAAAGAACTACTGAACCGAAATGAATCATTGTAATATATATGATCGTTCGCGGAATAACAGTAGATATAAATTAACAGAGATACCCTATATTCATGATTTGGGATTCCGTAATTATCCGGTATTAATGGGAAAACGAAACGCTTATAAGATCACTTTATTGTCTGGTCGTTTCATAAGACATTTTTTTCTCAAAAAGGGCTTGAGCTATCAAAAATCAGTTGTTAAATGCATATCTAGGACAGTCGTTACGGGCTAACAGTAGTACCTACCAAGTGTGTGCTGGGAGTTCAGCGAATGCGCGTGATCTGTACTCCAACCCATAAGCCGTCTGAAGAAACACCGTGCTCTTGTAGCTGGAAGATTCCTGCATAACTCATTGCCTTCAGCAGGAAAATGTGTTGGCTGTAACCCTGGCATTTTGTAAAAATCGGAATCAATTGTACAATTCAGCTATGTGGAAAATTCTGGGTGCAGTTCGAATTGATGCGCCTCAAATTGGTGGGCTAAATGGCATGCCTCTCAAAAATTTATATCGAATACTAAGGTGCTAATACACAATAAAAATATACGGATTTTCAAAGCGTATTTTCATACTAAAAATCCAACTCACTGACTGATCATTAAAACCTATAGGGTACTTCCCGGTGAACTACAATCTTGAAATTTGGCACGGATCTTTTGGCAAAAGTGAAGAAATAAATCTGAACATCATTAATTTTTTTCGTGCTGAATTATTACAATTCAAACTTATATGTATTTTAAAACATAAAATTATCGTCGTACTTTATTAGCAGATAAAAAAAATCAGCTGTTCCATACAAATAATTCAGTACCTATTAGGGCCCGTTCACACGAGCTACTTTTAGCATCAGCGACATTTACTCGACTACGTAATAATATGTATGGAATAGCAATTTTTTTCTCGTATTCAGGTTTCACCCCATAGTAAAAGTTGTTCATAATGATAAGTACAATAAACCCTTAAAAGGACCTCTGCTAATAAAGTAAGACCTTATAAGGGTACGGAACCCTCTCAGGGCACGAGTCTTACTCGCATTTAACCGTATTTTTTTATTCTTATTTGTGTTTGCTTGCGATAATAATAGATATAAATTATATAATCAGTCAGTACTGTTTACTCTCGGCATACAGTACGTAGATAATTATTCATGTCAAAAACACTATTACACTATAAAATGTGAAAGCCTGAGAAGATGTTTTAAATGTTTGTTACTCATGAACAAACTGCTGAACGGATTTTGATGAAATTAATTGAATTAGAAAATAGATAGACCATGTTCTGGACTAATAAATTTAAAAAATGCTTTTATTTCAGACAACAAAGATGAATCCATATAGAACACAGAAATACAGATAATAAAAAACTTATCGGACATAACTAGCAGCATATCTGCTACAGGAATGTCTGATTCATCATCATCATAAAATGGTAATGAACATCGACTCTGGTAATAAACTACAATACGATCGTGAGAGGCTAAACTTTGAGCTACCTTGTAAAAAAAATACCGATCATAAAGTTAGGATTCCCATCTTCATGATCGGTAAAAAAATAGCTAACAGCTGTTCCAATTAAGGCCCAAGTTCACCGACAACTTAACAGACAGAGAGGTTAGGGCAAAATCAGCCGTTTAAACATGAATTTTTGTGTGAGTAATCGGCCGATTTAATTTTAATCATCTGTAAATTGTTAATAAACATGGCCATATTTGTATTAAACAGCACATTTTTTTTTACGATTTCAAGTTTGGTCCCATAGTAAAAGTTGTTCATAATGATGACTGCAATAACCCCTTAAAGAGATTGGGACTAGAAAGGTAGAACTTTGTATATAAAATATTAGTATGAAACTATCATCAGCGGTTTTTCCGAGCACATACGACATGGGGACCTTCAAGAACAGAGCCTATAACATCCTAAAAGGTCGGCAACGCATCGGTGACTCCTCTGGTGTTGCGGATGTTCATGGGCGGCGGTGATCACTTACCATCAAGAGAACCGCAAAAATAGTTTACCCAAATAAAAATAAAATAAACCAAGTGCGGTGTTTCGAGCGGCTCCGACTTAGGAAACGTCCAGGGGGGGGGGGCAGTGCTTTCTCCCCCCTGGGTACGCCCACAGGAGAACCAACTAAGAACAAGATAGAGATATATAAGTTTGCGAATTCTGTACATTACTTTTAATGTCCCAATCGAAGGGCGAACTTAAACAGATTAATGAATGTAGATAGTGGATAATGGAGAAAGAATTGTCTATATCTGTCTCCATTGTTTCAAGATTTATGGGAACATTTTGAAGGTTATTGGATATTATAGTCTGAGTTTATTTTATTTCTTGCTGTAGTGACGTATGAATGATAATCCCGCATTTTGCAGAAGTCATTAGGTAGGTATATTGTCAGCAGCAGTTACGCGCGGTTAAAACTCGCGTTTTTACTTTTTCATCCATCCTCTAGAAATAACAAGCATAACGCTATTTAGTATACGTAAGAAGTAAGAATATTATGTCACCACAGCCAAAATAGCTGTCTTGTTACAGTTAACAAGCTCCCAGGGCATGCGAACTAATTTGCATGTAAACCGCTTACATCGCATGTCAAACGTCAAGCTCAAAGGCGCCTTGTGAACAAAAATGTACCTATTGAAGCTTATAAAAGTGTATTTTAACGCCTAATTAATTATCTATCAGCGTAATACCTAATATTAGATATTACTAAGATTTATATTGTAATGTTTTTATCACTGTAATTTTGAAAAAAAAAAAAAAAAAAACGCTTTTATTGGCTTCACCTGTAACTAACTATGTAAAAAATCTTGGAAGTTAAATTTGACCCACTTCCCGGTTTCCGATTGAGCTGAAATTTTGCATACACGTTTAGTTTGGATGACAAAAGCGTTTTCTTTAGTTTTTTATTTAAACTATAATATAATATTATTATTTATTAATTTAAGCAGTGTTAGCCTAGCGGTTGAACGCTTGCCTTCCATGCAGGAGGGTCTGAGTTCTAAACCGGCCCACACCTCTGACTTTTATAGTTAATGTGCGGATCGCTATATGATTATCACTTGCATTAACGGCGAAGGAAAAACATCGCAAGGAAACCTGCACACCTGAGAGGGCCTCACAAAGTTCTCGATGGTATGTGTAGTCCGCCAACCAGCACTAGGCCAGCGTGGTGGATTAAGGCCTAACCCTTCTCATTCTGAGAAGAGGCCCGTGCGCATTGGGACAGAAATGGGCTGGATTTATTTATTATTTTATTATTACTAATTAAAAAATATTCAACACGTGGAATAAAAACACTCGTGAACCTTAAATTTCTTTTAATTCGCTGACGTGTCACTTTGCGGTTTTAGATGAGGGATGACAATATAAATAAGTAGGTAAACTTTACAATTTTAGGGTAGGCGATGCGTTGCTGATTGCGTTACACTTTTCTGTTTGTTTGTTTTTAGGGGAAAATGTCGTCGTTTATTGGATTAAGCGATGCGGGTTTGTGTTTGATTATAATTTTAATTAATACTGATTAGATATGTGAGAATCAAGGAACAGCTATAGCTACAGGTCTAAGGGTCATAGCATACTTTTCGCAGCAGAATTGTGCGTTTTCGCGTTCGTCATTCACTTTTTGTAAGCTTAACCTAACCGTCAAAAACCCCCGATTCCAACTAGAAAAAGAGCTGTAAATTTTGAACGGCTAAACAGATTTTCATGAAACATAATTAAACTAGCTTTCAACTAAAAAAAATGTATTGAAATCGGTCCACCCGTTTTAGAGCTACGATGTCACAAACAGATACAAACTTTCGCAGATACACAAATACACACTACAAACTTGTATCACTCCTCTTTTTCGTCGGGGGTTGAAAAGGCAGCTGACGAACGCGAAATCGCGTCATTATGCTGGCAAAAGTAAATAGCGTGCTATGGCTTACATTCAGAGACGACAGAAACGAGTCTAAGCGTGAACTTACGCTTCCATCTGTCAAAATTTGTTCGTAAGTTTGACACATGGAAGCGTAAGTTCACGCTTAGACTCGTTTCTGTCGTCTCTGAATGTAAGCCTATGATCCTAAGGTGTAGTATTGGCGTTCGAGGCTAGCAAGTTGGAATTCAGTTGCATTATTGATCTAAACCCATTTCCAGCACAAGCATATTTAAACTAAGTTGGTGGAGTGACGAATGGGAATTTACGGCCCGTAACGCAAAAAGTCAAGCGTTTACTCACTGCGCCAATTGAGCCGACAACACTGCATGTTGCGATAGTCTGTACGTCTGTCCCTACCATTAGGTACAACAGTAATGGTACACCTATAGTGAGTGTGCCTTTAGTTCATTAAATCTCGAGTGGTACGGCGAAAAATATACAAATATAAAAAATAACAAGGTGCTCGGATTATGACAAGAGTATCTACGCGCTCGTTACTGTCACTTTTAATTGCTACGGATAGCTACGGATAGATGTCACTACCTGACGTACTGTTGGAAGAAAAAGTTCTGTTTTTTGTTGGATTATTTATTTATTTAACAATTTATGTACACACAGAAAGAAGAATAATTACAATTAAATAGGAAAGATGACACAAAGTTGGTTTATTTTTACTAATAAATTATACATATTTTAATTGATTAATGATCAACTAAAGTGGAAATAAACTATTAAAAATGCTCAACTTAGTTCTAATTCGATAATTTATTATGGAAAAGTAGATAATGATCGATAATTTCTTGTAAAATAAAATTACGGTAAGTTTATTACATATACTTACTTATTTGTAGTAACTTTGGTTCAAACGGTAAAAAAAAACATGATAAGGTCACTGGCATGGCCTAGCACTAAAAACTCGAAGATGTGTGTGATGTGGTGTGATGTGACATCAACTAATTGTACAATGCGATCAAAACAAGAAGAGGAATCACACAATATTGTGACATCTTAGCTGTCAATATAAACCGTTATACGTAGAGCGAGAAAAACAGAAATTATAGAAAACACTAAAACATACTAATCTTCCATGAGTATCGAACGAAAAAGTTTTAATCTGAATCTAGTTCTTCAACCGTACTTTTAAAGTGACAGTTGACAGGTAAAGGTGATTAACGTTCCTATTCTTATCTTGACCGCATTGTACTGGGCTCGAGTGATAGAGTACGGCCCAGTTCCTCTCTCAGAGAGAAGGCCTCAGACCAGAGCAAAGGGTACATTAATAGGGTGATGTTAATAATAGCCCAATAGTAGTACCTACCTTGTATGGGAAATCCTCTTGAATTATATTTGCTGACTCTACAGATATCTGACAGAAAAAAAGTAATGAAGTCCTCGATATTCACTACACAGTGATATAAGTCGGATAGTGTTCCGTGTCACAGTAATATCGAACACTTTTATATACAGCGTGTAATTCTAACGAAAACCGATACCATGGAACCGATTTTTTTTTAAAAGATTACGCATTTTTGTGCTATTAAATTTGTGCTATAATCGTAATAATAAAAATTTTGCTTCAAAACTGCCTGATATTTGATTTATTTGAAATAAAATCGTTTCAATTATATTATATGAAGCTATATATCTCTCAAAAAAAGATAACCATGGATATTATTTCAGAGAAATTAATGAAATGCCTTATTATGGTGGATTTGTCGATAAAATTGATCATATTGCTTCTAGCCTAGTCTCCTCCGTGCCGGTGACCAGACACATTGTATCGTTGTGCACTAGACTGTACCCTCATTTACCATCATACTTTCTCTATCACTCAGAGGTTTTCTGGTAGAAAACTCAAATTTGGGTTAAGTTCACCTGTGTACAATGTATACATACCACCTCAATTGTATTTGTTTTATCATCTCATTTCGTGTACAATAAAGAATTAAGAATAACAATAGTTTTTGTTCGTGTCAAATATTTAGAGAACAAGCATTAGCTATCGGGATGTTTGGCCATCCAGCATTACTGCCTCAGGGCGGCTTTGGGGCGCGGACCAAGTTACAAGTGAATAAGGTGCTGAGCAGACGGACTTTTTGTCTGATGACGGACTGCTGCGGACATGAAATTATACGAATTTATTTCTTGAATAAAAAAAATCCTCCACTGTAGGGTTTCTCCTGTGTCATGGGCACAGTTTAGAACTATACATGTTGCACACACACCCAAACCCGGAACAAATATCTATTGGCCATGCAATATATAAATTATGTTCCGGGCGGGGATGGAACCCATCGACACGTACCATAGAAAATCAATGGCTTATTTAGTTTGTATATTTTTAAGTGAACTGAAATACATGTTAGTAGTTGCTTTTTAAAAGAAAGAAAGAAAAGAAAGTAAAAGTTTATTAGACAGCACAAAACCACAACATATAAAAATTGAAAAGCCAAATCAAACAAGTATGTTTACTTAAAAATAAAATCTTACTACTTACACACGTAAAAATATATCCATATATTTAATTATATCTCTATACAGGGTGTAAGTGACATCGTAACGAAAACTCATACCATAGGTTCAGTATCTACATGATACTGGATCATTCAGCGTTAGAATTTTGTGTCGGTCTTATCAAAAATTTAACGATTTTGTTCGCAGATTTTTTTAGTTAGGTAGAAAAACTGCGAACAAAATCGTAAAATTTTTGAAAAGACCGACGCAAAATTCTTAAACTTATTCTTTCAGTATCATGTACTGAACCCATGGTATGAGTTTTCGTTACGATGTCACTTACACCCTGTATATATATATATATATATATATATTTATACGTGAAGAGAAAACTTTGTACCCTTTTTAAGTATAGGTATTGCGCGCAAGGAGGAGTCTGTGATTTGTCATAGTTAAAGTTTATGTGGAGAAGGAGTGCAGAAAGCTAAAATTACGGTCGAATTTCTACTTCACTAGTATGAATTAAAGGACAACAAGGAACAGAACTTCCGTTATTAGGTAAAGTCAGGCCTTATATCACGTCGCGTGGTCGGAGGATCCTGCCTTTCAATGGAGGAACACCATACCTGGTTCCTCCACAAGTAAATCGCTCTCGCTCCACCGCTACTTGCTCCATGTTCCACTCTACCCTAACGCCAGCTCCGAGTTGAAGTTGATAAATGACTCGAAGGTAATCCAACTGTAATCTCCGACGGTGCGTTCCGTAATTTTTCACCTTTTTCTATCTTTTAATCCGGAGCTGATCGCGCAATGGATGACGCGCTTCGTAATGAACGTCGCTGCCTCGACTCGGTAATGAGGGAGCGAGGCTTACGTTTTTCGGAGTCACTTAAAATTCTGTTTGCTGAGGTTTATTTATTTTGAGGTAGGAAACCCTTGAAAGATTATTTTGCTAAAGATTTTTTTTTCTCTTTTGATAAATATTTATGTAGGTTTTTATTTAAGCTTGACAGGAAACCATAAATCATTTTGTTCAATTCAAATAAATTTATTTTATAAGAATATAACATTAGGTTGATACATGATTATATTAAATTGAAAAAATATTTAAAATTGGTATTACCCGCTATGAGGTTTAAGGCGTAATTGATTAACGAAAATTCAAATTCATAAACTCACAAACATTCACACTTTCACATTAAAATATTAGTAGGGAGTAGAATAATTAGATAGGATACTAGTAAGTAGGATTTAAATCTAGGATCATACATTATATTCATTTCAATAGTCTCAAAACGCACATTGTAAAATATTTGCCTTTGGATATGCGTAAGGCGTTTTAAATTTCGAGTCGAGATGCCTGGCATGGAAGTCTAAATAAATAATAAATCCAGCCCATTACTGTCCCACACTGCTGGGCATGGGCCCTTCTCAGAATGAGAAGGAGTAGGCCTTAGTCTACCACGCTGGTCTAGTGCGCGTTGGCGGACTACACACACCATCGAGAACTTTATGAGGCCCTCTCAGATGTGCAGGTTTCCTCACGATGTTTTCCTTCATCGTTATAGCAAGTGATAATCAAATTCTAATCAGCGTGTCTACCGCGTCACTAAAATGGTAATGAACATTGACACTGGTAATAAACTACAATACGATCGTAAGAGATTGAACTTCGAGATACTTTGAAAAAAAAATACGGATCACAAAAATAGGAGACACAACTTCATGATTGGTAATTAAAAAAAAGTTTAGTCTCTCTCTCTCAAGATCGTATTGAAATTTATTACCAGTGTCGATGTTCATTACCATTTTAGTGACGCGGTAGACACGCTGCACATGAATCCGAAAAGTCAGAGGTTGAGGCCGGGTTTGACCTCGGACCCTCCTGCATGGAAGGCGAGCGTATAATCGCTAGGCTATCACTGCTTCTGAAATTAAAATTGATCGAATTCATGAAAAATTCTAGTGGTAGTAGCCCGATTTCTACCCAATCCGATTTTTTTATCCGGGTACATGATATCATTCTTCTAGGATACGATTGAAATCGCGGGGAGCAGCTAGTTCTGACTTCTGATATAAATATAGGAATAGAATCCTATTAATTACTCTTAAAAAAAGAGGAAAGAAAGAAATAAGGTTTATTGGTCAACACAATACCTACATGGTTAAATAACACCATATACAATACAGACACACAAAAACCAGTACTGACATAGCAGTTGCACATTGCAGCAGGCTTCCTTCGGCACATAGAAAGAAAAAGTATTTATTTGACACAGCACAAAAACATTTTTAAAGATAATATAACAAGAATAAAACATGTAAAACAAAAAAAATATTTATCTTAAAAATAAAAAATGGATTGTACGTCGCAGCTGTGTCAAAAAGGCTTCCGCTCAGCTTAAGCTGACGCGCTGCAAAGCAGCCCGACAGCGCTGCACGCTGGTTTGGTTGGTTCTTGTTGGTCACATAAAATGCTATGACATTAAATTAGGCTCGATGTGGTATTGCGTGACGAAAAGGCGTCAGCTCAGCATATGCTGCAGTAACCCTACAGCGATGGTTTTCAGCCGAAACATAGGTGGCTGACAGAACAAGTTTCCATAGAATAAGGTTTGTAGTAGGTAATAATATAATTATAATAAAAATGACATGACATATGTGTAGTCATAGTAATACATAAAATATAAAGAATTCATTAAGTTTTTAGTCATTTGTCTATAAATAAACCAGCGATGATATAATTAGGCGATTAACGATGCCTCAGCATAGTTGATCAATTCGAAAACAATTGAAGTGTCGGAAGATAGATAGTAATAGCAGGTATCTGTGTTAGCTATTCAATAAGTATAGATTAGAAACACACAAAATAAACTAAACATGGCCATAGGTACCTCCATATCTCGGTAATCTTAATATTATTTATTGCAAATCACAATGACTAGGTTGTAATCAACTCACATGAATAATAAACATGATCGTCATTGATCAGGAATAGTTTGAATAAATCATAAAGAATTTATTAGGAAGCCCCCTATTTTGAAGGAATTATTAATGATGATCTTTTAGTTTAGGTAAATCTTTTAAGTAGATTTTTATACCATGATTCAAGCAAATTCATTTCAATTCAATTTCATTTCATTTCAATTTCAATTTCAATTTTAATTTTAATTTCAATTTCAATTTCATTTCATTTCATTTCATTTCATTTAATTTAATTTAATTTCAGTTCAATTTCATTTCATTTCAAATTAAACAATATTAGTTTCATTATGCAATCAATTTAGAACAAAATTGTTTAGTACACCATGTAATTAAAATGAATATCTTAAAAGATATCACATAAATCGGAATGACGCCACATCAGAAGCCCAATTTTCGTAATTAATAATGTTCAAAATATAGTTTCGATCTCGTTCCGATCTAGTATCAATGTCTTAGTGTCACAAATGGTATTCTCCTACACTAACAAACAATGTCAAATGTGAAATTATATTATTGTAATGAGGTCGAAAGTTGATTGAAGCCAAATCGGTATTCTACTAACATCCTGAACCGACACATGTTATGTATCTATATTAAATTGGTATTCTTGTCCGTACATAAAAATCAAAAATGAGATTGAAATGTGTCCGTCTTTGATTGAATTCAAATCATACTAAAATTAAAGTTTAAACATACTGAAATCGGACTTTTTGTCAATTCATAATATAATCTCAGTTCGGTCAACATTCAGTCATAGTCTAAATAATTACGAGAATTGGGTTTCTATGTATGTCGTGTCCTTGTGAAGCCGGAGACAATGGCTAGTAGAGTATAAGGCAGTGGTCCGACCGCCGGCGAGAAAACGACTAACTATTGGCGATTTTCTCTCTAAAGAAACGTACAATAGACATAGGTACATTCCGTGTCAACAAAAGAGATGCATATATTAATAGTTGATCGCTGACTGTTCACACTGCCAGCGAGGACTCGCTTCAGTAGTTTGTCGCTGAGCGACAAGAGCTATCAAACATAATACTCGCTCAGCGATACTCGTTCAGCGATGCTCGCTCGCTTGATCATTTCTTTACGGCATTGAAAGTAGACGCACAGGACTGAGCGACCGCGGGCGAGTGGCGCGAGTAATCACTCGTTGCACTTGCACACTCGCTTATAGCCCGGCGACATAACTATCGAAAATAAACACTCGCTTCCCGCTGATTGCCAAATGCCAACTCGTTTATAGTTTCTAGTTCTACTCGTTTCTCGTTCATCGTCGCCGGTGGGACCACTGCCTAAATAAGGTTGATAAAATTACTAAAGATACGGTAGTATCAACTTAACAATAATAACGTAGTTATCTGTGCGTTTTTTTGTATAAATATACCGGTATTAATGGTCGATAATAATAGTGGGAAGTAAGTATTTTGTTTTTGCATACGCTATCGGATACCGGCCAATATTACTCGAGTTTTAGGCAGTGAGTGATTACTATATTATTTTATTTTGTTTCGTGTATTATATTTGAAAAAGTGTAGATATCTAAAATTTTACTTAATTTTATGTGAACGTTTATAATGTGTATTTTGTCAATGTTTATTCGTATCTACATAAATTCTTGTATTAAAGGTAGGTAAATTGTATTTAGTTGACAATGATTGACAGAAGATTGAATGTATCAAAAATTTCGAAATTTTTCAGTTTTCAAAGCGATTTGATTCTTAAATCATTCCAACGCGGATATCGTATTCGTAAATCTTTTGAGTATTTTAGGGTCTGGGTGTGTGTACATGTGAGATGTATGTTTATAAACTGTATCCATATTATAGAAATAAAATTTAAAAATTGAAAAAAAAAAACAAGTATGTAAAATCCTGTGGCAAGTATGACATCATCTAAATACATACTTAGGCAGTTTGGTAATCGTCGACTTACCAAAATGAAGCAGCTGCCTATTCTAAATCCCTGCCACCTACGAAAACATTATTGTTAGGAAAAGCATTTATAGTCAAAATCACTACGCAAAATTGAACTGTGTCTATCTTAATTTCCAGGTCATGATACTCCTAATATGGTTGGTTGTGCTCGTCATAGTACTGATCTTCTACTTTCGAGAAGTATACTCGAGGTTCAGCAGATATGGCGTGAAGCACTTCAAGCCAATCCCACTGATTGGCAACATGTGGAACATTTTAACGCGTCGGCAACATGGGGCTGAACAGTCCAACGATCTGTATCATAGCTTTCCTGAAGAGAGGTACGTAGGAGATGAAACTTATACAGGATGTAAGTAATATCGTAACGAAAACGGAGACCATGGATTCTGGACCCTATAGAGTGAGCAATAGGAGTCGATGTTTAAAAAAAATTGACGGGTTTGTTCGCAGATTATTTAGATGGTTGTAAAAACTGCGAACAAAACCGTAATTTTTTTTAAAAGACTGGCGCCATTTTCTCTCGCTGAAGTTTCTAGAATCATGTACTGAATCCATAGTATCAGTTTTCGTTACGATGTCACTTACACCTTGTATAGCTACCTTTTTAAGCCATCTGTCATCACGAATTCTCCTGGATCTGACGTCCCTTGCGAATCATTGAAAAGTATTCTAGTGGGGATATAGCTATATATTATGTAGTTATAAAATGCAGGGATCATAAGACTTAGTACGCTCGAAATAATATTATTAGTCTTTCTATCAAACCAGTTTGTTTTAGTATTTACGACAAGAACTTAAAATAATAGTTCAAAAAGTTAGACGACTAAAGATAGCACTGATATAATTTGTTGCTTTCAAGGTTTGTGGGCACATTTGAATTCCTGAAGCCTGTAGTAATGATTCGAGACCTGGATTTGGTGAAGAAGATCACGATGAAGGATTTCGAGTATTTCCTCGACCACCGCTTGGTGGTAGATGACATTTTGGAGCCTCTGTTCGGCAGGAACTTATTCTCTTTGAGAGGTATGAATTCCTGATTTTAAAGCTAGGTACCGTTGACTACCACTATAAATAATTATTTATTTATGTCAGATTTAACTATTCCTTGATCTACTGAACCTAAATTACTAAAGTCTTTAGCATTTTTGCCATAAAAATCTGTGGGATATTAGCACCTCATCAAACCACCCGCCCGTATTGAAATTAATATTTTGGAGAAGTCAAATACTATGGGCTTTCTTTTTACATCATTGAGTAACTAGGAAGACTCCTGAAGATACAGCGAACTTTTCTCATTATTAAGTAAATAGTCTATTTGTACCTAACATCGGCATTTTCATGAACAGGTCAGGAATGGAAAGACATGCGCTCTACATTGAGTCCAGCCTTTACCAGCTCCAAGATACGCTTGATGGTTCCTTTCATGATGGAAGTCAGTGATCAGATGATAAGGTCTTTGAAGAAGCAGATAAAAGAATCTACAGGTAAGTTTATCAATGGATTGAGGGTTACTTAAACATTGAATATAACGCAGTGGTGAAGGGTGGGTGTTTTGGAGATATTAATTAAGACTAGTACCTTCTGACGCGCATTGATTTTTTTTATTTTTGAATAGTTTCAATAAGTTTTTTGATTCATTGATGGTTGATGTATTTGTATATTGACTTAAATATTGTCACATAATCTGATTTTTACTCTAGTTCATTCACAATACCTTCAGCTTTCTGGTCACCGAACTCAACCATGTGGAAATTATGATGGTTCTTTTTGAACCATAATCAAAGCATTGAATCTAAGTTCTCTTCTCAGTTGAGTTCAAGGATGTTGACTGCAAGGATCTCACGACCCGTTATGCCAATGACGTGATAGCCTCCTGCGCCTTTGGGCTTAAGGTAGACTCCCACACCGACTTGGACAACGATTTCTATAATGTTGGCAAGGAAACTGCCACTTTTGACTTTAAAAGGATCTTGATCATCTTTGGAAATATTTCGTACCCAACGCTGATGAAGGTGAGTCACAGAAAAGTAAATCATAGAGTAGTATTATAAAACTGTCCAGTAAGTAATTTCATGAGCCTCTAAAGGACTCGACTCAATAATCTATTACACTCGACGCTACGCCAAACGTGCTCGTTGACTATTTGGCTAAATCAGTTCAATATGATAAAATACAGCCAATGAGTATTGAGCACGCGTTATTCAAATCGCGTGGTGTCAATGTTGTTCCCGGCTTAATAAAACTATATCGCAAACTAAGTCTATTTTATATTTCGTCTATTGTCTTACAGAAATTAAATATTAAACTTTTTTCCGAGACAACAACGAAATTTTTCAAGAGTATAGTAATGAATACTATGAACGATCGTCAAAAGAATAATATTTTAAGACCTGATATGATACACCTGCTCATGGAAGCCAAGAAAGGTAAGTGTTCAACGACATGACTCCTTTAAGGTCTAAAGGGTGTATGGAAATAGCCTCCGTGACACCATATTTTAGTTAGTCCTGTGCACTGTGAACTATGGGCAATCAGCACTGCTACGAGTAGGTATGCGCGAAAACGGATTTGATAAAAAAATGTAAAATCCTGATAATTATTATCTTCAACATTCAACGAGCACAAGAATTTACTATTTGATGATCCGTGACAGTTACTAGAACTGTCACGGATCATCAAAACTATAATTCCCTTAAATTGTACACAGAGTAAATCCTACGAGTACCTAGGTTCAATAAAAAATCTCATCAAGTTTATTATGTGGTTGTTATCGCATTCTGCCGTCATCTGCATAAATGTAACTAGTTGGTTTAGTAGAAAATTACTAATTGTAAATTTTTTATTCATAGTCTTGGTTCTAAATATTCATTGTATACCATTGGCTTAGTCCGAGCTCTATTTTTTGATCTATCCTAAATCGATATTGTGCTAAAGCTAAAGCTATAAGTGCTAAAATCTTATCTAAGTAATGGTACTTTGATGATGTTCTTATATGTTTTACAGGCAAACTTACTCACGAAGAGAAGGCTGTTGAAGATAACGCAGGTTTTTCAACAGCAGAAGAATCAGATGTTGGAAAAAGAAATAATAACAGAGGTCAGTATAACCACGAAATACTACCTGCAATACACGAAGCAGAAGTAAATCATTTCAATAGACGATTTTGTCGTAAGAGTTAGAGTAGCAAGATATTAAATCTGAAACTGTATGCAATAATCACCTCAAAAGTTTATTTAAACAGTGCCTATAATTCCGGACAACATGGAAGCTAAATGCATGAAAACGATTGAGAGAAAATTGGACCAAGTTTTACATTATCCTTCTGACTTTAGATTGGTCAGACGATGACCTGGTTGCCCAAGCAGTGCTGTTTTTCCTTGCTGGCTTCGAAACGGTATCATCAGTGATGACATTCCTCCTATACGAGCTAGCAGTGAATCCTGACGTGCAGGAGCGTCTGGTGCAGGAGATCCGAGAGCATGACGCCAAGAATCGCGGCAAGTTTGACTTCAACTCCATACAGAATATGCCGTATCTGGACATGGTTATATCAGGTAAGATCATAATTATAAGTCTCCTACTTCTTCTAGAGTACGCTGAAAACGTACTCTTCATGCTTACAACATCACGGGCATCACTCTCACGTTGCCGACCCTACGAATATAGTCGCTGAACATGAGGTTTCCCCAAGGAGCACTAACGATCTTGCTTACCGTTAGAAAAGAAAGAAAGAAAGAAATAAGATTTATTGGTCAACACAATACATGGTTAAATTACACCATTATACAATACAGAAACGTAAAAACTGGGAGTGACACAGCAATAATTGCCCATCCGTTAGGAACACAAAACTGCAAAAGAGCAGTGTTATTTGGCATTGATATTCTGCAAGGTGGAGGTACCGACTTCCCCAGTTGGGCAGCTCCGATTTTGAGCGGAAAGACCCACTATATACACCATGCCCCTCTTAAAAAATAATACACGACACGATTGGCGTAGTGGCTAAGCAATTAGCTTTCTACGCTACGTGCCGCGGGTTCGATCCCCACACGGAACAAATATTTGTATGATCTACAGATAGTTGTTTCGTGTCTAGGTGTGTGTGCATGTGACAAGTACCTACGTTTGTAAAATGTACCTTCAATACAGGAAAAATCTTAGTGAGGCAACAAAAAATCAATTGTTTTACTTTTGTTCCTAAAGATACTAATAAACTTTGTATTTTTTCTAGAAATAATGAGACTTTGGCCACCATTCGTTACTACGGACAGGGTGTGCAACGAAGACTATAACATGGGAAAACCCAACAGCAAGGCAGAAAAGGACTTCATTGTGAGTTTTGGAGTATTTGTTAACTTCGGCATGCAAAAACGAGCATTGTTTCATCATCAACAGATCCCTCCCACAGAATATCAAGCAGTATGCATACTGTTACATTTCATTCGGTGGGTGTGGAATACCAGAGGCCCAATTTATTCCGTCTCCTTTCCCTCCCTTTTTCCTAACACCATCCTAAAAGGTCGGCAACGCATCGGTGACTCCTCTGGTGTTGCGGATGTTCATGGGCGACGGTGATCACTTATCATCAGAAAGAAGAAAGAAGAAAGAAAGAAAAATAATTTTATTCCGTACGGGATAATGACGGCGCCACATTCACAATAGACAAAACACAACAAAAAAGAAATAGGTACACTAATTCTAATAAAAAATTGAAAACATGCCGTCGAGCATGCCCGTACCGAAAAGGTTACCAACTCAGCATATGCTGGATGTGAGACACCCAGCGCTGATTTTCAGTTGGCACCCCCTGCAGTGACACACGGACGTAGGTAAGTGAACAGATAATAAGTAGATATAAAATATAATATTGGTTCACAGTATATAATTGAAATATAAATATAGATATAGATCATTAATAAAAATATGTAGTAAATTAGATAAGGTATGTGAATATTCTGATGAATTACTAAAATAATAATAAATAGTTGTATTTGACTCGTTTACAACAGTCAATCACCATCCAGCACAATAACCGACCAATAGTAAGCGGTGGTACGCACGGTATCAGGTGAACCGAAAGAACGATTACCCAAAAGAGCGGTGTTTGAGACACAAGACAACCCAAAAAAGTAAATACCATGGGTGATAACATTGTCTGCAAGCACCTGTAGTAATTAATACCCTTTAGTCTCTGAAATCTGCTTTAAAATGACAAGAAATTGAATAGGTATCCACGATGTATTTCTTTTATACCAAATCTCCATTAAAAATCTTATCAGATCACTGTGTAACGAACCAATTCAGCAGTTCTCATGCATTCCTCGGAACAACTGTTTCTTATCGCCAGCTCCGCAAAAATGAAACCGTGGCAGTGCCTATCTGGGCACTCCACCACGACCCTGAGTTCTTCCCGGACCCCTACAAGTTTGATCCTGAAAGATTCTCGGAGCAGAACAAGCCCAATATCAAGCCTTTTACCTACATGCCGTTTGGTTTTGGACCCAGAAACTGTATTGGTAAGACTGGTAATTTTATAGTTGTCACCATTTTAAAGACATGTCTTTTTTGAGTACTATGTTTAACTTATTTCATAGCAAGTTAAGTATATGCCTCTTCATCTTGGCTCCACATAGCTGCATTATGACGAAAAACTAACTCTTCTTTGATCTGAGATGTAGCAGACAGCTTGCGACAGACGTAAATCGTGCGGTAGCTGCTTTCAAACATTACTTTGGTATTAGGTATTTGCCGATAGCGACGCGACAACCACCGATTACGGGTTCTCCCTCTGGTGGAAAATAAACGAACTAAGTAGCCACAGGCGGACGAATGCCGTACATATTTTATTATGAATTTTTTTGACCGTTCACGACCAATCGCGCTGGATCTGCTGTCGGATGGCAGTCAGGTAATTTTTACGTAATTAGGGTGCCAGTTAATTGTAATAAATAACACAATAAATAAGAAAATCATATGAATTAGCTGCTTCAATACCTTACTTAGATTGTTAGCACATACGGCAACATTCATTATGAAGCAGTATAGCGAATCCTTTATGGATTTATCAGGAAGGCATCTTATCTGTTGATCACATCCTCAAGACTACAGTAAGCACATTTTCTGACACATAGAATAGAATAGAATAGATCTTTATTTCATGTAAACCAGATACAGGCACTTATGAAATGTCGAGACTCTAGGTGCACGGTTCCAAATAGTAGACCCTATGGAGAAGAACCGGCAAGGAACTCCATGGTAACTCTTTTCAAAAAATAGATTATAATCTTTATCAGTACAATGTTGTGGTAAGAGCTGCGAGAATAATGTAATTTAATGTGAATAAAATTAAGACTAGGATAATAATGATTTGCCTGTGAATAAGATTGCCATGGCAGTTACAAGCTGACCAGTTCCATAAGACCTAAAGTTAACAAACTATGAATAAGATCGTATGATCGTACCTATTCTCCCATTCTCCTTGCGTAACCCGTGATTATCAGGCCTGAGGACTAAATTATGCATTCCTGCGACCCTCACAAGGTCGTCTAAGTCCTTATAGATAACTACTTCAAAGCTATTTCAGACATGAATATTCATCTGAATTTCGAAGGTTACCTTGAAAGAAATGAGTCTGCCGTATGGAATTAACGCGGAATACTCTGTATGTCAGACAGTTTTAAATATCTAAGACGTATGAGTCTAGAATCCGTATTAAGAGGTCTATCACAAAATTGCGTTTTGATAGATTAGATATAATATGAAAGCACGGCGACGCATCGCATTAAGTAGCAATTTGGCAGTTGTAATTACGTTTATTTTAAGTTTTATAAAAAACGTATGAAATTCAAATTTCTCATGAACTACGGTTATTCTGGTATCAATTTTACGTAATAATATTAATGTAGAAAGTTGAAATTTAAAGTTAATTCTGAAGGTTTTTAGTAGTAGTTTTTAGTGGTTTTGAATGGGATTTTTTTTTTATTGATATTCGATACATATTTCAAAATCTGAGTATTTAAGAAATATTATTTTATATAGATATTGTTTGGGCATATGAGAATTGTTTTTATACGTTTAAGTTTTTTGAAGTCATTTTATTTTAAAGAATAAGAATAAGAAGAATAAGAATAATTTATTTGCATTAAAAAAAAATATTACTACTTTGTTCAATGACACAGATCGTTCGTAATTTGGATACATGGGATCTCCATTGATTTATTCCAGGTTCGAGATTCGCCCTCTGCGAGGTCAAGGTGATGACCTATCAATTGCTGCAGCAGATGGAATTGTCTCCCTGTGAGAAGACCGTCATACCAGCAACGTTGGCTAGAGACAGCTTCAACTTGAAGATCGAAGGAGGCCACTGGATTCGGTTCAGAGAACGACAATGAAAGACTTGTCGACCATTGCCTGCTAATGTATAATTTTATATAATTATAGACACATAGTGCTTCCTCTCTCCTACATTGCTGTGCCCGACAGGGTCTATAATGATCGAAATAATTGTTATTTTACCACTTATGTAAATTACACTGTAGAACGCAATGATTAACAGTATTTTGAAAAGACGTATTTTATTATATTAAAAAAATGTGTTGCTCCATATTTATTGCATTTGACGACACGGTTGGCGCAATGGCTAAGCGATTAGCTTTCTGCGCTACGTGCCGCGGGTTCGATCCCCGCACGGAACAAATATTTGTATGATCTGCAGATAGTTGTTCCGGATCTGGATGTTTGTGCATGTGAAGATTTGTGTTTGTAAACGCACCCACGATACAGGATTAATTCCTAGTGTAGGGAAACGTTTTTTTAAGAAAATAAATAAATAAATAAAATTAGCGTTTTAAGAACCCATGGACTAGTCGAGTCACCTAAGAAAAGTTTTATAGCACTACGAACGCGAAAAGTGCTCGACACCTCGGAAAATGTAAAAAGTTAAATAAATCGCGAAATCTTTCGTAAAGAACCGTTTCTTTCACAAAACTTTTCTGTATATAACGATGAATTTGATGAAAGAAAGAAAAATGGTGTATTTGTCATCGAAATACAAAGTCACACCATACAAACTTTTTTTTTTCGTAAAAAAAAAACCTTTTTTTCTTAAAAAGCTTAGCTAAAGTCGGTGTTACTGTTAAGGCCTTTAATTCTGCAATGGACGTTACCTTGTAAGGAATAAAAGATTTCAGGTTTGGTCTCATAACACTATTTGTACTAAGTAACATTTTTCTAATTTTATAGGAAAAATATTTAAATGATCTTTTTTTGTAAAAACACAAAAATATTTAAAAGAAGTCGCTTAGTAGAAAAAGCCTTTCAACCGTCGATATGATGTCTAATAAACGTTTCCTTTCTTTCTTTCTTTCACCATTGGTTTCGACAGCACTATTTTCACGACCATTTTCACGACCATTTACATGGCCTACAGATAGATGTTCCTGTTTGTGCATGTGAGTTGTATGTTTGTAAACTGTACCCGTACTGTAAAACACAGGAAAAGTAAAAAATAAAATGGTAAATTAATTCCACCAGTTATAATTCTGTTCCTTTTATACATGCCTATGAGTTCCACATGCATAATTTAAACTGCTTTATTCAACGGAGGAGTAATTCCGAACTAATTTGCATACAATTTTCTATACGGGTTTAAATTACAGTTTGAAATGTGTGGTAATTGAATCTCAGCATTTTAAGGTACGTTTTGGACATATAAGTAGGTACCTGATTTTGCTTGTAAAAGGTTCTACCGTTCAAAGTCGAAGTTTATTATTTCCACTGGGCCTCTGCAAGCACTTTCAAAACGTCGTGATTCTAGGTGCACGGTTCCAAGTGGGTTAGTCCTGGAGAAGATATCAAGATACCGGCAAGAAACTCCATGGATACCTACTCTTTTCAAAAAATAAATTTACATTAATATCTAGGGCTGCCCCGACTAAAATTCAACATGAATTTACACAATAATAAAAAAAAGAACAACAAGGATCTTAATAAGCACCACTATATTTTAAAGTATTTCTAGTCCCGGTCTTGAAGGGGTTATAATTTTACGCATCATTATGAACAACTTCTACTATAGCACCAACACGGAAATTGCGAAAAACAAATCAGGTGTTTTTCACGATTTGTGGCTTAGTCCTATAGTAAAAGTTGTTCAAATGATGAGTAGGTACAATCATTATCATTATAAACGACTCTTATTATGGAACCAACACGGAAATCACGAATACAAAAATATGCTCTTCCATACAAATAATTCAATATTTATCGACTAAATCCAATACAGAACCAGCAAAGAACTCGGCATTCGGCGCGCGATATTCGATAATAGGATTCAAATAGTGGGGCAACATTAATTAAAAACAAAAATGTATAAATCAAAATGCTTTTGTTCACCAGAAAAGATAATTTAAACGTAAAACAAAAGCAGCTTAAAATATTAGCATCATACATCAGCGTTTAGGCGGCCTCCACGCGTAATGAGCTAACTAACACCAAATAGATTACATCTATTTACGTGACAAAAGCGGGTCGCGTTTCCAATCAGGCATATGCGGCCGCCCTTACTTCGTCCCTAATAACTTTGGAGGGGTATTAGGGCTACTGTGGCAAGACTCGATAATCCAGCACCGTCAACACTCATTCTGTAGCTTGCAAGTACTTAGCGATTATCGCACTACAGTTACTTAGCGATCGCACTTTACATTTTTATGATGAAACTATAGTTTTATGTAATTTAACTTTGTTGATAGAAAGGCCTAGATATTATTGACCTAGATAGCCAGTTTACATAAAATGGCCACATAACATGACGTATCATTGATTCTGCTTAGAATTAAAAAAATAATTTGTACCTATCTTATTGACAGACTTTATGTACTTGTAACTCAAAGTTTTATTATGATACGGTTTTCTTTTGTAATAAATAACTTTTTTTCTATTAAGTACATTAATTCGGATCTACCAAGGAATTTTCTATTATTTTTTTATAGCGGCTGCACATTCTCAGTCGATGGTGGCGCGTGCTAGGGCGCATGCGCGGTGACTGTTAGGTTTCGGCGCCATTATTGTGTTTGTTTTAACTTTGGTCTTTTATTATGATAGGTTGTTGCATGAGTATAGATAAAGTAGTGTATGAAACTGCAAATACCTAGGTATTAAAAAACTCGTGTGATACTATTCAAAACATCGCCTTGGGCTAGGTTTGTAAACACACACTCGTGTTTTAATACCATTTGTGTGGCAGTTTGGCGGGTACTCTGATTGGTCAAATTCATATTTTCGCGCCACTGCTGTAGTTAGCATTGTTGCCTTGGTAAGTAGTTCTTCTATGTGGCGATAGATGTCGCTACAACCTCTAATAAACAATAGCTTCATAAACTACTATTTACTACGACATTTATTACTTTTTTAAATACATAACCTTTCCCTCTTTAAAATGAAATAACAGTGTTGGTAGTTTGCTATATAAAAGTATGCAAGTCGTAAAATTTTACCGAGGATGAAAAATAAGATAACAGACAATGAAACAGCGACCAGACGCAATTTAAACGAAATTGCTATTTGTTGCAATATTCTTACTACGATTTAAGGTTCTGTTGACCCTTGAAAGTCTAAGAAGTAATAAAATTTTAGTTTACACATCAAGAATCTAGTCTCAAAACTTAGGCAAACCAATTTATAGCTGAAATTAACATACAAACTTAAGTAAGTACCTAATGTTATTTTTAATACTTACCATGATTATAAAGTTTAGTGTATTGTATTATTTTTTAAAGGAATGGGAGATTTTATTGCGTTTAAAAAAGTGATAAAAAGAAATTGTATTTATTACCCCTCAACAAACAGTCAAACGTTATATTTTTTGTTGGTTATTATAAATAATAGTGATAAATATGCACTTTTTATGTATTTACCTTTGCCCAGCAGTGGGATCAGACAGGATAACAGTAGTTATCAGTATTTATGTATCTGCAAACAACTTATAACATATCCTCCACCATTTTGTAGTACATACTTTATTTATGCTGTGCCGCTGTCAAAATCGATTGCCGAATCGATCAAGTTAAGTTAAGTTAGTCGATCGATCTACGAAATCGATTGCCGTCGCAAATTACACGATGATCCGCCGAAGATCGCCGTGCTCTAAATAACATTAACGTGCTAAATTCAACCGTCGTCTCAAGCCACTTTACACAGGTTCCCCCAAAAGGCACCGTGTATCCCATCCAGCCACATTACTTCGTATTCAGATGATGGAACACACAAAAATAAGGTACAGAAGTCACACTAACAGCGTGCGAAAAATAATGAAACCTTTCAAATGTGAATTAGCCCTATGTTCCCATGTAAAGTGGGATGAATGTTGTTGATGATGAGGATATAAGCAAGGAACAGTGATCATCATAAGTAAATAATAATGTTATAGATATATTTACGAAATACCTACCTACATGTTGTCTGGTGCTATGAGTCTGTCATGCTCACTAAAATGTCTCGCTGATGGTGGCGTTGTGTGTCGGGTCGTTGAGTTCACTTCATTGTGGTCGAGCTTGGCGAGGCTGACACATGCGTCAAGCTCGTGAACGGGTGCCGTCTGTCGGAACTGGTCAGCTCGTAACTGCCATGGCAATCTTATTCAGAGGCAATTCATTATTATCCCAGTCTTATTTGTATTCGCATTGAATTGCATTATTCTCGCAGTTCTTACCACAACATTGTACTGATAGATTTTGTAATCTATTATTTATTTGAAAAGAGTTACCATGGAGTTTCCTGCCGGTTCTTCTCCATAGGATCTACTATTTGGAACCGTGCACCTAGAGTCTCGACATTTCATAAGTGCCTGTATTTGATTTACATGAAATAAAGATCTATTCTATTCATTATGTTTATCATTCGGTTTCTATCTGAGCCCAAAATCATGCGTAATTTTGAAGCTCGTTTGGAGCAGATCTTCTGACTCATTTGTTCTTTGTCTACTTGTCCTCGTCATTTTGCGTCAGAAGCTGCGAAGCTCATTACGAGGCGACGATATTTTTTATTTGAAGATCTCGGTTTTTGTTGATGCCGAATTGATCTAGATTGAGTGGATGAAATGGATTTTTGTACGAACGAAGTAAAGTTAATGAGCTTGAAGATATTCAAGGTCAAGTTGAATATCTCGATAACCAGTTGGTTTCCAGATATGGCACAATGCCAATAAATCTTGGTAATGATGGGAAAATTACCTACTTATCTTTTTTCACTCGACATAGCATTCGGTATCGATACCTATATATCTAAACTAAAATATATATTCTTGTATTTTTGTTTGTAATGGATAAAATAAAAAACTACAGCACCGATTTTAAAAATTATTTCTCCTGCAGTTATATGCTATACTATCACTGAGTAACATAGGCTATAACTTATAAAGATATCACGCGGGCGAAGCCGCTGGCGGAAGCTATTACAAATAAATAAAATTGAAGTGTCTCTTTGTAATGTCAAAATAACAACTTTTTACTAAATTCATAGAAAGTATTTACGGTACGGTAAAAAAATTATTATTTTTGTCTGTATGTTCCGGCTAATCTCTGAAACGGCTGGATCAATTTTGATGTGAAATTCACTGGCATAGCTGTTGTTATAAGGAGTAACTTACGCTACTTTTTATTTTTTGTTAAATTCCACGCTGATGAAGTCTCGGGCACAGCAACTTTTGTATGCGTAAACGGTTGTATTTTAAACATCTGTTAAGTTGTAGGTGAACTTGGCCCTTATTGCATTAGCGTGAAGATCATGTTTTACTGCAGTACTAACAAACATTCGTGGTTTTGAAGACGCGCGCAGTTCGGAACTGATCTGTTTTACGAAGTTTGGCGATGCTACTTCTTACTTGTGTCGTACTATATCTACCTATTGCAATCTTTACAACTCATCTCAGACAAGCCTTAAACTATGGATGAGCTTCAGAGCAATCTATTTCCCTTAGTTCAGTTACAATTTGCGAGAAAAATGAACTCAATTTTTCACAGATTCTCAATATGAAAGCAAGTAACTGATATTGTTTAAAATGAGTTTTGCGCTGGCGTGGAAGTAAAGGGGAAATATTAAACGAATCAGTGGAAGTAAGGAGACAGAAATAACCTAACTGTCAAAAACCCCGACTCCAACTAGAAAAAGAGCTGTCACTTTTGAACGGCTGATCAGATTTTCATGAAACATAGCTAAGACGATTTCTGATTAAACTAGCTTTCAATTAAAAAAAAACTGCATTGAAATAGGTTCATCCGTTTTGGAGCGACCATGCGACAGACAGATACACAGATACTTAGATACACAGATACACACTACAAACTTATAACACCCCTCATTCTTGTCGGGGGTTAATTAATAATGTACTTAGCTGTATAATAGTAATAATATAGGTCCTACTTCATTAGCGGATGTCCCTTTAGGGACAATTTCAGTGTTGGTTTTATAGTAAAACTTGTTCATGAAATGATTCTGATTCTGATTCATAATGATGAGTACTATAACTCCATAAAAGGACCTATGCCAATAAAGCAGGACTAACTATAATTATAGCGTGAAATAAAACGTCATTCGCGTGCTTATGAGAGGTTGAATTTTCGTTTTCATTACTTAGAATATAATTGCTAGCATCTAAACACACGAAAATACCTGGTCTGATTTGTCAGACCTCCATTCCTGTCTGAAAGAAAAAGAGTTTATTATCTCAACAAAAAAACAAATTATCTACGAAACAAAAAAAACTAAACGAAATTCGGTTCATCCGTTTGGGAGCTACGATAGACACGTTAAACTTATAACACCCCTCTTTTGACGTCGGGGGTTAATAAAACATAGTGTCTTCTTAATAACATACCAAGAATTAATACCGCTCTGGACCATTAGGTACTTCCCACGTATCATCATTATCATTGACAGCCTGTTTCTACCCACTGCTGAGTATAGGCCTCCTCCTTTTCATGCCATATTTCCCTGGTCTGTGCCATTCGCATTCAGGTCTTTCCCGCGATTCTTTGCTGGTCATCTGTCCATCTGGCCGCAGGTCTTCCCACACTTCTTCTACTGTTCGTCGGTAGCCATTCTGTTAGGACTCTACTCCACCTACCGTCTTTATATCTTGCCAAGTGTCCTGCCCATCGCCGTTTCAGAGCCACGAGCCATTTCCCACGTATATAATCATTTATTAAATCGCTTCTTCCCGATATCATAAATACACAAAGCGTTCCCCGGGCACCGATACACGCTTACATTAATCACGATCACTCAATACCGGCCAGATTCGTCTCGTCTCGACTGCGCTCCCACAGCTCATTAATCCGCGTTTTTAACGTGTATTTCCCTACCAGGGAGTGGGGTTTCAGTGAAAGCGAGAATAGATTGAGTTTATATATATATATTTTTTTTTATCAATTTATCTACACACAAAAATAAGAATAATTACAATTAAATAGGAAAGATGACACAAAGGTACTGCTTATTTCTAAAGAAATCTCTTCCAGCAGACCTGCATTTTTATTATTGCATTTTTATTATTTAGTACTTATATTTATTTATTTATTTGGGTCGTATCTGCCCGTGGCATCACTGCAACGGTCCCGTCAAAATACCAGCGTGCAGCGCTGTGATATTTTATAAATGTCACAGCATTATGCTGAGATGGGGGCCATTTTTGGTCTCGTCCTGTAGGCTAATTCACGTCACTAAAGAAGTGCAGTTGCCGTGCAGTTGCAGTAAAATTATGATCAAAACAACACATTTGGTATTCAGCTTCAGTAAGATCGCTAGCTTGCGTCAAGTTCGATCGTCATTGCAATATGATCGGCGCGTCATAAAATTACGTGAATTAGCCCTGGTTACTTAATTATTGTTTTCCTTTTGTTTTTTTTATACTTTAATTTGTTATTTCCGGGCAAGTCCAGAATAAAACTGAAAGAAAGAAAGAAAGAAAAATCATTTATTTGCCATAAAAACAAGACACACTAGAATGATTGACTTATGACTTGATGATTGATTGATGATGATTTATGTAATAAGAAGAGGACAGGTGTATAGACAGAGAACTGTTTTCTTTCTTTCTTTTTTCTTCGTTGTAAACCGTGATACCGTTGCAAATAAGCGATACTTAATAATATTGACCTATTTATCGCTCACACTGCAACCCCAACTTTTCTGTGCATCGGATGTAGGATGAGCCGCGAACAAAAACCAGCTGGTTGTAGTACACGTATCGAAATTACGCTTCAAAAGCAACACATTTCACAAAAAAATATGCTTGTATGTGCATTGTGCAATGTGCATGTTCTTTCACTCAGTTCTGATATCTGTTTGGAGTTTCCGTTTTTAATGCAGTGGATGTGAAAGCCGAGATTTCAGGCATACGAATGAAAATATAGTATTTTGGTTAGACAGATTAGAAATCGCACTCATTTTTCCTATTATTTACTTATTTAATTATTTTTTTTTTATTATTTGAACAAAAATTAGATTTCTTTTTATTTTAATTTTTTTATTGTTTTAAGACTCTTGCTTTTATTGCCAAAAATGGTTTAAAACAAGTCTTTATATTTTAGATCAGCGTTGATAGACCTACGTTGTCATTAGCACACAAACAGGTGCCCGTTGCCTATCCTTAATAAATATTTCTAATATTCTTGCCTCTCAACGTCTCCAAATCCAATTTAACCAAACAAGAATCAGAAAATACGAAACATTAATTAAACACAAAGGTACCGAAACTTTAACTGGATTTGTGGGAGTTGGCAACAAAGTGTTTTATGTTGGCAACATTGATATCAATCTTAAATTAAAATCAAAGGGAATGTTCATCGTGGTATTCATTAATAACCCCCGGCTAAAAAGAAGTGTTTTTAGTGTGTATCTGTGGCATCGTAGCTCCAAAACGGATAGACCGATTTTAATGCAGTTTTTTTTAATTGAAATATAGTTTAATCGAGTATCATCTTAGCTAAGTTGCATAAAAATATGTTCAACTCTTCAAAAGTTACAGCTCTTTTTCTAGTTGGAGTCGGGGGTTTTTGACGGTTAGGTATAATTTTGATGGTCTTAGATAATTATTATGAACGTCTGCCTTCTAATCTCTACAACGGTAAGGCCGCACATTGGCATAGACCAAACTGCGCTAGTTCGGTTTGAATGGATGGAGGACACACAATACGATTGTGACACGTTTGTTTTATTAGTGCACCTAGAGTCTCGACATTTCATAAGTGCCTGTATCTGGTTTAGATGAAATAAAGATCTATTTCTATGTCACTGACAACACTAGACTTGTTTAGTGTTTCTTTTGGAACACAGCCTATGTTTTTGATATTGTTTGATAGTGAAACATCATGAATACGATAAAAAAGTAATTTTCAGCTGGAAAACGGCCGCTACGAACGAGAAATTACTTCATTACAAATTCACCACTATGATCAAATCCTTAACTCAAAGAGCTTGAGAATCACTGAAACGCTGAGAAACGAAACCTGATACTTAACCAACACAATTTAAACTTAACTAACGGCGGTCGAGTTAGCAAAGATAGTGGAACTTCGGCAGTTGCAGCCTCCTTAGAGGTAACCGCGAGATGTTTACCGTTCACTGGCTGCCGCTAATGAACGCTCGCTCTTTATGTAAGGAGCCTTTGCTCTAAAGCCGCCTTCCAATGGCAGCGGAGTGGGCTCCGTATGGACTCCGTTTGACTCGCAACAGTAAACTTCATAGAAGTGCTTCCACCAACAAAGGCTGACATTCAGAGACGACAGAAACGAGTCTAAGCGTGAACTTACACTTCCATCTGTCAAAATTACGAACAATTTTTTTTAAGATGGAAGCTTAATTTCGCGCTTAGACTCGTTTCTGTCGTCTCTGAATGTCAGCCAAAGAGTCTAGCGGAGAGGACTGAACGAGTAAAAATAGTTACAGTACTACCAACTTATCTGTGAAGTGGCAGAAAATGGAACTACAACAAATTCATACGATTTGACAGTTGAAGTCTTGTCAAAAATGCTTTTTCTTCAATGACGTAAGAAGCCTCTCTTACTGTTTTTCTTAGCCAACAGAGCGCCATCACTCTGTTCACAGATAAGTTGGTAGTACTATAATAACGAACTCGTTCTTCATTTCTCTTTTGCAGTGGAAGGAAATTGTCAAAACTCTTTTTTAATGGAAGGTAAAACCTATTGTAGCTAGTTGGGGTCCGTTCCGTCCAGCTATTACTTACTCATTACCCGTTCGCAGTGAAAGCCCGGTTGTTATTATACTAGGGGAATCAGCATACACCTAGTTGTGTTAGTACTGAAAATAACAATATAAATGCAATGCGATTTTTTTTTTGTTTAATTTTTTATAAGTTATTTTTGTTATGTACAGTCACGATACGTTGCGGTGATACATTTCGCAAACAAAATGCTTTGAACGACTGCGGCCCGCTTAGAGTTAGTAACTCTGCGTTTGGACGCCGCAAGCAAACGATTTTAGCCTTATGGATGGTCGACCGGAAAAATTGCCGATTGTAGAGAAAAGTGTTTTTTTTTATGTTTAGTGTGTCGTTATTTGTGTAAAAAGAAACTGTTTTTCTTTCTTTCTAACTTTGGGTAATACCAAATTTTGTCATGAACGAATAAATTTTTACCGTTTGTTTGTATTAGGAAACGGCACATATTAACGACATCGGCAGGGTGGGTGTACAATTACAGTACACCTCTGCATGCATGAAGTGCGGCGATATGTCCCTCCAACTCCAACTATTTGTCATCACCTCTTTGTACCCTGAAATCAGTTTTTAGTCGGTAACCCTTCAAGAAATATAAAATAGAAACGATATCAATCTATTGTTTGCGATAACCGTGCCAGAGACCATTCGCAGCTGTTCAAATAACAAAACGCAAGAGCAATCAACTCACTTTAGGTGTGCACCTTGTGGGCTGATTGTCGTCCTTCCCGAAGTCGACTTCATCATCTATTCCACTGTTCTATTTTATAAATTGTTCCAAACTTTGACATAGAATTCAGTTTCATAAATTAGTAACACTGTATAATGTCCGTATGTTACATACAAGAACTACACAATAATAAAAACAACACAAATAACAAAAACACACACATCATCACGTAAATTACAATTACATATTAAACCTACTTTATAATTATTAAACTGCACGTCAGCCATTTTTATAGAAAAAAAACATCATTCTAAACTCAAACTTATGAAAACCCCGCGCGCGAGCTCTGTCATATGAAGAAGTAATTTTTAAAATATTTTTATCGGCTCGGTACTCAGTCTTTTTAGCCAAGACAAGCGGAACGGGGAGTGAACTGAATGAGTGCATCAACGGTGGTAGACTGATCATTAGTATCTATATCTGTATTATACACCCGAGACTTTGTGGCCGCAACACAGACAACTGAGCACAACTGGCTAAGTTCTACTCTTTTCTACCAACTAAATTCTTATATTTTTTACCCTTCGTCTTAAAGAAGACTATTGAAACTTTCCGTAGACAGAAACGGAATGCATGGAAAAAATTCTATTTAAATAGTTATGTGCCTCAGATTCCTTATGCATGAACAAGTTCAACCCCTTACCACGCACTTTAGACAAACGAATAATCGAGGAGTCTAGGTGACTACACAAAGCCATATAGACCGGCAGGGTTGACCCCATTAGCAGCCCCTTAGCAGCCCCGGTGCGATGTTCCGTGCAGCCCTAAGTGCGTAATGACTTCCCCGCCGTATAGAGGGTAGGCTGACCGTTGATTGGAATCTAGACGTTGATTGGATGGACGATTGTATCTAGGATTAGGTTCAGGTGGACTGATAGTGGAAGCCTTATTCCATTAAGTTTGTAGTGGACGTTATTATAAGTATGTTAGTGAAATAAAATCTGAATTGCTAATAATCATACAAATTAAAAATCTTGGTATATCGAGGTTGTCGACATGTGGGATGTGCTTAGCAGTCATAGTGCCGATAGTTGTTACGGCCCATGGTTTAATTGCTAAGAGCCTCGACCAACATTTTATGAGGCACTCGTTGGGGTATAACATATAGGATACTCTTTATATAAATTAGTTTCCCGAAGATGCGAGGGAAACCGTAGGCCATAAGTCGTATTTTTATGAAATAAGAAGGTACTGGGATTTTTCGGATCAGATTTTTATAATAAACATTTAAGATTTTGCGTTCGTTCACACTCGATACTTTCAGCAGCAAAATCGCGAGTTTTCGCGATCATTGGATGCCATTGTGCACAAATGTAACTACTCTTTCACCATGAGATTCTTCTGCTTTCAAGGACCACATCGCTATCATAAATTAAATAAAGAATTACACATTTACCCAATGTCTAAGAACTCCCTTAGAGAAACTGCGACAAACTGGCTGCTCAACTTAAACTACCAAGACACGGAGCAACTTCTTCACTCCCAGTGACCGACGGAACGAAATCTCACACGCATCAACTAAACACACCAACATAATTACACTCATACACACACACACACACACACCCCTCCACAATTATTACTTACTCAAGGGCTTTGCTACCCATACATTGTTTTTTTTATATTTCTTTTCTTTATAATAACTTAATATTATGTTATTATTTCTTTTTCTTGTCATCCAATGTAGTCCATTTCATACGGTACATTTTAAAAATGCTTATCATCTTGCGCCTGTTAAATGGCTAATTAATTGTCCGCATGGGGTTGGGACTATCACCTTTAATACAAGTTATTTCTATAATTTAGCAAGGGTGCTAGTAACGACACACTCAAGTACAACATATAAGCCATAAACCAAAATAATGTAATGTGTTATTATAAATGTAAACATCATGGTGTCCCAATCAAGATTACTATTACATTTGCTTACAAAAAGTGAATAACGAACGCGAAGCGATTCTGCTGCTAAAAGTATGAAGTGTGGATGCCCCTTTACGTCCGTGTCTTGTCTTCATTCAGCATTATATATTTTAGGATGTATGGAAACAACCTCTCCGAATGAAGATAGACGTTTCCTGTGCAGTCATCCCCACTAAAAATCTCGTTGAAGGGTTAATCTTTTCACCACAGCTTATGCAAAATGTGAGATTCCGATACAACAAAGTATTCTTGTAAACCAATATGTTCTACCATTTCTATTCACTATCAAACGAGAAAATACACAAAACCAACAACACACAATACCAATTCTGTACATTTTTCAAACCGTCCAGGATTAGTATTCTCCCTTCTCCCCGTTAATCCCGGCAGTATCTCGCTGGGTCCTCGGCCCCACAAATTCGGATCACCCGTCACCGATACCATTATTTGCTCGTTCCGCACATGATAACGGTTCTGAGGGAATTAGCTTTCCATTTTTTTTATATTTCCACATGCGAATTGTGTTTGTCCTTAGATTTCAAATGAGGATTTTTTTTTATGCGGGTGGAATTTATAGAAAAAGGATGAAATGTTCGTGGAAGAAGGGTGGCTCGTCCTCGTAAAGAGCACTAAATATAAAATCATGTTATAAATTAATGTCTGCCGAGTGTTGAATTTATTTATTTATTTGTCACAAAACAAATTGACAAAGTACCTATAGGATGTACTGTACGGCACAACTAAGACGACGAACAACCAATGACAGTCACTTGCTTAGATAATTTTACAACTTGCGCTTTTTACTGCAGCACTAATAAAAATTCTTAGTCTGAGGCCCAATTCTCGTAATTAAAAATGTTCAAAATATAGTTCGGATCCTTTTCGGATATCATTCCGATCTACTACCAATGTCATAAATGTCACAAATGTGCACAATGGTATTCTCCTACCCATAGACTAATAACTATATGTCTATGCTCCTACCCTAACAAACAACGTCAAACGTGACATTATATTGTAATGAGATCATAGAGATAATACATACTATTTCTATGAATGAGATCGAAAGTTGAATAAAAGCATGTCTATGAATAAAAGGCAAATCGGTATTCTGCTAACATTTTGAACTGACACAGATAATAACATTGACACTCTCGTCTATACACAAACGTCAAAAATGAGATTGAAATGAGTTTGTAAGAAGATTGAATTCAAATCATACTGGAATCGGACTGAACTTTAAGAGGAGTAGAATACATGACTTTTTGTCAATTCATAATATAATCTCAGTTCGGTCAACTTTTAGTCATATTATAAATTAATTACGAGAAGTCGCGCTCAGTTCAGAAGTGATCGATTTTACGAAATTTGCCGATACGACTTCTTAGTTGTGTTGTACCATTAATAAACTCGGTTATCAGTCCACTATCCAAATATATTAACGGGAACATTATGGGGCTTACTCCACTTTCCGAAAAACCCTACAACCAGCAGCGGCTAATAAATGGCATAAATTCCACCTTAATTCAGCTGTGTTTTTGTATGTTACTGGATTTTTTATACCACTAAGATAGAACAAGCATATGGCTCGCCTGATGGTAAGCGGTTACCATAATAGAAAGAAAGAAAGAAATACGTTTATTAGACAGCACAAAGCCACAAATATACAAAAAAATAAGTAAAATAAAATACTAAACACGTAAAACCAAACAAGTAAACCTAATTTATAAAAACGAAAAAGAAAAACTTACTAACTACTAAATTAAAACTCAAGTTTATAGTATTTTTATTTACACTAATTATTTCACCTAGCAGGTTCAATGTGGCATTGCATGCCTAAAAGGCCTCAGCTCAGCAAAGTGCTGCAGCTAGCTGCAACGCTGATTTTCATATAAATATAATGATCAATCATATAGATATAATCTATGGACGCTTGCAACACCTGGAGCATCACTCGCGCATTGCCGACCTACTAGCGATGCTTCTATGAGGAGCACTGGCGACCTTGCTCACCGTTAGGGACACAGCACTGCTAAAGAGCAGTGTTATTTGGCCACGATATCCTGCAAGGTGGAGATACTTACTCAGACGGACAGCTCCAATTTTGAGCGGAAAGTACTGCTACCTCGCTTAATATGGATGGTTATAACTAAACAATTTACTATTGACTTTAAAATCACTACTTCAGTCCTATGTGTGTCTACACACGAGAATTGTGATCTCTAGAATAATATCAGTTTATTGATAGAGATTCCCAAAAAACTATACTACAGAACTACAAGCCTCAATGTTAGAGATGGGCTGAATGATGATTTTTTGATATCAATGACTACATGGTAAATGACAAAATCATTAATGTTTTTTTACTGTCACCGGATTCACGCATTGCATGTTGTCATCTTATCATTGTCATGTCACAGCCGAAGCCGAAGTTTACGTTCATTCTGTCATGGTCATTATTGAGTGATAATTTTAGGCATTCATGATTTTCTCCTGGTCACTGCATGACGAAATGATTTTGGAATATCGATGATTTATAGATACATGTGACGTCATGATATCGGACTCAACTCTATTAAACATGGTTATTATATTGTAGCTCCATTTAAATCCCGTCTCGAACCCGCCAACATTGGTAATGGCGGAAAAAACGCTGGAATTCCGGGATCTTGATTAAGCGCTTGTCAACCGCGTCGTGCCGCTCCGACACATTGTGACGTCACCGCTAGGGATGGTAAGACGTGGGTTACATTACGGGAACAAGTTTTACTAAGACGTGTTCAAGATAACTAAATTGCTTGCTTGCACGCTCTACTTTGACAAGAGGTGGAAAATTCCGTGGACTTTTTACGAATCTTGTGCATCAGTCACCAAACCATGCTGTGCCCGATGTTTTAACTAAACATTACGGAATGCAATAAAGATTTGATTTGCAGAATACGTTTGGCGTGACAGCGTAAAATAGCTAAACACCAAAAAGACATCAAATAACTTCAGAAAAGATAACGAACAAAATACATACGGTCGCCTGACATTCTCAAATTTGTACGTATTGTATGCGTGATATAATGTAGTAGTTCTAGGCCTGCAAGAACAAAATATATAACAGATAATTCAATATTACCCGAGTAGATGACAATACAGATGAACAGCTGGCTTTTTTTCGCGATGTCATGGTTGGTCCCATAGTAAAAGTTGTTCATAATGATAAGTACAATAAGATTCCAGATTAGTCAGGTTTTTCTTTCCATATATAGATATTCAGCCGCACTTTTACCGAAGTATGATTAGGTACGAGAAATTTTCAAATCAGGCCATCAATATTCCGGGCTACTACATCACTACGACATATCTAAGATGCGAATATAAATTCGTGTGGCATATTTTTTCGATGCCGTTCGGAGAAGAGAATCAAGAATATTTCCCGATAAGATTGATGGTCGGCCATGACAGGTTGGAGAGACGATCCAGTAAAGGGGAAGACGTATGCTGATAAGGGGATGAAAACGGATGTATTTTGTTAAAATTGCGGGAAAAGAATTTTGAAATTTTCAAGATGCGGGTTTAAAAAATTACGGGTTTTTTTTAAATGGAGAAATGTGTTTTATTCTTTTGTTTTTGTAGTTTTCAGAAGAACACGATACTTGTAAAGTTATAGGGTGGTCCAGGAAACCTCGATAAATTCTTTACTCCATCTTTTATCAACTTCATCGTAAGCCTAATAATGTTCCTACGTATGTGCGTACTTTGACTTTGCTCAGACTTAACTTACGTTAAGCGCTGCTAAGATTATACTTAACTTAAACTTTGATTTAGAATTTATAGCCTTATAACGTTGGAATGTGCTGAACATACGCTAAGACCGACAACATCAGTCTAAAAAGCCAATAAAATAAAGAAATTAAGTCCGAAGCAGTTTGAGTACGCTCTTTAGATCTTAGCCTTAGACAGACATACAAAACTCCAATACCTATTCGACCCAAACGAATGGGACAGCTGATAATTTTTTCGTGATTACGATGTTGGTCCCATAGAGAAAGTTGATCAGTTTGATGGTCTGATTCACACCCTTAAATATGACCACGTATTTGGTATCATGTTCGGAAGCCGTACACAAAAAAAATATTTTTGCTATAAATATCACTCTGCTATCATTAGTCTAGGTGAAAGAACATCAAAATAGAAATTTATGTCACCTTTATCTGTTCTACACGTGTAAATAAAAATAATTATGGTTAGAATACATTGGAGACTTTTCAAACTTTGCTTAGAGATCATGATTTGAAATTTTAAATTCGTTCCTGTGGTTAAACTACTGATTGAATTTGATTGTTTTTTTTGTGTACGGTCACAGAACGTGATACTAAAAATACGTGGTTCCATCAAATGTGATAGGCATCCTGTATAGGGGTAGGCAGAAACTACAGTACCTACGCCACGTGCAGCGATCCTTTCATACCTCTATTACTACTTCCACATTCATGTATTTTCCATACATGCGCGCCAGTTATAGAAACATGATTTTATACAATATTGGGAATCTCTCCCTTAACATGGAACGTGACAACGTGTCGCCAATCCCGCGAGCACATATATAAAGTCATACTGTTGATATAAGACTCGTGATTGGAATCCAAGCGATCCTACGATGAAGCTCAAATTCATTGTTTTTATCAATACCTACTTTGACGAAATAATTCTTGGTCCTATGGTTATCTATAATTATGATGATGGTAGTATTTTATTTATTTTTTATTTTATTTATGTAGTGCGCATAATATGCAGTGTGATTCAGTCTCTGTTCCTAAATGCAACTGTCCACCGACCAATCAGATGACCGACCGATCAGTTTGACGACACGGTTGGCGCAGTGGCTAAGCGATTAGCCTTCTGCGCTACGTGCCGCGGGTTCGATCCCCGCACGGAACAAATATTTGTATGATCTACAGATAGTTGTTTCGGGTCTGGTTGTGTGTGCTTGTGACATGTATGTTTGTAAACTGTACACTCGATACAGGAGAAATGCTAGTGAGGGGCACGGTTAAAAAAAAAAACATTATAGATTACGAGGCCTGCATCGCGCAAGGACAAAGATACCTAATCTTATCTAACAATATACAACGGTCCAACATCAGCGCTTCGGCCCGCCAGGCAATATCCCCTCGCCTGGTCGGAGGATCCTCCCTTTTCAATGGAGGAACACCATACCTACTTAGTTCCTCCACACGTGGTTTAGGAGGAGTTAGTGGATATACAGGCAGACAGACGCGGAAGACGACTTTATTTTATACTATGTAGAAAAGCTAGAATTGTTATTATAAAGTATAAAAAATTTAAATGATCTTCCACGTTACTATTTTATTTCCACCACCTGCCTCTCTCTATACGTGTTATTCTAATAAATTAAAAAGAAAGAAAGAAAGAAATACGTTTATTAGACAGCACAAAGCCACAAATATACAAAAAAATAAGTAAAATAAAATACAAAACACGTAAAACCAAACAAGTAAACCTAATTTATAAAAACGAAAAAGAAAAACTTACTAACTACTAAATTAAAACTCAAGTTTATTGTATTTTTATTTACACTAATTATTTCATCTAGCAGGTTCAATGTGGCATTGCATGCCTAAAAGGTCTCAGCTCAGCAAAGTGCTGCAGCTAGCTGCAACGCTGATTTTCAGCTGAAGCCTCGAGTGGCCGCCGCAAAATATTAATTTTTTACCAAAAAATAAATAATATGGATGTAAAAACAGATACATTACGGGTAAATTACGTTACATTTCAACCTTCCTGTTGTAACATTAATGTCGTTTCGAAATGAAAGTATTCGCTAAAACGTGTTTCGTGGAGCCTTTTGTAGAGGAAGACTATCCATCTATTTTGTTCTACCCTTATTGTTACGCGTCCATTGTACTCTACTATTCACTAGGGAATATAAAAACTAATAAAATGGCCACTCTAGTCAGCAGTTACTGTACCACTGTTGTTAAATAAGTAGTTTTTATTTAAAGTAATGAAATGGAGTTACGCAGAAAGTCGCAGTTGTGTGTCTGTAGGCATTATAGATAAACTTATCTACATGATATCGTATAATTATGATTCATCGTGTTAGATAAAATTGTTAAAATTGTTGTTGTGTCATGTGTGTTTAGATAAAATTGTAATAAATAAAATTAAAATATCAAACCAATAAAAAGTAAGCCTAAAAATAAAACCATACATCCACGAAGCCTAATATGAAAATGTGCTACATATTAGGTATTACATTTTTCCACACAATAAAAAACATAATTAAATTTTTCATAAAAGCATTTTGAGTGAAATTATCAGCGGGCCCACTCGTTGGAGGCTTAAAAATAAGCTTACCTTCAGTCTGTCCTAAGCCTAGCAAATTCTTTCTGATGCAGCATTTTAGCCCCTTTAGTGACCTGGATTCATGGGGATCTTGGTTGACAGAAAGTTTTATTTCGTTTTTATTTTTCGCAGCCATGAGCAAAAGGAGATTTATATGTAGAGGAAATGACAATGATTTCTGTACGCCGAGTATGAATATTTTTAACCCCCGACAAAAAAGAGGGGTTGTTAAGGGGGGTGTGTAGTGTGTATCTTCATATCTGTCTGTAGCATCGTAGCTCCAAAACGAATGCACCGATTTCAATGCAGTTTTTTATCAAAAGCTAGTTTAATCGGGTATTATTTTAGCTATGTTTGATGAAAATCTGTTCAGCCGTTCAAAAGTTACAGCTCTTTTTCTAGTTGGAGTCGGGGGTTTTTGACGGTTAGGTTATTGACGTACCGTAAAGTTAACGTAAGCAAATTTTGAATAAAAAATACCTACCATCGTATTTTTCTTTAATTTTACGCAAATTGTTTCATGATAATGTAAAAATAATGTATGTATTTTTTTTATATGTCATGGAATAAATGTGTATTTCAATGACGTCAAAAAAATTCGGGCTTGGCCATCTGTCTATCAGTGATATTATGAAATAACATAGGCATTCAACATTTTGTCATAATTGATAATATTATAGTTTTAAAAAAAAAACTACATTAAACGCTTTTGTCATCCAAACTAAACGTGTATGCAAAATTTCAGCTCAATCGGAAACCGGGAAGTGGGTCAATTTAAACTTCCAAGATTTTAAGTTTCCATAGTTAGTTACCGGTGAAGCTAATAAAAGCGTTTTAATAATTAAAAGGCTTCATTTTTGTTGTTACGAGCGGAGACTCCATAGGTCAAGTACTAACAGCGACGGCACGGTTGTCGTGGGTTCAAGTTCAGCTCGTGTCAATTTTTCAAGTTTTCTTTGTACATTAATTAGTAACAAAAATACAATTAAATTAAAACATCTTTGAAATTGGTTAAAATAGCCGCATAATACTTCGCTAGTGGTATTTCTGTGTTTGTAACAAATCGTTCAGTTAATCGAATATTAATAGCCAAAAGAGCAGCCATCTATTCGGAAAATCAGATTTGCCGCTAAAATACAATACAATGGGAGTTACCAAAAGTTTAACCACCAATTAGAGTTTCGAGCAGAACCGGCGGATCCGACTCAATGATTGAAATCCTTTAATTCGAACGCTGTTCATAAATAACAATACATTAGAAATCAGACAGAATTAGAATTAAAATAGCGGTATTATTTATGTAGATGTTCCTCTTTTCAATGACCAAAGAAGCCTCTTTAATAGACTGTCGGTATTACTCGGTGCTGCCACTTAATTAATTTAATTTTGTTTAGCAGAACAACTTTGAATAAAGATACTCAAAGCCAATGACCAAAGAAGCCTCTCAGAACGATGATATTTTTTATTTTATTTTTTTCAGTATTATTTAAGCTTAGATATTTTTATGTTTTGTGCGTCATACTGGGCGTAGAAATAAAAACTTTTTCTTTCTTTCTTTCTTTTTTTCTTTTCTCATCCTGCCGCCCTGGTACTTTTAGCATAATAAACTTCCCGTGCTGTTGTAAGATTTCAGCTATGCAGCACGAGCAGGTATCATAATACCGATACCTGGGGTCTACCGTGTAACTAAAATGGTAATGAACGTCGACTCATGGTAATAAAATTCAATACGATCATGAGAGACTATAGGTACTTCGAGTTACCTTGTAAAAAAATTACTAATCATAAAGATGTGAGTACCAACTTCAGTATCGATTAAAAATTTGCAAGAAAGCTCGAAGTTTAGCCTCTCTGGATCGTAGTGAAGTTTATTACCAGAGTCGATTTTCATTACCATTTTAGTTATGTGGTAGACTCGCTGTATTGTTTCACGCCAATCGAGGGCCAATTAACTTCTAGATAATCCGATAGTTACCGACAAAATTGTTTTTTGTTATAGCGCCACTCTAGTGTCAAAGTAATTATACGTATCATCTGAAAATAACCTCCCTACCTCTTCCCGTGGGTCGTGAGGCTTTGTCATTCATCATCAGTCACCACTTTTATATGCCACTAATTTGGCAATCAAGCGTATGGTCCTCTTTGGTAAGCGGTTACCGTAACCTATGGACGCTTGCAACACCAGTGGCATCACTCGCGCGTTGCCGACCCTACTACTAGCGTTCTTCTACTGCTAACACAACGCGGCAATGCTTCCCCAAGAAGCACTGGCGACCTTGCTCGCCGTTAGGAACACAAAGCAGTGTTATTTGGCTACAATATTCTGCAAAATGGTTGTACTTCCCCAGTCGGGCAGCTATACTTGAGTCCAATATCATGTCACACGTATAAATCATCGATATTTTAAAATCATTTCGTCATGCAGTGACAACGACAAAATCATCAATGCCTAAATTCATCACTCGATGATGACCATGACTGACCAGCGACGTGACCAGATGTGACATGACAGTGACAAGATGAGCACGTCATGCAATGTGTGAATGCGGTGACAGTTAAACAAAAATCATTGATGATTTGGTCATTATTCCCGTCATCGATATTTTTTTGTCATTGAAATTGAAATATCATCACTTGGCTCATCACTAGCACAGCTCCAATTTTGGTCAGAAAGTCCCTCTCTTATCTGTTTACAAAGTTTGGTGATTATAATGGCAATAATCCCCCATGACTGCGTTTTATAGCCGTTTATTAAGTCATTTTCAGCAACGGACTATAACGGGCTAATATAAGATCCGAAAAGAAAACACCCCAAAAAATGAATAAACATTCTTTCCAAGTAATCGCATTAAAAACGGAACAGACCACAAAAATAACAGTTCCGAAAAATAATTCGGGAAAACTGTCGCCCTAATCCGTCTGTTGGCTCAAAAACTTTGTAGCGAAAAGAATAATTCAACGAAAAGCCGAAGTAATAATAACGTTTAGAGCCGCCGCAGAAAACGATAACTGGCCTAACTGAAATGATTGCCCCTCTAGGGACGAGCTAAACTTTCCTCCCCACGAACCGATTAAGGAATTTGGTAATAGAATAAAAAATTCTTCGCCTATAAGTTTATAGACATAAGTTTGGGTTAGTTGTATAAGTGACACTTGTACATGTTCGTTTTTGGGTGGGTTTTTTTATTGTAAGTAGAGATTTTTAAGTAATTGAGTAGATAGTAATTTTTAGGCCAATATTAAAATACACTCGGGAGCAAAGAATCCGGGTCACCAACATAATGAACCTTAATATCTCGGAAACTAAGAATGATAGCTCATTCAAATAAAGAGTATTTTTTAGACTATTTAATACTACACAAGTTATAATACGCTTCGAGAGCTTGAAATTGCATTGATAGAGGTAAGTGAGAATATTCCCCAACATCGCCTCAGACACTTTGTGCCGTATGAATCGCATGACATCTGTATTGACAACACACGGAGGTAATACAAAGTACTAAAAGTGAGAATATGATATAAGTTTCTATTAAAAGTGGGGATATAAAAAAAAATGATATATTTATGCATTTTTAAATAATGTATTTTTAATAAGTAAAATAAATAATAACTAAGAAATTTTATTAATATTATTTAATTAATAGATATTAAGTAGTCTATAAAATACTTTTAATTAGATTATGCTAACATTCTTAGTTTCCGAGATATTAAGATTTATTTGGTGACCCGGATTCATTGCTCTCGAGTGTATTATTCGATATTGTGTAATTTTTTTTTAAACTTTGCACCTCACTAGGAGTTTTCCTGTATCGTACACTGGACCCGGAACAACTATCTAGAACAGACAAACAAACAAAACAACACATTTATTTAGAGAACAAAATGAGAAACACACAGAATCTATATACTTATAATAAAATTGTAACGAAGCGAAAAATGTACATTGAATATATCTTGAAAAAAAAAAAAGGCACGTGCTCTATATTCGACACTGATGCCAAAAATATAGTTTTTAGAATTTTTGTCTGTTTGTCTGTTTGTCTGTTTGTCTGTTTGTCTGTATCTCTGTCCGAGCTTCACGGCCAAACCGCCGAACAGATCATCATGAAATTTAAAAGTAAAATCCGTTAATGGCCTGGTCAACATATAGGGTACAAATTATTACGCTATTGTCAAAGGGGGGTGAGCAATAAACCAATATGTCTGTGTACAATTATTAGTCGCTACCTATATGACGAATCCATTTGAAATATTGGATGATTGTAGTTAATAGATCCGATTAACATTTTATATACAATAGAAATCATTTCGCATTTTTTTAAACGTACTTTTTCATTTATTCTTTAGCCTTATATATTTTAATTCGTCTGTTTATACCTAGATGGCATTAGTAGTAATTTATAGGCGAGTTTTTAATTTCCAATATTTTTATAAGCGATTTTTTTATTGATACGGCATCCAAACTCCTGTAGGCCGAGTTCTATATAATAATTTAATTTGTAACGTTCAAATATCTATACTTATAATAAAATCTATACTACCTAAAATAAAATCGTAACGAGGCGAAAACTGTAGATTGAATATTTTTCAAAAAAAATGACTGAACGATACTGAAGAAAAATCAGATGTTTTTAGATTTTTTGTCTGTTTGTCTGTATATCCGTTTGTCTGTTTATATTATGTCCGAGCTTCACGCCTATACTACTGGACAGATTTAGTTGAAATTTTGCAGTAATATCTGTCAAAGGGCTGGTCAACATATAGGCTATAAATTATCACGCTATTATCTAAGGGGGGTGAGCTAAAGTGCATTATGCCTGTGTACTATTCTGAGCAACCACTTCATTATTAAGAGCCGATTCATAGGTCCGGTCAAAATATGTAATATAAATCATCACCCTATTCGTCTAGGGGGCTAAGCAAAATTAATCTTCGTTTTAGTTTCACAGTTCCTGTGTTCATTTTAACTCCTCACTTGATCCCGTTCTTAAATTAGTAATTTGGTATTTTTAGTAATGCCCAGTATTTTTTTTACTGATAAACGTTCTTTCTTTAGCATCTTACTTTAAGGTACGTATTTCACTGACTGCTATGTTCCAAAAGGTAAAGCGTGATGAAAGCATACGACATAATACCTTACCCACGAGATAATTACTTTTTTAAATGCGCTACCAGATATTTCGACGTAACTTTGATTTCATTATTATTTTATTAATTTTTTCTGAAACTAGATGGCGTTAATAGACTTTTTAACCAAGACCGAGTTTTTGTATTTCCAGTAAATATTGAGATAAGATCATTAATAAGACTTTATTAGGATTGGGTAGATTTTTTTTTATCCATAGAAGTTATTGGAAACCTGTAGGATGGGCTTTTCAGAATCTAATAGGTAATTATGAATTTCAAAGCTTTATTGGCAGTACTATAATGACGTGTGCTTGCTGTTTACTGCTACCATTGCAAATTGATAAGGGCTAACATCGTTTGCATTCTGGAGAACAGCAAATTAGGTTCATATAACATTCTTTTTACAACATAGCCTTTTGCCTGATACACGGCAGCTGAAAATTCATTGACTTGAGGATGACTAGAATGATCTGTCGGCTACCAATTTCTCACTGAAAATAATAAAATAATTATTACCTTATGTTTCTTTAAATTTGTCTTCAGTCTCCCTAGATAGCGTTGGGACCGAATTATTTGTTCTTTTAATTGGGTTTATGTGTTTACGAAATTATGATATTATATATTATATTATTACGACTTTTTAACATAAATATGTATCATCACGCTACGCTACGCTCACAGGAACTGAACAGTGTAACATTTTTTTTTGTACACACGGCTACTATCAAGCTATACATTTCCAGTAAAAGCTGACCACGTATTGTATAGGCTTCCCTTACAATAAGAGGTCAGCTTATTATACTGAAAATTTATAGCTCAATATGTATCCGTGAGTACTAAGGTCGATAGTTAAGAAATTAGTGATTTAAACGTGTTTATTTAACATTTTCGGTAAAAAACCATCACGGAAAATTACTATACATATGAAGGAAACTAGGTATTTTTTCAACATTAGAAATGTTTATTTCGATACCCATCGTAACTAGCTAAGTGGAACGGTAAATAGTAGAATAGAAGCCGACAAATATCAGGTTCAAATCCGGTCCACGCGCTGTAACTGTTTTTATTTAATACTAATTGATACAATTTTATATTATTAGAAACATGTATTTTCAAAACATAATTCAAGCACCCCTACACCACGCGAACAAAGTCGCGGGCACAGCTAGTTAATACATAAAGAAAACACATGACGGAAGAGAACAGCATAAAATTAAATAAAAACAAAAACTTCATGGGCATGTGTCTCAAAGTTGGACCAAATAAGTCTCCAGATCAGCTTAATGTCAAGCACCAGAAAGTGTTTGACGATGGTTCATCTCGATTTGCTGAAAAATATTCGACTTAGTATGGGGGACACGAATAATTTACTAGCGCAAGCTATACATAATCAAATTTTTATTTTGTTTTGGAGTGAATTGTAGTACTGCGGTTGCATTTGGGAACTGCCAATTTTGCGCACTACATGAAAAAAATGTCCTGTATTAGAATATTAGCCTGCATGATTATAAGTTTCTCTTGATATATGGATGATTTTAATCATACAAGAAAAAATTATTACTTATATCGACTCAGATACTTTTGTCGTATATTTTCACAAGAAAATTCCCAGCATCATAATCTGAAAAATCATCAGGTGCACCTACATTTCGGGTCGTTCTGGGCGAATGTGATGGCGCCAATAAACATGGTGCGTAACCAAACAATATTTTCGAGACAGGAAGTACGCCCTAAATATGTTACCAGCACGTTACATGGGACAAGTTATAAGAAATAAGATAAAGAAGGCATTATATTTGTGGAAAGGAGAGAAAACAGAATTGTAGACAACGATGTAGGCAATACTCAATACTGCTTGAATGCATAATTATTTGCCAGGTATTATTTATCACAATAATGCCCTGCTATAACTTAAGTTGACATACTTTAATTAAGTATGACATGGCAATTACCATAGAATTAGTATATTCTTATATCTAGCAAACATAGGTAAGTAGATAAAAATGTTTTAAATTATCAGCCATAACAACAATTTGTCTTTTATTTAATGTATAATTAGAATACATTTATGGCGTATGAAGAAATGACGCGAACTGTTATAAATTCCAATGCATGGGCCGTCATATCGGACCAACATGTCAATTGTCGTTATCGATTGCGGTCTTGCGGTAGACAAACCATAAAGTTATTATTACTAGTGGTAATGTAATACTAACTTTATGAGACAAACGGTCTACCTATTTATTAGTCACGGTCGGAGAGTTGCCTGTCGTGCTCTAATAGATGGCGCTAGAAGGCTCTTCATTTTACACAGTCATAACTCTTAAAATTAGGCACACAATTCTTTTTTTTTTTTCATAATTGGATTTATTTTCGTAGTTAATACAAACAGAATAGAACTGTAATAGTGCCTGTTAAATAAAACGAAATTGTTTATACCGGAAATAGGTAGGCATTTTTAAAACTTTTTAACATTTCACATTTTAAATCTGGCACTAGCGTTTCTTAACTGACCAACTCTGAGTAGTCTCCATTAAACTCTAGACAATGTTTCATGTAACAAAAGATGACAACAACGAAAGGACTGGCCCATTGTAAAAACCATGTCTACTTTAAAATTTGAATTAAAAGTATAGATTTTAAATGAATATAGCAGAAATCGCTTCTAACTTGTACCAACGACCATTCAACAACCACATCCGGTCGAGGGCCCTTCCGGCCCACTCGTAGAATAAATAACCAAGTATCGGAACGGCCTCAGATTGGATATAAATCAGACTACAGTAAGACAATCACGTTTATCATGTTCAGCTTATTTGGGCAAACCTTGTTACTGTTGTTACTTGGCGGGGAAAATGAGCTTCGTGATGAGAAACGATGGATATGAAAGTTTTGTTGAATTTAAGGAAGGAGCTAGAAGCTTTAGTTGAATTTAAGGCTACTTGAACTGATAGGTCGCAGGCTAGATTCCTGGTAGGGACCAAGTTTTTTTTTTTCTTAAGAATTGACCCCGCATGCATGTCCGTCAAAATTACCTTAAAGGTTAAGATTACCATAGGTTGGACATTAGACAATCTATGCAATATGTCTAGACGGGGAATTTTTTGCCGATCTTAAGATACGTCTTAAGATTTATTTACATTTATTAAAATAACCTAACCGCCAAAAACCCCAGATTCCAATTAGAAAAAGAGCTGTAACTTTTGAACGGCTGAACAGATTTTTATGAAATGGTAAGGTGATACGTGATTAAACTAGCTTTCGATTTAAAAAAAACTGCATTTAAATCGGTCCTTCCGTTTTAGAGCTACGATGCCACCGACAGATATACAGATACACAGATCCAAAAATACACAGATCAGATTTCGTGCTGGAGTACCGTAGTCCGGTCGGTGGCAAAGTGTTCATAATGTAGGCTAGGTCTCTCCCTCCTTGCACCACAGTCCGTAATGCAATGCTAGCAGAGGCTATTACGAAGTCATCAATTTAAAGTGAAATACGTCCAACTGCCATACCGACGCCAATCCTTGACATCTGTTCCAAGTGTTTCCAAGCATCGTAAAAGCCCGTGTATATTATTTTTATGACGGCAATGGAAATTGCCACAGCGACATAAAAACGAGGTAATCGAATAACGAAATGGAATTTACAGGACGTTTTCTTGGCGAAAAACCTAACCGTCAAAAACCTCCGACTCTAATTAGAAAAAGAGCTGTAACTTTTGAATGGCTGAACAGATTTTTATGAAACATAGCTAAGAACCAACCCGATTAAACTAGCTTTCAATTAAAAAAAACTTCATTGAAATCGATCCATCGGTTTTGGAGTTTAGGAGCCACAGACAGACCCCTCTTTTTCGCACTTTTATACAGCATCTAAATTCGAAGGAAAATTAACTACTGCGTGCAACTATAAAGTGGTCTCTTTATGTTCTAGGCTTTATTTTTCTATTGGTAATATTGGCAAACATTTAACTTTCTTTTTTATAGCGGGCAGACGCTTTTCCTACGTGTCGATGTGTGTTAAGAATCTTGTGTGTCGTTATTTTTATCGTTTTCTTTAGGGATTCGAACTTGGGTCGGAACTTTACTGGGCTTAGTTGTGGAGGGTCTCACGTTGCGTATAAAGTTACGTTACATTTTCAAGGTTTTTAGGGTCAAATGTTAATAGTTAATGGGATACTGTGAAAACACTCAAGTGTTTGGGGAACTAATCTCACATTTTATAATACTGCAATACTATTTATAGCATTTCTACGAGTAACTCTATTATCTATGTTTAGGTCTGGCCCGCGGTTTCACTCGCCGTTTAATTTCTTTTTTGTTTTTGTTCGGCTCCTAAGTTTCGTAGCGTGATGTTACATAGTCTTTACCTTTCTTAAAAATTGGGCTATCAAATCCAAAAAAGATTATTCAAATCCAACTGGTAGGTCCAGAGGTAAGCGCGTTCAAACCATAAAGTTATTATTACTAGTGGTAAATAACTTTATGGTTCAAACAAACAAACTCTTCAGCTTTATTATACCTATTAGTATAGATTCTGCACTATTTATCTTGAGCTCATAAATAAACTAAATCAATATATGGAAACAAATAACCATTCATAGGTAAAGGATAATTTTTTATGTAGTGCGCAAAATTTGCAGTGATTCAGTGTCCGTTCCCAAATGCAACCGCAGTACAAAAAATTCAGTCAAAACAAATAAAAATTTGATTTTGTATAGCTTGCGCTAGTAAATTGTGCGTGTCCCCATACTAAGTCGAATTTTCGTTTTGTTTTAAAGTGTATCCCAATACTGCGGTTACATTTAGGAACAGAGACTGAATCACTCTACAAATTATGCGCACTACATAAAAATTATCCTGTATAATAATATAATACTACACTACACTAGTACTTGTTTGTCACTTTATTACATCCAATGGTTGCCTGGAAGAAATCGCTTTATGCGATAAGGCCGCCCATTGTACTTTAATATTGTAATCTCCGTACTTACAAAATTGTTATATTATTCAGGTGTACAATAAAGTATATAATAAATAATAATAATATTATTTTCACAAAGTTCCCAGCCAGTGTGTACAAAGTCTTCCAAAAAACCTGATTAACAAGTGGCATTACACGAAAACAACGAATACATGGTACACACGAATTGTGCAGCAGCGATACACTGCAGAACAAAAGTTAATTTAATACGGAAAACGAGTCAAAGCGGACGACTGGCGGTCTTGGGCAAGTCAGCCCCACGCGTACAGGCGAGTGCTAAACTTTTATCATCTTATTACAAAAGATGTTTTAAAGCAAGTCTTGTAAAACTCAGGTTTTAAGATATTAGCGCCATCTCTTTCTGTCATATGATGTTAGAAAGTGACGGATATGTTTAAAACCCCGGTTTTACTAGACTTGGTCTAAACCATCTTTTGTATGGAGGTTAATGTTTTAATATTCCCGGTGAATACCGATTGGCGGTATTATGAATGGGAAATGCTAGTAGTTATGCCATTTACGGGAAATAGGTAATCGAATTTTGAAATTGACTGGCGTTTCGGCGTAATATTCAATGCTACTAATAGGTTGACAAATCTCTGACTTGTTATTGTATGTTTACATTACATTGTTCGTAGAAAAGTAATTTTACAGACTTGGCAAGACTTGCCAGCAGCATTTTGAGCCTTTTTTAAAATATCGAAATATCTCGTTATTATTTCGAGATTCGAACTTGGATTTTATTGTGACTCTGTGATCATTATCTATGATCTTATTAGTCTTATTTTTCCAACAAGCAGCAATAAAACTTTACCAAGTGCTTTAAGTACCTATTAATACCGAGATAAATGAGTTAATCTATTTACTGATCGGTACTTGAAATGCTTATATAAGTTTTATTACTGCTCAAGATACGAGTAAGCACCTAATTGCGTAAATACTCGTAAATATAATTTTATTGAGTCCTTTTGTTTATGAATCCTGAAAGACAAACAAAAGTGAGAACATAATTTGATATGAGAGCTTCACAGTAACTCATCAGCCTTCAAACTTCGATTGCTGCTCATAGGCCCCTAAAAAGTGCTACGATGGTCATGGACACTAAGTATGGACACTAGGTATCAGTAGTGAAAGGTGACAGTTTTAAAAAAAGGAGCCGTCCCAAAAATGCCCTCTAAAAATTGCTGCAATTAGGTAATACTGACAGACAAAAATCCATACCGTCTCTTGTAATCTACCTACATAAAGTCATGTCTGGAAGAGCTCGACATAACTGAATAACAAGCCATATTAAGTTGGTCTATGCACTAACCAATTCCTAAAGGGAAGCCGATGGGAATCGAGTTGTATGGACTCTTCGCCACTGCTAGGTATGGACAATAAGCCCGCCCATTGTACAATTAATGTTCGTGGAGTCTTCTATGTATTGTGTAGGTATATTTTTAAACATCATAACGTGACGTCAGGTCATATACACAAATACAAGACTTACTCATCTACTAGGTTACAGCTACATTGCACCTCAACAAAACCCGCTGCATTGTTCTCGCATAGTATATGACATACACCAATCACACATTCACACAGAAAAGTCAAAATATAATTCAACAAGACACGAAACAAATAACGAAGTAAATCACTTCAGTCACCACCTGTACCCACCGATACACGGCCACGGCTGCACGTACAGCGCAAAGGGAATACGAAAATTGTTATGTAAAAGATGAAGTGCATCTGTGCGCCACTGTACTATGGCGACTCGAATCGTTAAACGATACGTGGGCGATGGTCAGAATGCGAGCGGGTAATGAGTTCTGAGCCTGCACGGCTACCACGGCAGATGGATGAACCCGTTTTCTCCACACTTTGTGGGAACTGCGGGTCTACCGCGTAACTAAAATGGTAATGAACATCAACACTGGTAATAAATTTCAATACCATCATGAGAGACTTAACGTACCGCACGTTTACGTGCCGCGGGTTCGATCCCCGCACGGAACAAATATCTGTATGTTCTACAGATAGTTGTTTCAGGTCTGGGTGTGTGTGCATGTGACATGTATGTTTGTAAACTGTACCATCGATACAGGAGAAATACTAGAGAGGGGGGGCAATGTTTAAAAAAAAAAAAAAAAAAAACTTCGAGCTACCTTGTAAAAAATTACCGATCATGTAGCTGGGACTCCTATGTTCATGATTGATAAAATATTCACAAGTTAGCTCAAAGTTTATTCTCTCACGATCGTATTGGAGTTTATTACCAATGTCGATGTTCATTACCATTTTAGTGACGCGGTAGACCCCCTGGTCAGTCCTTCTCCATAGGACCTACCAGGGAACCACGCACCTAGAGTCTCGACATTTTATGAGTGCCTATATTTGGATTACATGAAATTCTATTCTATTAGAAAAACAAAGTGATAAATGCGTTTAGTTAACTTTAGTCAAAATTTGCAACAAAGTCGACAACCATATTTCTAAACTCGCGATACGCTTTCACTACGAGTTCGGTCTCAGTGGAAGCTCGACAAATAATTGATATTACATTTTCAATATTCAATATCAGAATATACGTTTGATTACAGTTGAATGTCTATGTCAAATGATACGTTTAGGTAAACATCGGGGGTGCTCGTGTAATTGTGAATGTTATACAAGTAGATGTACCTATGTTTGTTAAATCGTGTTCAAGAAATCGTAAAATAATGACGCAGATTTATCTGTGAGATTAAACTGAGGTCTGGATGAGTTACAGTTCATTATACTTTGAAGCACCAGAGCTCGTTTTGGTAGTACGTTTGTATAGATGAACAGGGTATTAACTCAAAAATACGGTATTTGACTTAGAAATATCATAAATATATATATCTTAATAAAAATCTTGCGAACGTTCTAATGAAGAATTCCGTCTACAGATTTATCTTTTCTTAAATCCCTTAATAGTAAATTAAAACTAAATTCCTATCGGTGAGGATAACCAAATAATTATAGCAATGGATCAAGATTCATCTATACAAACGAGTTGTCAAATACCTACGACAGTCGTTACGAGCTGACAACTGTTCTTAACATGCTCCCGGCGTTGAAGACTTGTCTTCAATTATTAGACTGGAAGAGGAGAAAAAAGAAGATCAAGTCTTCAACGCCGGGAGCATGTTAAGAACATGGTCCTTCGAGCCGGATGTTGTAAATCGTTATTAACGAATAGATAAAATACAGTCCACTTTAGTTACCGAGTTGTTTTACCTTTCCTACCACCAACCGTAGGAAATATCACTTCCTGAACACAACAGTATCTTAAGTGTGTGCTGGGGGTTTGGCGAATGCGCGTGATCTGTACCCCGACCCATGATTCGTCTGAAGTAATCTGAAGAAACACCGTGTTCTTGTAGCCGGTAAGATTCATACATGCCTCATTGTCTTCAGCACGAAAAAGTGTTGGCTGTAGGGTCCCTGGCATTTAGTAAAAAACGGAATCAATGGTTCAGCTGCCATTTTGTAATGTTGACCCGGCATTTTGTAAAAAGCCGAATCATACTAATTGCCTGCCACACATACAGGATATTTTTTCATGTAGTGCGCATAATTTGCAGAGTGATTCAGTGCCTGTTCCTAATTACAAAATTAGATCTTATTTGAAAATGAAACGAAAATTCGTCTTAGTATGGAGGACACGCATAGTTACTAGCGCAAGCCATCCATTTTTTTTTTTTTTTGTGTTAATTTTAGTACTGCGTTTGGGAACGGACACTGAATCATTCTGAAAACTATGCGCACTGTATAAAAAATATCCTGTATAACATTAGACAGTAGCGATTGCAATAATTACGCGTGTCGCAAACCATCTGCAAATCGCTAACGTGTTGCTGTCAAAATAGCCCACGTAATAACAAACGTCAACTATTAACAAGTCGATTTACTGAAGGAATTACAAACTTGAATAAGTTGAAAATCCTAGAAGTTGTAGTTAAAATTCTTTATGAAGTATAAGGAGAGATGTTTGGCCTAGTGTTGCGAAGGAATCGTTTAGCCAACTTAACGAGGAGTCCCTCGGACAGCTGTATTACATAAAAGCAACCAGTTGCTGGTTGGAATTGCAAAAAAACAGTTTAGCAATAGTGAACCTACCTATAGTGCACTTCAAGGATGGACTCAGGATTTATTTCTGGGAGGGGGGTACAAGGGACATAGCAGTAAGGAGTGTCCCCCATAGTAATGCACTATGGCTTTGGAATTAATTATTTATCAATCACATACAAGGCGTACGCTAGTGTGTAAGAGGAAGACGGATTCATCGCACGCAAGTCGGATTGCCAGAGACGGACAAGACGTTTCACTCACGTTCTTTTTTGTCGATGTTAATTGTGCAACTTTCGGAAGTATACTACTTATGCACGCAAAAAGAAACGAAAGTTATTAAAATGGTATCGTACCTAATTATTAATGCTTTTGCAATACGTGATAAGATTATACTGATAAGGTAGCTTAAAGTAGCAGCTTCTGGAGTAGCTGTACCTACAGTAGTAGATATTCTGAAATGTTGTCCGGATTTTTATCGCCATTTATTGCCGTTATTATGATTATGGGTCCTATGTCAAGGTCTTAACATTATACTAAGAGGACAAAATTTTACTTATTTTAGTGTGCAAGATTGCAACATTGCGCGCATCACGTGACCGAAATTGAAACTAATCTTAGTAGTACTGGCAGGCACAGGCTGTGCATTGTGCTGTGCAAAAGTGCTGCTAACAATCAATTGCATAGTTGTTGTACGAGCACTCTATCATTCGCTATTAAACACGTTCAATAGAATATAGACAATTTTAAACATCTTTATTTATCTTAAAAAATATTTCACATCACAACAACATTTCATATCTGTTGCACTGCCCGTAAGTTTTTTCTGAAAAATTCCTCAACAATCGCGCAACGGTTGCTCCTCTGTTTACTGTAATATAACCACCAAACTGAAGCCACAGTACGTACATAGTTTGGAAGCCGGAGCGAAGCCGAGGCATTCGGTCCCGGGACAAACGATGTGGGGCGTCCCCTTGCTTTTTGAACACTACGCCAGACTTCGAGGTATGCACTAAGTTTCGGACCGATCACGGAAATTATTTCTCAAGATTGTATGGACTAAGTTATAATGATGTTGAGTCTTTAAGTTTGGTTGTTTTTTGTTGACAGGTTAGTTCTGTGGGCCGAGCACGAATATTTTGACGTATAGTAACGTAAACGTAAGCAAATTTTGATCATAAAATACGATGAATCTATCGCATTTTTGTTCAATTTTATGCATCAAACTCACTTATTTCATGAAAATGTAAAAATATTGCATGTATTACCAAAAAAATATCATGGATTAAACGTGTATTTTTGGTTCTAAATTTAGTTACGTTTACGTTACTACGAGAACATTCGTGCTCGGCCCACTGATTCAAGGCAAATATAATATTATCACTATAGAGTTGAGACAAAGTTTTGTAAAGTCTTCTTCTTAGCGTGACGATGACATATTTAATATATTTAGCCCAGTATCGACACGTTGGGCGCAGTGGCTAAGCGATTACCTTTCTGCGCTACGTGCCGCGGATTCGATCCCCGCACGGAACAAATATTTGTATGATCTACAGAGAGTTGTTTCGGGTCTGGTTGTGTGTGCATGTGACATGTATGTTTGTAAACTGTACCCTCGATACAGGAAAAATCCTAGTGAGGGGCAACGTTTTAAAAAAAAGAAAGGTAGATAGAAGAATATTAAAGTATTCCGTCACGCGGACACGTGCTGGAGGCGGCACGCGTTTCAGGATGGGCTACTGACTCCCGTAACGACTACCATAGATAATATTGGTATAACAAGTACCTTCCGAGGTACAGAGGGGCCTCAATGTATAATAGAAATCTTCTCTTGTAGTATTTTTAAATCTGATTGTCCAAAAACGTTTATAATAAAGCGCCATTTTATTCCATTAACACAAAGCTATCTAAAACGTATAATGACTCCATTATACTAAAGTTAAAACCACTAATGTGTTGAAGCATTAGTGATAATTTTATTAAAGTCCCGAATATAATAGTGATTGTAATAAAAATGTCGTCAAACAGAGCCATTATGAGGCTTTTATCAACATTTTCATGATTAGGTTGGGTAAGTTTTGAGTTGGGTAATGTGAATGATAATAATGATACACAGCTATTTTACCCTTTATAACGAATGCAAAGGTAACCCGTGGTCCCTTAAGGATCAGCCAAAGGTCTCCCACTATTTGCTAACGGCGTAGGTGTCATACCGCTGTTGTGATTTCATTAATACTGGTGGTCGTCCAGTGGTCAAAATTCGACCACATATTATCACAAACATAATATAATATGATTTTTTTAAGTCTATCCATATACAGGATGTAAGTGACATCGTAACGAAAACTAATACCATAGATTCAGTACATGATTCTGAAAACCTGAGAATAATAATAACTCGTCGGTCTTTTAAAAAAAAATACGATTTGGTTGCAGATTTTTTAGTTAGTTGTAAAAACTGTGAACATAATCATAAACTTTTTGAACAGATCGACGCTTAATTCTAACGCTGAGGTGTCCAAAATCACGTACTGAATCCATTGTATTCGTTTTCATTATGATGTCACTTACACCCTGTATATAAATTTGAGGTTTCTACCACTCCTTCTCTATATAAACTTTAACTATTCCAAATCTCACACTTCTCCGTACGCACAATACAAAGTTTTCTCTTCACGTATTATTATATAGGTAATTGAAAATTTAACATTACCGAATTACTTTTATTGAAACCGTGTACCGGTAATTTAGTCTATAACGTTTCAAAAGTGCCATAATATTTGGTTCATTTAGATAAAAAAAAAACTATTCTATTCATTTTGCCAAATTGAAGTGGAATTGAGCTGGCCACATCTACCGCATCTCAGAGGAGCCATGGGCTAAAGTAACCACAGAGTGGGTCCCGAACGGCAGGAAACGACAGCGCGGCAGGCCCAAAAGGAGGTGGCGGGATGAGCTAGACATTTACATAAAGGATTGGCCCCAGATCGCAACAGACCGTGAGAAATGGAAAGAGCGGAGCCTGGAGGGGGCTTTTGCCCTGCAGTGGGACATTACAGGCTCATAATAATAATAAATAATTCATTTTAGACAGTATTCTGCCTGTCTAATAACTGGAAGCAAAAGTGGTCTAATAAATAATAATTAACGAAAATAATGTCGGTTGAAACCTTGGCTATCCAGATAAATCCTAAATCCTTTCACAAAATAGGTCTTGAGTAATGGACTCACAAAAGAACGTTTATTAAAAAACAAATTCATATTTCTTTTTCATTTCATTTAATTAAGTATTTTGTGTAACTAATTTTAAATATTTTCGGACTGACACCTCACATTTAAGACGGGATTTTGTTTCCTGTTTTTCTTTTAAATGAAAAACAGGCCTTGAGGGGCCTATATTTTGACCTTAATTAAAAAATCCTGGCTTAGACGGTTTTATAAAAATCCCTCAGAATCTTTTATTAACGGAACTAATAAATAGAAAAATCCAATAACTGTTGTGATGTTAAGGAGATTATGTGGTATTATGAATGATAGGAATTGTTTAATCAAAATTCTTTGTAAAGGGTTTCCATGATATTGTTATTGTGGGAACAAAGAATGGGGAATACATAGGCATAATACCTTCATATTTTATGCCTCTAAGGTGGCAAATAAGCATAAGCCTTGCTTTGGCTTACCAAAGCAAGGCTTATACTTATTTAGACCACCATGAGGCTTACCTCATGGTGGTCTGTTATAACCCATCGCTATATGTAATAAGTTGTAACTATCCTATTCTTATTTTTATTAACATTAAATTACATTATTCTCGCAGCTCTTACCACAACATTGTACTAATCAAGATTGTAATCTACTATTTTAAAAGAGTTTCCATGGATTCTCTTGTCGGTTCTTCTCCATAGGACCTACTATTTGAAACCGCGCACCTAGAGTCTCGACATTTCATAAGTGCCTGTATCTGGTTTACATGAAATAAAGATCTATTCTATTCTGTTGTATAAAATGTTACAATTGTTGTGACCAATTAATAATGCAGAAAATAATTATTTGTAAACAAAATAATTTACATTTTTTTCTTTATTTTTAACGCTTAATGTACAAAGGCAATCTTCTTTGTCTTTCTTTCTATATAAAAGATTTTTAAATATCGCTCAAACTATTTTGCAACAAAAAACAAGCATTATCATGTTCAAGAGCCTGGCAACTTACAAAGCTTTTAATGATAGTTAAAAATGTAAAAACAACGGTGCAACATGGTCTAGAAAAAAAATTACACTTAACAAAAAACAAAGGAGGCCATAAACTTTCAAGACAGGCATTTAAAAAGTGTTCCGGAAAAAGTAGCTCGTGCATCGCGTGCTAGCATCGTGTAGCATAGCTTTGTCTGACACAATCCTTTTTGTGCACACACTGAATGCTAGCGTTGTAAATTGTCTTAATGAACGCGTTAGATTTTTTTATTTTTTTTGTTATAATGTATTGTTAGTGTGTAATGGTTATTGTAACATTAGCGGCATGACATTATGAACGACTTTTGTTATAGGACCAACCCTGAAATTCCTGAAATCTGTCCTTACAAATAATTCAATACGCGACTAAATGTATGAAACAGCTGATATTTTTCAGCGATTTCCTGTTTGGTCCTATAGTAAAACTTGTTCATAATGATGAGTGACCTCTTAAAACCTCCCTCCGCCTCTGCCTCCTGACATTATGCTGAGCTGCGGCCTTTTGGCACAATAACTTATTTTATGTTTTCTTTGATATTTGTTTTATTTATTTTTTATTGTGCTAATAAACTCTATTTCTTTCTTTCTTTCTAAAACAAATAAAAAAATATGTTGGCCGTAAGTATTTTAAAACAAAAGCGAGTAAATGCAATACCTTCTTAAAATGCAAAACACGTTACCTCGACTGCAACATAAAAATAAAAACTCAATCAGAATTCATCAGTTTCCTCGAGACATCTCCTTAAACGGATCGCTTGAATCCTTTACAAATCCAATTCTTGTTGCCCACCAGTGGGAATTAGCGTCCGTTGCATAATTGGCTCGGCGCATCTGCATATAGATGATACACCACTATATGCAAATTATGTTTTGTCTCACTCTCTGCTGTGTCGGACGTCTTGCAGATGAGTACCTTTTTTCTGTATGAATTTTTGTTGATCTTTTGTACCTATTATTTATATTATACCACATACAAACGGCATTTTTAAGCATTATAAACGGTGAAGGAAAAACATCGTGAGGAAACCTGGTTGTTGCATGTCGTGTTCCTCATAAAGTTCTCTATGGTGTGTGTAGTCCGCCAACCCGCACTAGGGCAGCGTGGTGGACTAAGGCCTCACCCTTCCCTAACCCGTGCCCAGTAGTGGGACAGTAATGGACAGATATTTTTTTGTAGAGCCTCTCTTTTTCCGCGTTTATTTGTAAACAAGCGCACAGTTGTGTTAAGGACAGCACATTAGCTACTTTTTGCAGCAAAATCGTGCATTCCTCGCAGAAATGACAGGGTATTTTATTTAAACCCAAGACAGTTCACATTCCGTCTTCCCGTCACTAAAACATCTATAAGAGCTACATAACCCCAATATTCACTTGAGCGACTTTAACCGACCTATTAAGGTTCTTAAAGTATTATTTTTTCTTCGAATTGCTCCTAAGTTAAGTGCAAAGTCAAATAACGGACGAAATCGCCGAGTTTTCTTCTTTTGAAAGCCAAGCTCAGGCAAAAATATATTGTGGCTTAATTTTGGGGCCAAATACGAGCCTAATCTCGATGTACGGGGCTTATGAGATACTCGATTTTATTACGGAATTCGCGACAAAATTGGAGTATTTTTTCGTTGAGTTATTATCTTTTTGGCCTTTGGGAATCACGGTTTTCTTGTCAGCGGTTTTGCCATTTTAGATAGGTAATACATGAGGAAGTTGAGTATATTTTTAACCCCTGACAAAAAAGAGGGAGTGTTATAAGTTTGTATTGTGTATCTGTGTGTCTGTCTGTAGCATTGTAGCTACAATACGTATGAACTGATTTCAATGCAGTGTTTTTAATCGAAAGCTAGTTGAATCGGGTATCATCTTAGCTATGTTTCATGAAAATCTGTTCAGCCGTTACAGCTCTTTCTAGTTGGAGTCGGGGGTTTTTGACGGTTAGGTTATTTATCAGAGTCAACATTTACTACGGAACTATAGGGGAAGCTTGTGCAGTGAACGTATAATATGGGCTGATGATGAAGATGACAATATTAAAGCAGTTATTTTCCGTCATTAGTCTGTCGTGAGAGCTACGTTGGTCATAGTTTAACATGGTTACTACATAAATAATACATGCTTTATTTTCAGGCTATGGAGTGTAATAGCACAAAATAAATAGGTACAGAATGTATGTATCACATGACTTTGAAAAGTCTGAGGTGCGGGCTGGGTTCGAACTCGGATCCTCCTGCATGGAAGACAGGCGTTCAACCACTAAGCTATCACTACTAAGGTGCCAGATGAAAATCATCGTGAAGCACTTTCTGGTGCTTGACATTAAGCTGATCTGGAGACCTATTTGGTCCAACTTTGAGACACATGCCCATGAAGATTTTCTTGTTTTTATTTAATTTTATGTCATTCCCTTCCTTCATCTGTTTTCTTTATTTGTTAATTCTGTATGTTGTGTCTCATTTTGTTATGTCCAAATAAATGATTATTCTATTCTATTCTGCTTAGGTGTTTTGTGGGCGTAAAAAGCGGGGTTACACCACCGTACTTGTTACTCCAAATCACGTATATTTCAGGGTTGCCTGTCGAGTTTTGGACTTAACGAAACCCCTTAATCATGACACCTGAGTGACGCGAGCGCGGGTCGCTCGCTAGTTAATGAGTTGGCGGTTTTGTACACTGACTATAGTGGACCATTTGGTTAGACAGGAGCCGAATCCCGACACACTAATTTGAAAAAGGCTAGGAAGCTGATGAATCAGGATCAACAGTATTTTTTTGATCTGCATATACTACTTCAATGAGAAAAGAAAGAAAACATTTTTATTCTGGAACAAATAAAAGAACAAAGGTACAAAAATAAAACAAATAAAACATTATTTTTTTTTACAAAAGAATAATTTCAAAAAACCGAAAAGTATAAAATAATTTTCTTATCAAACTTAACAGCTTCAGAAGTTGGTGCCAATGCCAAGCTAGGTGCATTGAAGAATTAAAGGCCCCGACTTCAAAACCTGTTAAGTTTTTTAAGAATATAATGTATATCTCCAAATTCTTCCTCAGATCTTCACCAAATTTGACCACAGGAAAAGCATCAGCTTTCAAATAAAAAAAGAATCATCAAAATCAGTTCACTCAGTCGAAAGTTCTGAGGTAACAAACAAAAAAAACCTCTTCCTTTTTTGAAGTCGGTTAGAAACCAATCTACTTATTGAATGTCTCTCACATTAAAAATAATAAATGTTTAATAAGCCTGTCAATATTTAAAAATTGATCTGGCAATTTCCTTGAATCGGTTGCGGCCTGGATATTGTGAAATATTGCATATTAAAATGTATTATGTATGCCAGACGAACGGGGAACCGCCAGCCATTTGTATTGATAGAAAATGTGCATTTCTGCTATTGCTTCTACATCTTGTATTACGGACTAGCTGTGCACGCGACTTCGTCCACGTGAAATTTAACAAAATATTTTTTTCTATAAATTAAAAGTAAAAATAGTCTAAGTAACGCCTTATAACATCACCTATCTGCCAGTGAAAGTTCCGTCAAAATTAGTCCAGCTGTTTCGAAGATTAGCCGGAATAAATATAGAAAGAAAGAAAGAAAGAAAGAAAAAGAAGAAAGAAAATCAATTTATTTTTTGCACACAGGACACCGAGCATGCACACATAACAAACATAAAAAATTAAAAAACCAAAATACATACAGCCAAAAAGACAAAAAAAAGTGCTTTTCTGTTATATGAACCGTATATATATGCATATTATAATTATGCATTTTTTCTAAATAAGCTAAAGCTGTTGTTTTGACATTACAAACAGACACTTCAATTTTATTTATTTGTATAGATATATATATATATAGATGACGTCACGCTTCGATTACTCAGTCGCTTGCCAAGCGTGCCAGTTATGGTATTGTCTCTTTGGATTGTACATTTCAGTGTTTTTTTTTATAATTAAGTAAATGACATTCCTCTCATACGCACCAAGCGGTTAGCTAATACTTTTAATATCATGCGTACTAGATGTGTGCGCCGCGCCGGTACCTTTCTTACCGGCGGCGGCGTCCGACATAAAATTTGTCAGCGGCGGCGTGGCTACAATGACCGGCGGCGTGCGCCACGCCGATCGGCGCATACCTCTAATGCGTACTGGGGGGCTAAAAAGGCCGCTTTTGGTGAATCATAATATGATCCTATTACGATTCTATTTTCAAATCACAAAATGGCCACTTATAGCAATTCATATTATGATTCATAATATGATTCCTAATATGAAATGCATCTGTTTGACAGTTTTCTATGGAGATTCGTAAAATGGCTCAATTAATAGGAATTGCAAATGTGTCAAATAGCAGATTCATAAGAAGTTACTTGAAGACATCATATTTCAATTCATCTTTCAGATTTCTTTGAAATCTTAATTAATAATGGCAGATTTAGGGCATTGTTATTGTTAAGTCTGAGAATATAAAAAGGTTGTACATAACTTTATCACTAGAACTTCTCGTACTCATTAAAATATCGCATAGGTAGCATAGTACAATTAATATTATTGTAATAGGTATTGAGCTAATGTGGTGAGTAAGCAGCAATAAATTGATCTTTATCTTTAGCCTAGCGGTCGAACGCTTGCCTGCCGTGCAGGAGGGTCTGAGTTCGAACCCAGCCCGCACTGACTTGACTTTTCTGGCAATTTGACTATCACTTGCGCTAACGGAAGGAAAACATCGTGAGGAAACTTGCACACCTGAGAGGACCTCGTAAATGTCGATAGTGTGTGTAATAAGCCAACCCGCACTAGGCCAGCGTGGTGGATTAAGGCCTAATCCTTCTCATTCTGAAAGGAGGCCCGTGCCCAGCAGTGGGCTGGATATATTTTATATTTTTATTTAGGTAGAGAGCTTAGATTGTTGATTGGTCCAATCATAAATCTAAGGTAGTGAGTAAATTAATTTGAATGTAGATTGGGATATTACTATTAGGTAGGTTATGAAATGTTTATGAAAATGAAACAAAGTTTTGAGGTCACAGTCACATTTAATACTTTATAATAATAAATGGGTGTTATTTATAGTTAATCATGTAGTAGGTATGAATCTGGCTTAATACATTTCAACCTCTCCGCTCGATTCAGGTCCGAATTGAAAACAATAGATTTCTCTGAATAAGGCTTGATGCTAGGCATGGTGAGACAAATCATATTGACAGCATGAGCAATAGCAGCATTAGCCGCTGCTCGCAAAATGACAGGATTCTGCGAGCCTCATCTAGTGGAGCCAGCGGGCAACCTGAAACAATAAATTTATCATTATTCTATTGTAATTGAATTGGTAGTGTTGTATGCACAGACAAAACTTTCGTCTGTGGTTGTATGTACCATCGTCAACAATAATAATCAATATCTCAACCTCATTATTATTAGCTGTAAAGATAGTAAGTAGTTCCGTTTACTACGGTGTCGCCAGTCTGCCGAAGCAGAAGTAAAATTCCATACTCAGGGCTGGGAGAAAGTACTATTATAACTGTGTATTATATACTCATTATGAGAAAGAGAGACTGGCAAAAACACATTGCCAGACCTAGGAATTGAATCTAAGACCTAACGCTCAGCTGCTGCACTCGACGAACGAAGCTGTCGGTGTTACATAATATTAACATAATAATGAAAATTTGTTGTTTTACTCACTGAACATCTTCCGACATGAAGTGTAAACATTGTCCATTGAAATGTTTATAGACAACATAGTTCCTTTGCAGCTCCTTCCAAAAATGTAGAATTAGTAGTTATTTTATCATATTCACTTTTACAAAAAACGCACATTATAAATGTATGAAAGTAACACAACGAATAGTTAATTCCGTTAGACATTTTATTATAATTATATTGTTGGCCGCCATTGCAGTTGTCATGGCAGCCTTACTTTTTTATACTTCTCACTTGTTGCCAGTCGAAGAAAAAATAACACTTTTATAAATGATTATTTTATGCTTATATACATAATCCTAATTGTTTTAATGATTATTATTACCTCTATTTTATTGAAAAATATATTTATATTAACACAATATATTTAATAATAGCTTTTACAAAAAATACTGATAAGAAACAATAACCGGTAAAGTGACGGTTTTCATATTTTTAGTGTGGCAATAATGACACCTAATATGAATCTGCTAAAGAATTGAATTGCATAAAATGTGTGACCATTTTACCAAAATTAGACGAATTGCTAAGGATCTGCTGGGAATTCGGAATATGAATTCGATTTAGATGAATTGCTAAATGTGGCCGTTTTAGCCCCCCTGCTAAAGAGTGGAATTCCTTGCCAGCGTCAATGTTTCCCGAAAGTCATAAGTTTAAGGGACGAGTGAATAGGTTACTTCTAGGCAAGCGGGCACCATCTTCGACTGCGTTATCGCTTAACAAATGAAATAGTGGTCGAACGCAAGCCTATTCATTAAAAAATAAAAGATAAATTTTATTGATATTATTCACCAAATCAATTAGAACTTCAATTTTCTTTTGAGTATAAAATAAAATACATTAAAAAAAACAATAAAACAATTTGTAACTTTGAATCTAATTGAGGATGAAAGGCGAGGTTTACAAATAGATGTTTTAAACATTTCAATTTAATTCGTAAACCCAGGCGTAGAGGGCGGTGCTTCCAGAAAAACTTGGCCAAAAATTTCAATTTTTTTTTATAATGATAATTTCAATTCTTATTAGGAAACCACAGTCAGCTAGTTCTCAATAATTAACATTATCAATATCACTCCATTGGCATTGAATTAATGTGCATTTAGCATACTATAGTGCTATTTCATGTCAACAAGAACGTATCTGTCGAAATAATCGGTACAAAAGTGTAAATTAAGCCTTAAGCCGTTTATTCTTGAATGTTCTCAATAGAAGACAGGAATTTCCACTTGAACGCTATTGAACTTTCGAGAACATTCGAGAACCAATCAGCGTTTTGGGAGCTCGTTTTAAAATAAAACGCGAAATGAGTTCGCCTTTTTACAAACAAATACACGTAATAAGTGAAAAATGCACGGAACAGACTAATGCAATCAGTGCAACCAAGTGCCGGCTCAACGACAGCAGAAAAGGAGTACAGAATGTATTGAGGTAGTCATTATAGACCGGTTATTCATTATACCGGTTACTCTATATACCGGTTTATTCCCTAAAATAAGGTAGAGTTATACGTTGACTGGTGCAAGCTCGCCATCTGTCGGGACGGGTGAGCTCAAACTGCTATGGCGCGTTCCTCAAAAAGCCATTCCAGACGCTACCTTATATTGTTCTCACATAGTGCCTTGTAGAAATCTGCCTGGACTTTTAAATCTAAGACTGTTAGGAGTTTGTTTCGATGTTTCTCGTCAAAGGTAGTCATAGGGAATGCCGGCGCCATGTAGTGTATCAAAAACATCTAAGTAATATGTAGTTTTGACAATTCGGTTCGTACAGTGGCTAAGCGATTAGAATAGAATAGAATAGAACTGTTTATTTTACACCTGATAAAAGAAGCAAATAACTAACTAGCTAGCTGATTAGCTTTCTGCGTTCGATCTCCACACGGAACAAATATTAGTATGGCTTACAGATAGTTGTTCAAGGTCTGGGTGTGTGTGCGTGCATGTGAAATGTATGTTTATAAACTGTACCCACGATACAAGAGAAATAAAATTGGGGAAAATTTAAAAAAATGCATGTAAAGGGCCACCCAATTGATAATATACTGAACCTTACTGACTGGCCAATCTTTCCACCACTCCGCGAATGAAAGATATCAGACTTGCTATTAACCTTCATACAAGAAACAGTTATTCGCGAATAGTCCACACATTTCCTTTATAGCCACCATTACCGGCGATTCAATCTACTCCGATTGGATTTCTTTTCATAAGAAGACACTTATGCATCTTAGTGATGTCGGTTTAATGTCTTTATGGTGTTCCTAATATGGTGAGCTCGGTAACGGGCGGATATAGTTAAGGCAACGCAGTGGTAAACAATTATGAATCTCAAATCGGCTGTATACAAAAACGCGCGCGAGCCACCTATTGCGCCAAAACAGTATTTGTCGTTTAAAATAAAGAATATCGTTATTTTTTAACCGACATCCAAAAAAGGAGGAGGTTCTCAATTCGACTGTATGTTTTGTTTTTTGTTTTTGTATGTTTGTTACGCGATTACTCCGCCAATTGCCGACCGATTTTGAAAATTCGTTTTTTGTTTGAGAGGGTATGCTTTCGAGGTGGTCTTATTTGGTGAAGATCGGATGAAGACGATTAAAAAATCTGCCCTAAGGGTTCTAAATGACTGAACTGTAAATAAAATGAAGTAGGTACAGTCATGATAAGTTTCGGTGATACGTTTCAGAAACAAAATGTTTTGGATGACTGCAGCTCGCTTAGAGTTAGGTCGTTTGTGCCCAAAAATTCCGATTGTACTTACTGTGTGAAACGAAACATAGACTTCGCATAAAGCTTCCAGTTTCCAAGGTCATAAAAATTTATAAAAAATATGCAAAACATCACCAGAAACAAACCGAAACAATAAAACAATAATTCTATATAAATAAACAAAAGTAACCCTTCCACGTGTCTTCTATTTGCATACGTTAACCCTTCGACATTAAACGGTGTCCAATTTGAGAGCAAAGGTTTGGGTCCAAAAATAAAGTGTCAACATATTGTTTTCATAAAAATGTCACGGCTGCAATACGCAGGCGCGCGCCGGCCGGCCGGCTCTCAATTAAACGTGTGTTGCCAGATTAAGGGTTGATTTCCCGAAAATAGAGGAAAGATGAAATAGAATGGGACATGAATACAAGAATAATTTATTCTAATCATATCAATTCATTTTGAAGCGTAACTGTAATTATGGTGATTAGAAACCTTTATAAACTCAGAATCGTAGTGTCAACTGATTAAGAATTTGCTACGACCGCGTAGCAACCGTAGCCGTAGTAGGTGCTACAAGGTAGTCGCTACGGCGTAGTCAATTTCTTCATTAAACATTATTCTGATTTGAAAGCAAATATAATAGAGGAAAATAAATTTCCGCAAATATCTGTTAAAACCGTGAATAATAAGTATAAAAAATAAATAGTTTTATGACCTAAAAACTCAAGTAATAATCAATAACTAATACAACTTTGAGATTAAAATGATTAATGGCTCCTAACATTCAATTAAAGATTGGTGCTGCCCAAGAGATAAATAAGGAAAGAGATGGAATATTATATTTTTTTTAAACTATTCCACCCTTATCAGGTTTTTTAAAAACAATCAACGTAAAAAAATACAATATTCCTAATTCAAATAAATTCCAGGCATTTGAGGTTTGCATCTAGCAACCCCAAGCCGGTATCTTATCATCTAACATCTGGCAGTTGACAACTGACGCGCACCTCGACCGCACGTCTCTCCGCCGTCCGACCGACGAATACGCACGCGAGTTTAAAAGTAATGTGACACGGAGTTTTCGTTTTGATACTTTAGTGAATAAAAAGTTCTAAATAATGTGACAGAAGAACAGTGTAGTGAATAATTAACGATGTTGTTGTTATTAATCGGCATGTTTGTTGGTGAGTTGTGGTTACTTTTTAATATTAATAGTTCTAAAGTGGTGTTTGGATGTTGTGATCGATGTGATAGAAAACAGACGCCGTGGATAGAGACCCTGCGAACTGCAGAAGGCAGAAAAAAATTCAATGGCTGGTTATTATACTGTTCTATTTTCAAAGTGCTTTGAAATTAGAACAATATTATGATAAGCTGCTCAGCTAGTAAAATTAGTTTTGAAAGTGGAACAATTTTTTTTAAGCCTTTAATATTTTATTCTCCTATAAATCCCATATAAAATTAATTCCATTTTCAAATAGGCAACTTTAGATAAGTTGAAAATGGAACATTTTATGTATCCGCCGCCAATCTATCTAGTTATTGGGCCTTAGTTAGAATGCAGGCCCTGACAACAGGCCTGATACCGCGAAAAATAAGACTGGAAATGTCTAGAATCACTTTCAGTTTTCCAATTACATTATCAGAGGCAAATCATTATTATCCTATTCTTTTTTAATCACATTGAATTACATTATTCTCGCAGCTTGTACAAACATTGTACTAATCAAGATTGTAATTTGTAATCTATTATTTTAAAAGAGTTTCCATGGAGTTTCTTGCCGGCTTTTCTCCATAGGTATTATTCTACTCTACTCCATAGGTAGTATTCTCTATTTGGAACCACACACTTAGTCTCGACATTTCATAAGTGCCTGTATTTGGTTTATATAAAATAAAGATCTATTCTATTCTTATAATTTACTCTCGTTCTCGATAAATAGGTTTCCCGGTCGAATAAGATATGACAGGAGATCCGATTGATTAATCGTTTTTTTAACAAATAAAAGGGATTGTGCTTTTTAAGTGATTAATGATAAGAGTTCCATTGATCATCATTTTGTGGTGCGGGCTTAATGTTTTTAAACCTATTACTGTCGAAATTTGGAAACGCATAAATTAAATGGAATCTCGAATTACAGAAGTTTGGTGTCTATATTGTATTTTATACTTATTGAAGTGAAATTCTATATAGTCGGGAGGTATTAGGATTTTTCCGTCACGAAAAAGAGCGTTACGGCCACGTGGAGGGGGTAGCCGATATATCCGTTGAAGTTTCACTTCTACTATGTGTCCCAGCACACATTTCGTTTTTCTTAGATATTGAGCCGTATATAGGCCACCCGATCCCCATGGGTGTTACTATCATTGAATAACGGGTTTTTTATAACCTTTGCTCCAAAATTGGATTTCTAAAGAAACAAGGTTTTTTTTAATGGGGCTAATATTTAAATAGCGCAGAAAGTGTCATTAGCTTCATAGTAACTATAATAACAATTTTTGACGTTTCAATACAATATAGTGGCCGTAAACGCGATTGCCGAGCTCCCGTCTTGCAGGGTAATCACGATGTGCGGTCGTAATCGGAATGGACTCAATTTTGACACTACAAAAATGTTCAATGCGTTGTGCAATGGTCGGGCGGAGTGATTTGAAAAGCATACCGCGCAATGTAGTTTGTTGGACTGTCAAAATTGAATCGATTCCGATTGCGAGTACCTATGTATCGTGATTACCCTGCTGGGTTCGATTTGTGGGTCGGTCAAAATGTTATTGGGTTTTCTGTAAGAAAATTCTCAGTAGCAACCCGGAGTTTGGAATTTTGTCCGCTAGATGGCAATAGGCTAGCCGTCAATTCCATACCCCACCTCACCCCTCCTCTGCCTAATCCTTCGGAGACAACAGGCGTGTATGTTATACAATTTGGAAATACTGACAGTGCTTGAACCGCTACTCTATTTGGACGCCTAACTGCCCCTTTTAATAACCTTGTAGCTGTAGTTAATAACTGACTACAGTTCGTATGGGCTGGCTCCATACTGAAAGGTCGGCAACGCATCGGTGACTCCTCTGGTGTTGCAGATGTCCATGGGCGGCGGTGATCACTTACCATCAGGTGAACCGCATGCCCGCTTGCCCTCTATACTATAAAAAAACCTTTAATCTAAGTTAGACACATAACCTAACTTTTCACCAAACAATCTCTTTTAGTAGGCGCAAACTCTCCTTTATCATAATATCAACGTAAAAACTTTTCGCTCCGATAAAAAATGGTAAAATATATAAGTTACGGACGCTAGGACTAGTAAAAAACGCGTAAGTTTTTTGCCTTCATCTAGGCCGATGGTTGGTCCAACCCGCCCTATATAGAAGATAGGCGAACATTAAGTAATCTGTACTGACTGAAGGTCGCGATCATATTTCATATTTGATGACGATGCCACAATCTACCACGGAGAGATAACGTTACTTATATTTACCGGCTGTACGGTGCAACCGTGCATTACAAAATTGTACAAACCGCGTCAACAATTTCGCCATTATTCTCAATTCATTTCATTTTACAAATCAGCGGGTCTACCGCGTCACTAAAATGGTAATGAACATCGACTCTGGTAATAAAACTTCAATACGATCGTCAGAGACTAAACTTCGAGGTACCTTGTAATTTTTTTACCGATCATGAAGATGGGAGTCCCAACTTCATAAAATTGGTCTGTTTTGTACAAGGTAACTCGAAGTTAAGGCTCTCACGATCGTATTGAAGTTTATTACCAGAGTCGATGTTTATTACCATTTTATATTTTATATTTTTATCCTCATAATTTGTATCAGAACTCTAGTGATAATTAACATTTGGACTATAAAGTATCGTATCATATAATATTTATCAGTGAAAGGTGTGTGGTACGATATCAAACATCTTTTTGGTCCTTCGAGCCGGATATAAAAATTCCGTTACGTTACGTTATAAAAGGTACCAATTACCGGTATTTTCTAACATTTCCATTTCTATGACAACGCGCTCCAAAGCAACGATAAAATGTTAAATTTAATTCTTCTCAAAGTCGATACCGGTACGAGCCAACGACAAGCTTAAATCAATTACAGTATGAGAGTGAAATTCTACGGAGTATACAGATTGAGGTGATTATCATGCACGTGTCGTTGATAGAAATGGAATGAGTAATGATTTTTCGATGTCAATGATTACATTACAATGACATAAAAATATCAATGACGGGAACAATGACAAAATCATCAATGATTTTCTCTAACTGTCACCGCATTCACACATTGCATGTTGTCATCTTCTCATTGTCATGAAACAGAAGTCCAAGTTCATTCTCAAAAACTAACCCTAAACTTTTCAATCGTCTCTCGGATGTAGTTAGTCGTAACCGTAGGGATAACGACAGACTATGCATAGTTAGTTAGATCCAACACAGCACTAATGCACAAAAGCATTTTATGTTTAGCACCGATAATATTGAATAAAATACCGAAATCTATTAAACAATTAAACCTAAAATCTTTTAAACAAAATCTAAAAAAATACTTACTCGTAATTGCCAAATGTTACTACACTTTAACGGATTTTTTAAATGAATAACACTAATATTGTGACATTTTGTTTTCTGTGCTGTAATTTCTGGCTGTTGTAAATGTTATAATTAAGATGTTAGATTAGATGTACTTAACCGTAATGTTTTCTATAACATTTTGTTTAATTTTGTGTGTTATATTTTATTTGATTAGTTTATTTTTGCATTGTAAATTTGTAAGTCATGTTAATTAGTGCAATATTTGCTTTGATTTTGTATAACGAACATTCTCCCTTATTTTGTACGCCATACTATGTGGCAGAACATGTAGATCCTACAAAATGTAACACCTTACATTACAAGTTTTAAATTTGTACTGTATACACATGTTCTAACAAATAAAAATCTTATCTTACCTTATTATTCTTTAAACCTTTCGGCATGGCATGCTTGACAGCATATACATATTTAAAAATATTTTCCATAATTGTCAACTTTTGATGTGTGTTATTTTTATAATTATTTATTTTTATTTTTTTATCTTCTCTCTCTTATGTTGTCAATGTGTCTGTGCCGAATAAATGTTCTTTTCTTTCTTTCTTTCTTTATTATCTATCTTCAGTAATGGCCAATATCGAGTGATAATTTTGTCGTTGTGAGTTTGTGACTGCATGACAAAATGATTTTAAAATATCGATGACTTATAAATGTGACATGATATCGAACTCATCTATGGTCGTTGATACGCATGTAATAAAAATAAGTCCCATGCCCATGTAAGGAGTTTATTGTCATTTAACGAACGCTATAATTATTCTAAACTCTACGGTAGATATAACAGAGTTTTCTAAAGGTTCCTTGTCATCCATATTAATTTCCTCGTGCCCTACTTTATGACAGTACGACTAACAGTCTTACCCATGCAAAACCTGCCAGGATTAGTCGAACGTGATTTATTATCATTTCACAATGTAACTAAAATTATTATTTTAAGTTGGCTGCACTGAATTTTTAAATTAAGAAGGATCCTTAGATTAGATATTATAATTGTTATCTACGACGATCTTCCGTTTAGTGTAATCAGCTTGTTTAGGTTTGAGCCGTTTAGTTTTTTAAGTAAGCTTGACATTATTAAATGTTAGTGAGCGTTGGTAGATATTTAAAGCTACTCTCACTATGGGATTTGGTTCAAATGCCGCTCAGACATGAAACTATAAGCATTTGGTTGCTAACGTCGACTTCTGTCTGGAAATCAAACCGCATTAAAATCAGCCCGAGGATATCCATCCAAAGCAATGAAGAACACTCAGATTTGCTACTAAGGGCCATTTTCACCGACACCATAACAGACGATTAGAGCAAAATCAGCCGTTCAAACATGAATTTTTGTATGGGTACTCGGCCGATTACCGATACAAAATACATATTGTCCACCATGGTATATTGTCGAACATGGCCCTACAAGGAGTAAGGCTGTTTACTCAATTTTCAGAGCAAACATCCGAAATTTTCACGCAATGAAAAGCGGTTGTATTAATAAACACACAATGTTTAAAAGATAAACCAAACGATACACTCGGGAGCCTAAACAACCAAAATCAAACAATAACAACAAATCCAGTTATGTGACAATAGTCCAGTGGGTAAGGTGCTTGACTGGCTAGCGAGGCGTCGTAAATTCGAACCTCACCCGTTGAACCACTGAGGAAAACCTACTCCTAACACAAGCATATTTAGTGGAGTTACTAGCAATGCCTATATATAGTACATAACGTATATATCGCATATATAGGTATAGCGGAGGTGCTAGCAATGCAATGAGTTTTTGCAGGAATAAATATTTTTTCTTTCTTTCTTTCTTTCACTGTGCAACCCAGCTGGAAAAACCCTGAAAACAAAAACCATTGATGAAAACTCAGTACTAACACAAGCATATTTAGTTAAGTTAACCGGGATACTAGCAATGTCCAACCCAGCTGGAGAAAAACCTGGAAAAAATAATAAATAAATTATTTCCCAACATTAATAAAACACACCTTACTGTATTTTCCATACAAAGTTTGGAGACAGCGAACAATATCCCTCTTCATACATAATAAAAACTTGCTTACTGGACTGTGAGGCTTACATCCGAGACCTGCTCAAGTATATTGAAGGACGAGCGAAAGAGAGAGACTACGCTATACAAAAGTATTCATCTATCTCTTTCTAGCTAAGGAATGATCGCTTTAACACTTCATAGTACCCTGTTTGCGATCTTATCCAAGTGAAACAAAGTGAGGACATAATAACTGAATACATAAGTTATAAGCACGCAAGTTGGAGTGGACTTAAGATTAACATCAGTAAGGTAGCGTATGCTTGGATGTGGATGAAGAAAGTTTAGGATGTTTATCTGACAATAAGTCTAAGTCAATTTCTCTATTTATTGAAGCACTTTGCACTGGTAGGATGAGATCAGACAGCGGACACAGACGGACGTTTATCCGCTGCATTTAAAAATCAGCTACACGGTTGCCAACCGAGGCCTGACAGAGGTGACCTTGGTAGTTTGAAACCGTCTAGACTGCGGTTTGCAACCTTTGAAAAAGACCCTACCGTCCGCCGATCAAGGTCACCTTTGTCGGGCGTCGGTTGTCAACCATGTAGCAGGCGGTTCTGCTGGCAGGCCAGCACGGTATTCCGAATTACCCTTCTCCGGCTACAGTCGATGCTGAGTGTTTTTGGTGAACCGTTCAGCTGAAGCACAAATATTTCGTATAAGTGTCAGCGCAGGTTAGACGGAGAATCGAGATCAATCAATCAATCGGAGAATCAAGGGTACTAGCACAAGCTGCTGTCCGTTAGAGCAAATTATCTCTTGCATACTATTTACAACTCTGTTTGAATTGGAAGAGAACAGTATATAATGTGGTGACACCTATCGCCACATAAAATAACTACTTAGCAAGGCAGCAAGCTAACTACAGTGGCGCGTAAATATGAATTAAACCAACCAGATTACGAGGCCTGCATCACGCGAGGAAAAAGAATATCGTATCTAACAGATATACAACTATCCGACATCAACCGTCGGGCTTCGGCCCGCCAGATAATATCACCTCGCCTTTTCAATGGAGGAATACCATACTTCGTTCCTCTACATTTAATTATCAGTGGGAAAATGCTCGAGCAGATCTACGCCCGTACTGCCAACATGACGCAAGTCGTAGGGTTGGCAACGCGCGAGAGATACCCCTGGTTTTGCAAGGGTCCATAGGTTATGGTAACCGTTTACCATCAGGCGCGCTCTTTGTCACCTTAGCGGTACAAAAAAGAATTAATATTTGTTATACAAATGCCTTCACTTCACTAAAGCCTTGAGGATTATAAGCGTAAAATTAAATATGCATGCAGAAATAACAATACACTTTGTACCTTCCAATGCTACCTTGGCCTGGTTTCAACCATGTTATAACATGAACATTAAATATTCGCTCAAAGTCCGTACTAACAGTAGGTACCGGAGTCAAGGTTATAATTAGCAAGTTAATCCAAGATCTGCTAGCTGATAGTTGTATTTGGAAGTTTTGGCAAAGCTATAAAAGAGTGTATCTTTATCTCTACATAGTATAAAATAAAGTTGTGGATATACAGACAGACGGACAGACAACGGATTTTGATGCGGTTTTCACCATCAGTTAGATATTTTTTCACGGAAGGTTTATACAGAATATTTTATTATGTAGTGCGCAAAATGTTCAGAATAATTCAGTGTCCGTTCCCAAATGCAACCGCAGTATCAAAATTGACTCCAAAACAAAATAAAAATTTCATTTTTTATGGTTTGCGCTAGTAAATTATGCGTGTAAGTTGTATTTTCAAATGCACTGTAAGTTGAATTTTCGTTTTGTTTTAAAGTATACACTTTATTCAGCAACCGCATTATGTGCAGGACATAAAAAAATGTCCTATATGTATAATACCGAAAGGAGTTTATCCCGAAATGATCCCATTTAAATTTGGTCAAGATCTAATGAAGATCTTCAAAGATACACAATGGAACTCTTTAATGATTATCAGCATATTACTCGCGATTGCTGTAAACACAATGTATCTGTATTATTTATGCCACTCAAAATAGAAAAATAAAATAAGCTTTAAAAAAGTAACAACCGACTTCAAAAAACTAAAAAGTTAAAATAATTTTCTAATCTTAACAGCTTCTGAAGTCGGGGCCTTTAATTCTTCAATGCTAGGTGCATTGAAGAATTAAAGGCCCCGACTTCAGAACCTGGCAGTGGCACCGACTTCAGAAGCTGTTAAGTTTTTTAAGAAAATTATTATATACTTTTTAGTTTTTTGAAGTCGGTTTTTGCTTTCTTTTAAAGTTTATAAATAACTAGTGATGTAAAAATTCGACACCGCTAAGGGGATAAAAACGTGATAGTAAAATTTTAAAACCGCCGCACATCTCGTCTCGTTAACTACAATTACGGAGCACTCCGTTGTCACTATTTTGACAACATCCTAATTAAATTGGACCAAAAATATAAAACTAAAAATAACAACAAAACTAAATTTAAACTTTATGACGAAGATGATAAAGTAGAAAATTGAATAAACAACTGTTATTATAATTGACAAGTCTATTCACAGGTGGCGGTGTAAACAGAATTATGATTAGTTAGGGCTGTGCTACATTAGTTTTTGGAACTACGACTAGGGGTGTCCCTGAGCACCGATAACTTTGTTTGTTCAATTACCTTAACAGAAACAAAATCTATCAACAATAGAAAGTTTTTGTTTGTGCGTGTTGAATATTTTTATGTGTTTGGGATATTTGTGTGTGTGTACTTAAAACGTGCCAGTGGAAAGAATAGCCTTTCATAGTAAACATTATTAGGATATAGACGAAAACTGTTAGATACCTTGGCTTCACTTAAAGTACCATTAGAACGTGTATCAGGAATGTGATCAGACCATCAAACTGAACAACGTTCTCTATGGGACCAACATCACTTTACGTTTGGATAGAGCAGGTATTAAAGTTTTGTATGGGACAGCTGATAACTTTTTCATGATTACGATGTTGGTCCCATAGAGAAATTGGTTCAGTTTGATGTTCTGATCCACACCCTATATGACCACGCATTTCCGATACACGTTGTATATACACATTTTATGAATTCACATTACATAATATCGTGGTTATGATCCATAAAAATATTTAAAGCCATACTAGAAAGTACACAGGTAAACCATAGCGCGTCTCGATTTTTATGGCCGGCGTGCACTGATACATAAAAATACACTAATTTGATATTCTTCTTTATGTTAAGTGCACACATGAGAATAAGAAGCCGAGTATTATAGTACCTACACAGTACAGCCGAGCTGACATGCGCGCCGGGACATAATTTTGTCGTCGCATTATCTCGTGCGGAAACAGGTTTTAGAGGCATTATCTCGTCTTGTCATGACGACAAACTTCTGTCGCGGGGCGCATGTTAGCCTAGCAGGGAGGCTCTTTTCGTACAACCTAATTTAAAATAATGGTGGCTCCACATTCTTCAGGAGGCGAGACGAGGCGACATGAGTGTGAAAGTGTGGACGGTGCTGTCGCCTCCTCTCATCGTCCCTTGCCTCGCTTCTCTTTCGCTCGCCTCGGTGTCGGAGTCAAAGGAAATGAGGCACGAGGCGATCGAATCAACTGAATAAACTGGGTGTGGCTTATGTTCTTGCAGCCTCCGCTCACCACGGGTCGTGGGAGAGGCTCCCCGAGGTGTACTCGCGAGAGTGTGGAGCTGCCATAACAAATTAATGAAGAGAAAAAAAATATTCCTAGATTTCAATCAGTAGATAACAGAGTTTGCGAATGTATAGAGTGTAATTAAGCAAATATGCGTGTGTTGTGCGAGGGAAAGTAAAAAGTATGTAAGTACTCGAGTATGTCTGGTGTTTTGCGAAGGAAAGTACCTACGCGCGAATGTCTACTAATTAATACCATGTTAATACAAAACTATTTTTCACATACCTACTTAATGTAGGTTCATAATAAGTTTCTATGCTTTCTTTTCTTTTCTTTCTTAAAAAACATTGCCCCTCACTAGGATTTCTCCTGTATCGAGGGTACAGTTTACAAACATACATGTCACATGCACACACAACCAGACCCGAAACAACTATTTGTAGATCATACAAATATTTGTTCCGTGCGGGGATCGAACCCGCGGCACGTAGCGCAGAAAGCTAATTGCTTAGCCACTGCGCCGACCGTGTCGTCCTATGCTAATTTGATGTAATTGATATCTCACCATTTTAATTATCTATAGGTAAATAAAGAAACCACTGATGTTAGTCAAAGAGCCGTCAAGCGTAAATAGCACTGGGCCGGCCATATCGTCGTTACCCAAACGATTTGTGAGCGCATACCGTGAAAACTGCTAGTTCACATGCAATGGGCTCGCAGCTCATAACATAAACGAAGACGGAACAAACCCACCGTGAAGACCACTGACCCGTATCACTTAGCTAGCCAAAATGATAGTTTTACGGAAAAAAATAGTAGATGCAGCTATAAAATAAGTTTCACCATAGTTGTTTCGGGTCTGGTTGTGTGTGCATGTGACATGTGTGTTTGTAAACTGTACCCTCGACACAGGAGAAATCTTAGTGAGGGGAAATGATAAAAAAAAGCTATTAATTTTTTCACACATCATTTTTATTGCTGGACCTTACGTTTCTGCACATTTTGACACATGAACGACAACATCGGTACAGTAGTTTTAAAATCAAAAATATAGGAACATAACCTAACGCGTCTAGCCACCGGGCGGCATTGTGCACTCAATGGAGGTTTTGTTCAAGTCAGAGGACGAATTATTTATTTATTTAATGCTTTATGCACTGGTAAAAAACACTGTACAAAGGCGGACTTAATGCTAAAGGCATTACGAATTAAAAGAATTTTCAGAATTTTCTCATCTACGAGTATACTTGGCACAATCGATCAAGTGATGTATGTCTCTCGTTCTAAAACTCGCCCCATATCTCATCCATTACTCTAAAACAGGTAAAGTTACCTGATAAAATGTTGCAAGGTAACCTATTTTAAAACGAAACAAATACGAAGTTACCGAAGTCGTGTTGTCTATAAAACTCGCATTTCCGAGTTGTATAACGAGCAGCTCGGCAACCGCACGTTTGAAATTCGAGCCAAAGCGAAATTTCAATAAAACTTTGATTAGGAACAAGTTTCGCCGTGTTCCAAGAACAATGAAAAACGTAGAATGTCTCCCGTGTTTTGCCTAAGTTTAGGCAAATTTCGTTTTAAGCTGGTTTTGGGACTGTTTGAAATTCAGTTGTAATGTTTTTAGGACTACAACATTTACCAGTACCTACTTCTAATCTATATAATATATTACGGGAAGAGAAAACTTTGTACCCCTTTTTAAGCATATTGCGCGCACGGAGGAGTAGAATAGAATAGAATAGATCTTTATTTCATGTAAACCAGATACAGGCACTTATGAAATGTCGAGACTCTAGGTGCACGGTTCCAAATAGTAGATCCTATGGAGAAGAACCGGCAAGAAACTCCATGGAAACTCTTTTCAAATAAATAATAGATCTTGATAATCTTTATCAGTACAATGTTGTGGTAAGATCTGCGAGAATAATGCAATTCAATGCGAATATAAATAAAACTAGGATAATAATGAATTGCCTCTGAATAAGATTGCCATGGCAGTTACGAGCTGACCAGTTCCGACAGACGGCACCCGTTCACGAGCATGACGCATGTGTCAGCCTCGCCAAGCTCGACCACAATGAAGGGAACTCAACGACTCGACGAGTGTGAGATTTGGCATAGTTAAAGTTTATATGGAGAAGGAGTGCAGAAAGCTAAAATTACGGTCGAATTTCGAACACTGGGCGACCACTAGTATTAATAAAAGGACGTGATGTTGCCCGGATTTGGTCCAATTTCTACCTAGAATCATCTTCATCTGAAACAGCGTTAGGTAAGATCTCATAGAGGGTATCATTGCATTTCTCACTATGATAAAAAAAAAACAAACGTGGAAAAGAAAGTTACGTAGGTAGGTCGTAACTTTTATTGCATGACTCTGGAAGAAAACCCTGCCTAACCCTTTGGAGAATACAGTTGTGATGCTATGTTATGTATCAAAATGTATTATATTAGTTTTGTTTAATAAAAAATACTTTTCTTAGAAATCCCCCACCTCTAACTAGAAAAAGAGCTGTACCTAACTTTTGAACAGCAGAACAGATTTTAATGAATCATAGCTAAAATGATACCCGACTAAACTAGGTTTCAATTAAAAAAACTGCATTGAAAACCGTATTCGAATCCGTTTTGGAGCTACACAGACATAATATACACAGATACAAACTACAAACTTATAACACCCCTTTTTTACCCGACTGCGCGACTCAAAGGAGGGTAATGTGATTATTTTAACAATCTAATTCTAGTAATTTAATAGATACCTAATTGTAGTTCTCTAATTCTAGTTGGAGTCGGGGATTTTTGAGGGTTAGGTTAGTGACTCACGAATAAGGTCATATTGTACCAAAAAAAAAAAATGTCCAACGTGATGACTTACTTATCTCATAAAACTAAAATAAAAATTGCATGTCACAACATTAATCACGTCACAGCAAAGATTGTACACCGAATTTTTCTTTTATGAAACACAAAAAGCGCTTAATCGACTTACTGAACAGACAATTACACAACATGACAAACAAATTTCGCTCAGCATCAAATTCCACTAACGTAGGCTATAAGCTAGAACCAGCCGAGCCTACGTGCAATTCGCGCAGGACATTTTGGAATGTATGATACATTTCAAAATGTCCTGCGCGAATTGCACAGTAGCTAGACGTGGCGTCATCGCCGTGGATGGTCGGACGGATACGGTTGTTTTAGATACAATGCAGACATAGGTATACTAGTAAACTAAACACTAGAAATGTCTACATAATATATGCTTATTGGTTTATTTCGACTTATTTGTTTTGTGGTTCAGTGTCCATACCCAAATGCAACCGCTGTACTAAAATTAAATACAAAACAAAATATTTTTTTTATTTTGTATGGCTTGCGCTAGTAAATGTTGCGTGCTCCCATACTAAGACGAATTTAAAGTCACCCAGTATGTCGATGGTTCAAAAAATCACCCTGTATATTTATAGTCTGTCCGAAAGTGGCGCATGGTTGCCAAATGCAGTGCTGTTATATAAAATTGGCAACTGGCGAGTTGTGGTGGTCCAGTGCGGTTTGGAGAGCGCAACTGTCGATATATTTGAATCGGGTTGTTGCGTAAACTTGATTTTATATGGGTCATATTTTTAACCCCCGGCAAAAAAGAGGGGTGTTATAAGTTTGTAGTGTGTATCTGTGTGTCTGTATACCCGTGTATCTGTGGCATTGTAGCTCCAAAATGGATAGACCGATTTCAATGCAGTTTTTTAAATCGAAAGCTAGTTTAATCAGGTATCATCTTAGCTATGTTTCATGAAAATCTGTCCTAGCCGTTCAAAAGTTACAGCTCTTTTTCTAGTTGGAGTCGGGGGTTTTTGACGGTTAGGTTATATAGTACCAAAGTTTTCCCAGAGCATGTCTAAAATAGTTCACTTGTGTTTAAATTATAAACAAAACTTCAACCTCATATACACTCATCAAACACAGGCCACTCGTAGGTAAAATAAGAGACAATAAAAGAAAAAAGAAAAAATGCCTTGACTCATTCTAACATGGAGATAGTATATAATGTGTACTATTTCTATGCATTCTAGAGGCCCAAATTGAAGTTCTCCATATATTTTTTTTTAGAATTACTTCTCCTAAGTAATTCTAAGCTACTTAGTTTAAAAAATCACGTTTTCGCTTCTTCTTAGACTGATTGGATTTAATTTTGCGACGTCACTCTCCCAAATGTTCTCTCTGAAGCATGAAGAACATTAAAGTTCAAAGTTCAAGACTAAATTCTGCTCTTAAAATTGTTTTATCGTAACAGTTAATGAGGCAATTCCAGCAATTAAGATTTCGTTATAGAAAATGGTTTAAAAATGATCACGTAGCCGATTAGGGCCAACTGCCGACAGCGATAAATCGTCGAAACTAATTTTATTAATGACTTTACAAAAAATTACGCGCTTTTATTTATACAAAGGAACGTGTTTAGCATCACTTCATGCCTTTATTCCGTGAAAGGGTAGGCAGAAGGTGTAATCTTAAACCGATGTACCTACATTTAGTTTTTCAAATAAGTGAATATACCTACTTAGGTATTTACGTAGCTACATAGCTACCGCGTAGATCAGTCAATCAGGCGAGGTTAAGCTGCACTTGCCGCGGTCAATCCTTAGATGGGTGACCGTTTCTTCGAACATCGAGACCCCTCCGTGCCTCGGAAAGCATGTTAAGCAGTTGGTCCCGGTTGTCATACGAATACCATGATAGTCATTACGGGAGTCAGCAACCCAAAAGTCTGACAACCGGTCTAAGCTTAGGGTATCAGTGTCTCCCAGTAATTGGGTGGCAGAGATCAGATGGCAGTCATTCTGTGTAAAATACTGTTATTCAGCCGCATCTGGTTAGTCTTGGACCCAACCCCAGCGTAGTTGGGAAAAAGGTTAATGATGTATCAATGCATTCAGACATAAAATAAACTTTAAAAAATGTAAAAACCGACTTCAAAAAACTAAAAAGTATAAAATAATTTTCTTATAAAACGTATCAGCTTCTGAAGTTGGTGCCACTGCCAAGCTAGGTGCATTGAAGAATTAAAGGTAAGGATAAGCTGTTATTCATTCAAGAGATCCATTGTCTATCTCCGAAGGTCTTCATCAGATCTTCACCTTTAAACGGGATCACCTCGAGAGAATACCATTTCTGACGAAGAAATAATTTTTAAAATCGGTCTGTAAACGACGGAGTAATTGCGTACCAAAAAAAGGCATACAGTCGAATTGAGAACCTCCTCCTTTTTTGGAAGTCAGTTAAAATTAAGAAGCCGGGCAGGCATTGTCTTATGTAAGTAGTCATTTTTACTGACATTTTACGGAAAGAAATAAAATTCTTTCATATTTTTTTCCCTACTAACATACCTATACTATCACGGACTATTTTCACATAGTAGCTACTCGACAGGCCCATAAACTGCTCTATCCCCGAGCCCAAAGTACGCAGGCTAATGCATTACGCATGTACGCACCGTATTGCTTCTTAGGAAACAAAAAAATGCGCAAAGCGAATATTTCTTTTGATCTCATAAGTACACTGGAGGCCGGGCGAAAGTATACACCGGGGATTAAACCTTTATTGCGAGAAAGGCACGTATTGTTGCGTATTCAATACGCGGACGCCGAGAATAGGATATTTTAGCATTAGGCGTAATGACTTGCTTTTGCCCGCGACGTATCGTTGGTCTCAACTTAAGTGCGTACGGGTCACGAAACGCCGACTTTTGCCTTTTATTTTACATTTCACTGCGTTTTTATAGCGTAGCTTTGATGATAATTTTTGTTACGCTAAAGGAATAATGACTTCTCGTAAGGAAATACGAAAAAAATTGGGATATTTAAAGAAGGATTTAGATGATTGAAATAAATTGATCTGTTTATTTTTGTAATGTTTGATGATTCCGGTAGGTATACTTTAGTTGCAGCTGAAAATTGATAAGCATATAAGCTTGAAGTGCCATTTTAAATAATAACTTGGAAACCTTTCTAAATGTTTTAAGTTTGATAATTATGTCATAGGTAGAAATCTTATGATATTATTCTTGTAAGTTTTACAACCGATATTGGTCTGACACGTTACGTTTTCACATCTAATCTCCGATTCAAACTTCAATAATCATACCCTAATCAATTAAAAAATGTACAATGTATACAGGATGGCGCAAAATTTTGGGGTGTTAGGGGCTACCCTTTCTGTTACATTTAGAGTTCTGATCTTAAGAAATTTAAGGTCAATTTTGAAAATATTAATAACTCTAATATATTTTTGAAAGAGGTATCAACGAGAGAATTTACATTTCTCAAAAAACTGAAGTGGAGGTCGATGGACCCTATTTCCCAACAGTAATGTTTCTTCCAAACAACTGACGAAATCGTACATGCCGAATTTGAGAAAAATACAAAAAACTAATTTCCATACATTTTCTATGAAAACATAGATACATATTTAAAACGTCGTTTTAAATCACCGAACACGAACACTGTTGTATTTATAGATACGATGGTAATTATTTGAATTTTGAGTCCCAGTACAAGCATTAGCAGTATGTTGTTTTCAGACAAATTATACAATTATTTACAGTGTTCAAAACACAATTACATTAATTGTAGCACGCAAATAGATAAATCGAAATCAAATGAACAATGAGTAAACGAATGTGGGCGTAATCTATCGCCATCAAACATACATTAATTTCATGTGGCGATCAAATAAATCTACAAGCTAATATTTATCCAACACGACGGATACTTTATTTAATATTTAATTGTTGGTTAATTTTGTGGTCGGCAGTGTACGGTGCTGAAGGGTGGCACTGAATAAATTATAAGAAATATCGGTACGGACGAACATGGGACCCAAATATTGGTTATAAAGGTACGCTATTTTTCTTGTATGGTAGTTTACTAAGAATAGAATATTTTCTTCAATACAGTTTTGTAGTAAAATGAGTAATTCGAAAATAATGGCATTGTTATTTTTGTCAACCGCAGATAAAAACTATTGCCGGCCAAGAAAGTGCCTCCTAGATGTTCTAAGAGCTAGATAATAATTATGAAAGCCAGATGTGAAAGAAAGAATGATTAGGCTAGGTTAGAAGGCACCTCGGAAATCTTCGTCTGACTTCGGAAATACGAACGTACGATGATGATATTTAATATATTATAGCGATAAATTAGTAATAATTATAAATAATAGGTATCTCTTAAGTGACGCGGATATTCAGATTTTGGTTGCTTATTCGTACTAATAATTCGGAAACACGAATATTGCCGAAGCGCATAACTTTAAACGTAGTAGGTACGGTCAATAATGAAAAAAAAGAAACAAAATAGACTATTTTTATTTCACCAATATAAGGTGGGCATTCAATAAAATAGCGAAAAAAATTACTCAGAGTACAGCGAACGCCTATAAAAACTTTCATATAACTAATATTAACTGATAGTAATAAGCGAATTCAGACTTGTAAACTCATATAGAGCTACAGATACAAGAGTTTACTATGAAGATACTATACATAACAAAAACTTGACTAAACTCAGAATCCAGTTACAAACTGTGTATGTGTAATATAGTGACTGTTAAAGTTTAGATATTATACTGTCCTTTAGACATAAATGCGTTAGTTCACTAAGTTCATTCTAAGTTTAGACATAAATGCGTTAGTTCAGTAAGTTCATTCTAAGTTCAGATAGCTTGCAGCGTGTGTAAATGAACCTCAAGTTGTGCAAACTTAATATACGATTGTACTTGGGATAACTTATTTAATATGGGTATGTTGTCGAGAATTTGCTTAGTGGATAAGTGGCTACTGTGCTTAGCGTCTTGGTTCGATGTTAACTTTGTAGATATAGGGCTATGTTCACCGACAATATAACAGATGTTTAAGATTAAATCGGCCGATTACCCGTACAAAAAATCATGTTTAAACGGCAGATTTTGCCCTAATTGCCTGTAATGTTGTCGGTGAATATGGCCCTGTATGCTGAACGAGAGATCGTAGGTTCATCACGGGTTTGGCAAAAAGTTATTAAATGGAGAAAAATGTTGTGATAATAAGACCAGAATGCTTAGTAAGTTAGGTACATCAACTAAACTAAACCTACTCCATAATGATTTAAATATGAAAATTTGTTATTTACAACAACAAGGTAAAGTTTACTAAATGCTTCTAGTTGTCACATATAATACGAGAATTTTTCTTTGCCAAGGGTTGGCCTGTTCTTTGGTCAAAGAATAAGAATTGCCATTCAACGTGGCAATGCTTACCATTGCCAGTCTTATGGGCACGCTACCAATTGAGAGCGATGAGGAGTACTTTGACGTCAAAGTGCTCATTTTGTACATTTTTATATTATTTATTTTATTTATTTATATACAATTATACACCCAAGGGAACATGGTAATAAAAATGTTACAGATATAAGAGCACAATGGAACTACTTATTTCTAATGAAATTTCTTCCAGTAGTCCCGCGACTGGAAATATGGATGGATAGACTTGTAGACACAGTGTGTAAAAATTACAAAAATAACTTATCTAGACCAATAACTAAACTAATAACTACTCAACTATGAAATACTACTGCCTACTACTACTGAACTATATTTGTATTTTTATTTTATGTTTTTGATAATTAGGCAGTTTCAACGTAAGGTAAAGTATTCAGAGAAGTCACATGCAATTTTCTGAAAACTTTATCAAAATAACAAACACTTTCCTATAAACTTCCTTTCAAACTAAATGGAATAAAATCCGTTCAATGCAGGTGTAGCAATGTTTTTCATATGAATTCCTTAACGATACGACCATACAGGCAGTTGGTTCTGACGTTAATGCATGTTTATGCATTACCTCTTCGGAGAGTGTTCAATACAGCTATTCAACCACATGTGGTTAAGATTGGAATGAGTTCGTATTCGTATTTGCGATGGGAACCGAATAGCGAATTATCAAGATGGCGGTGAATAATTTTAGAATTTCAAATCAAATCAATTTATTTGCATAAAATGCGGTATAAAAGATGGTACTATATCATATTTTAGTGCAGACACATTCCGCCATATAATACTGGCATGCAAATTTTTTCACCCTGTGAGAGCACATGAAAAAATAAAAAACTACTAAATCATACAATTTTTATTTCTTTTATATCTTAGAAAAGAAAGAAAGAAAGAAAAAGTTTTTATTTCTACGCCCAGTATGACGCACAAAACATAAAAATATCTAAGCTTAATTAATACTAAAAAAAATAAAAAATAAAAAATATCATCGTTCTGAGAGGCTTCTTGTTCAGGAATCAACGGTTTAACCTAAAATTTGAACCGGGATGCGGATATACAAAAATCCAATATACGGAAGTAGGTAAAACTAGGCCACGAAACTATTTTTAGATGGAGACTACAACAAGCATGGCGTCGTAAATCCTCATCATATTTACACGTATCCATGTCGCCAAGAGTAAAATTGGATTCAATGTACCGTGCCGCTACTCGCAGCTATGTACATTCGGCAAAATGTAAAACGTTGGCATACATTATTGCTTGCTTATAGGTAGGTACACAGAGTTCTGTGGGTAGGTACTTATCAAATCAAATAATTTTATTTGCATGAAATGTGGCACAGGTAAAGTTGGTAAATAGATTAAAGATCTTCACATTTTACCAATCTTGGTGTACAAATTAGAAAAATTACAAATTAAGAAATTAAAATTACAGTTAATTAAATATTACTCTTCCTTTTACACACTCATTAATATAATTAGTTTATATTTTATGTTAGGTAAATATAAGAAAGAGAAAGAAAGAAAGAAAGAAAACAGTTTTATTCTGGACCCGCCAGGAAATAACAAATGAAAGTACAAAAAAAAACTAATAATTAAGCAACCTGGAAGAGTCCAAAAATGGCCCCCATCTCAGCATAATGCTGTAACATTTGGGACATGAGGAATTAAGAGGTAGGTCATACCTCATCCTCACATAAAATCACGACACGGTTGGCGCAGTGGCTAAGCGATTAGCCTTCTGCGCTACGTGCCGCGGGTTCGATCCCCGTACGGAAGAAATATTTGTATGATATACACTCTACAGGGGGGCTAAAAAGGCCGCTTTAGATGAATCATAATATGATTCATACCTATACCGAATGTCAAAATATCTATTTAATTGACGACTCTTAATGTCATCCGGTTCATATTCAGTAATCATCTGTTTGACAGTTACTAAGCAGATCATTAGATGAATTGCTCAATGTGGCCTTTTTAGGCCCCCAGATAGTTGTGTCGGGTCTGGTTGTGTGTGCATGTGACATGTATGTTTGTAAACTGTACCCTCGATACAGGAGAAATCCTAGTGAGGGGCAATATTTAAAAAAAAAAGAAATAAATAGGCGGGTTACCCATCACTAGTCTACAATGTACACTGTAGCTGTACAATAATACTCTAAGGTTAGACCGCTTGTCAGACTTAATAAAGATATCCACATAATTACCTTACCTAAATAAAAACACGCTACCTACTCATTTCCACTGTAACTTCTCGGATTAACCTAGTACGTATAAAGGGGATCTTTGCCAGCTACATCAAATAGATAACAGAAGGTTGACTCCATACAAAAAGCGATGATAAACGCACATAGATTTAGAATCTCAACCCTAGTCAAACTAACGTTCGCTTTATTTTTACCCCCAACAAAAACGAGGGATCTGTAGGTATATCTGTGTGTCTGTCTGTGGCATCGTACCTCCAAATTGGATGGACCGATTTCAATGTTATTTTTTTTAATTAAATGTTTGTTTAATCGGGTATCATCTTAGCTATGTTTCATGAAAATCTGTTTATCCGTTCAAAAGTTACAGCTCTTTTTCTAGTTGGAGTCGGGGGTTTTTGACGGTTAATCGGGTTAGCGCACTACTTATATTGGTATTGCGTAGCTGAATGGATGTGTTAAAATAGTGCTTCTCGTTAAGTGTCCTGTAGGCTATCTAGGGGCTAGAATATTCACAAATTTAACCGTATGTGCCTTCTGTACCTACCTATTTTGTGGCACACGCGAATCCCTGCGCTATATATAGATATACGTAAAGAACTGACCTCGCAGAGCCTTGTATCTAAATAATTCGTAACACCCCCGCGATTACCTTAGACCCGTATATAATGTTGGAAAAATCCGACATGATCATAAAATTAAGAGAAGTAGCGGCTGAATTATATAGGTGTTAGCGCTGAATTAGGTACTGGATGATGTTCGTGTTGATTGGGGTGATGAAATATTGTAGCATTTTTAAACAAGTCTTCATGTTATATTAAATAGTAATCTATACTTATAATAAAATTGTAACGAAGCGAAAAATGTACATTGAATATATCTTGAAAAAACAAAAAGGCACGTGCTCTATATTCGACACTGATGCCAAAAATATAGTTTTTAGAATTTTTGTCTGTTTGTCTGTTTGTCTGTTTGTCTGTATCTCTGTCCGAGCTTCACGGCCAAACCACCGAACAGATCGTCATGAAATTTAAAAGTAAAATCCGTTAATGGCCTGGTCAACATATAGGGTACAAATTATTACGCTATTGTCAAAGGGGGGTGAGCAATAAACCAATATGTCTGTGTACAATTATTAGTCGCTACCTATATGACGAATCCATTTGAAATATTGTATTTAATTGTAGATTGTAGTTAATAGATCCGATTAACATTTTATATACAATAGAAATCATTTCGCATTTTTTTAAACGTACTTTTTCATTTATTCTTTAGCCTTATGTATTTTAATTCGTCTGTTTATACCTAGATGGCATTAGTAGTAATTTATAGGCGAGTTTTTAATTTCCAATATTTTTAAAAGCGATTTTTTTATTGATACGGCATCCAAACTCCTGTAGGCCGAGTTCTATATAATAATTTAATTTGTAACGTTCAAATATCTTCTATACTTATACTTATAATAAAATCGTAACGAGGCGTAAACTGTACATTGAATATTTTTCCAAAAAAATGATTGCTGCGTGTAGGTACTAGGAATGATACTGAAGCCAAATCAAATGTTTTTAGAATTTTTGTCTGTTTGTCTGTATGTCCGTTTGTCTGTTTATATGTCCGAGCTTCACGCCTATACTACTGGACAGATTTAGTTGAAATTTTGCAGTAATATCTGTCAAAGGGCTGGTCAACATATAGGCTATAAATTATCACGCTATTATCTAAGGGGGGTGAGCTAAAGTGCATTATGCCTGTGTACTATTATGAGCAACCACTTCATTATTAAGAGCCGAATCTTAATGAAATATTGTCTTATTATAATTCATAGGTCCGGTCAAAATATGTAATATAAATCATTACCCTATTCGTCTAGGGGGCTAAGCAAAATTAATCTTCGTTTTAGTTTCACAGTTCCTGTGTTCATTTTAACTCCTCACTTGATTCCGTTCTTAAATTAGTAATTTGGTATATTTAGTAATGCCCAGTTTTTTTTTTTTTTTACTGATAAACGTTCTTTCTTTGGCATCTTATTTTAAGGTACGTATTTCACTGACTGCTATGTTCCAAAAGGTGAAGCGTGATGAAAGCATACGACATAATACCTTACCCACGAGATAATTACTTTTTTAAATGCGCTACCAGATATTTCGACGTAACTTTGATTTCATTATTATTTTATTACATTTTTCTGAAACTAGATGGCGTTAATAGACTTTTTACCCAAGACCGAGTTTTTGTATTTCCAGTAAATATTGAGATAAGATCATTATTAAGACTTTATTAGGATTGGGTAGAATTTTTTTTTATCCATAGAAGTTATCGGGATCCTGTAGGATGGGCTTTTCGGAATCTAATAGGTAATTATGAATTTCAAAGCCTTATTGGCAGTACTATAATGACGTGTGCTTGCTGTTTACTGCTACCATTGCAAATTGATAAGGGCTAACATCGTTTGCATTCTGGAGAACAGCAAATTAGGTTCATAGAACATTCTTTTTACAACATAGCCTTTTGCCTGATACACGGCAGCTGAAAATTCATTGACTTGAGGATGACTAGAATGATCTGTCGGCTACCAATTTCTCACTGAAAATAATAAAATAATTATTACCTTATATTTCTTTAAATTTGTCGTCAGTCTCCCTAGATAGCGTTGGGATCGAAATATTTGTTCTTTTAATTGGGTTTATGTGTTTACGAAAATGTAAAGTTTATAATTTGGATGTTTTCTCCAAGTATTTTAAATAGCTACTATTGTTAGATTCAAGACGATAAAATCATTACGAGGGGCAGTAACGGTCACCGAATTTTCACCGACTACGTCGTTGTCGTTGTTAGTCGTTAGTAGAGTGTAGGCAAAATAAAGGTATCGCTAGATCACCTGCTTTGTATTTATGGGATGCAAGTCTGAGAGCCAACAAAAAAAAAAGAAGTTACCCCACCTCGGGAAAACAGCGAAAAATATTTCAATGAAACTTTACGGTAATTGTATAGATAATAGTCTAACATAACAACTTTTATGCAACAGTAATTGACTAGATCCTTAGATACAGCTTGATCGTTCTATTGTAAGCAGTCCCGTACAAAGCAGAGGTCACGATTGATTAGTTATACAAAATATTGTTGTATTGGACCTACTTTGATGCGACTTTCACTGTAGTATAATTTATTAGGGATCGAGGACTTATAGTAAACATATTTCATCGCACTATCACTCATAGGAGTCGAGCAATGTAACATATTTTGTGTATAATGTATGATGGTTATGAAATGTAAGAATTTAACAATTTCGATAGGACTTTCACAGTAGCGCTACTAAGGGGTCGACTTTTTAACATAAATATGTATCATCACGCTACACTACGCTCACAGGAACTGAACAGTGTAACATTTTTTTTTTGTACACACGGATACTACCAAGCTATACATTTCCAGTAAAAGCTGACCACGTATTGTATAGGCTTCCCTTACAATAAGAGGTCAGCTTATTATACTGAAAATTTATGGCTCAATATGTATCCGTGGGTACTAAGGTCGATAGTTAAGAAATTTGTGATTTAAACGTGTTTAACATTTAACATTTTCGGTAAAAAACCATCACGGAAAATTACTATACATATGAAGAAAACTAGGTATTTTTTCAACATTAGAAATGTTTATTTCGATACCCATCGTAACTAGCTAAGTGAAACGGTAAATAGTAGAATAGAAGCCGACAAATATCAGGTTCAAATCCGGTCCCCACGATGTAACTGTTTTTTTTTAATACTAATTGATACAATTTTATATTATTAGAAACATGTATTTTCAAAACATAATTCGAGCACCCTTACACCACGCGAACGAAGTCGCGGGCACAGCTAGTTTTTAATAAATATAAGTTATACTACTTAAATTTATTTATTTATTTGTATCGTGTTGCCCGACGCGCGACGCCCGTAGCATCACTGCAACAGTCCCATCAAAATACCAGTGCTGCATTTTATATTTCTAAATGCCACAGCATTATGCTGGGATGGGGGCCATTTTTGGTCTCATCCAGGTTGCTTTACTTGTTGTTTATGTTTTGTTATTATTTTTATGTTTTATTTTGTACTTTTATTTGTTCCTGGCGAGTCCAGAATAAAACCGTTTTCTTTCTTTCTTTCAAATTTTTTGTAGGTCATTTTCAGGATCGACTGATCATCTGCTCACATTGTGAAACAACAAATCACTGCTGGCTAAAAATTGAAAATCTACCTGCAACTACGCATAATTAACACAGTTTCTTCAAAACTATTTTGTCTGATAACTTTGCGCTAAGGTTATGTCGACTTAACATAAAAAACGACACACTAACCACATGCACGTGACTCGCATATAACTAAACGGGTTTTCGTCAAACTGCCTCCAGCCGGAGGCTTTACTAACAGATAAGAAGGCTACAAAAAATACTCCCAAACATTCATTCCATATCGGTGAAAATGCTAAATCCGCGACGTCTGTATTTTCCCGTTTTCTCGAATTTTCCGCGTGACGTACCACCAGATTTATCTTGTTTACTCGAAAAGTAAATCCTAAATAAATAAGAAAGCCAGATAGAAATTATTTTGCACCGCAATTAAGAGCAAGACGGAAAGATCGTCACGTCTTTCGTCTTGCTTAAGTTATTCACTGTGGGATTCCAAGGCTGAGGCCTCATTAGTGCGTTACGTTACGTCGTCGCAACGGATCAACGCATTGTATGCCACACCAGCGACGCACGACGTCGCAACGCAAGAGTACTGTAATGTTCATGACCTTTATCTCATATGATCGGTTTTTCTTGCACCAAGGAGATGAGAAAATCTATATCGATATCCTCCTCACTCATGCTGAGATAATAAATGTTGTGTATGCAAACTAGACGTTAGTTTGCCCCTCTAGCAGTGAAAGACTGTCCATCGTCGCACCGGAGCTCCGACAGTGCAGCGCATCACCCTTCCCCCGCTTCGTCTCTCGTCCGTCGATGCGTTGAGTGCGACGACGCAACGCATAATGTGGCATGTCACTAAAAAATATATGTAAAACGACGCAACGTTGACGCTGCGACGACGCAACGCAACGTACTAATGAGGCTTCCCTCTAAAAAATTATATCCGTTAATTCGGCACTTCCGCGATACAACAGATAACGGTAATGCCGCTAATCTGATAATAAATAACGGTTTCTAAGAGATATTTTCAGAGCGATCGGAGATAGACGGAGGGATTTGTGGTAGGGTTCATAAAACATCGTACTCGGGTAAATCAATCCGTCGTTTCGAACGAACCGAACGATCTGGAAATCAAATACATTGTATAAGAAACGAACGCTTCAGTATTTTTATCGATACCTATACTTCCTTTAGAAGCTTTTATTTAACTTGCATTGTTTGTATAGAATATAATAAAAATTTATTAGACACAGCTTTGTTCTTAATGAGGAATATTACCAAGCCGTCAAAAACCCCCGACTCCAACTAGAAAAAGAGCTGTAACTTTTGAATGGCTGAACAGATTTTCATGATACATAGCAAAAATGATAGCTGATTAAACTAGCTTTCAATAAACAAAAACTGCATTGAAATCGGTTCATCCGTTTTGAAGCTACGATGCAACAGACAAATGCACAGATACACATTACAAACTTATAACACCCCTCTTTTTTGTCAGGGGATAAAAAGCACTAAAAAGGTAAGTAGAGCCTTATATTATTCTGATAATGGTAGTGTGAGCTTTCCTCTGTGTTATTGCAACTTTTTCTTGCGAAGTATGCAAAGCTCGGAGTGGTGTCAATACCAAGCACGAACTCATACAAAGTTAGGCAACGCTCCAGTTAGCAAACTTTGGATATTAAAAATCAATATACCACTCAGTTATGTGCAAATTGTGTTAAAATATTAGAGTTTTTTATACATTATAAAAAGTGATTATAAGCTACACATAGAATGTAATAGAAATACTCTTTATTGTACACCAGATTTGAGTACGCATGCCGTGAAGACGAACTCGCCGGTGCGGGTGGGCGCGAACAGAATGCTTGCCATTTCACCAAACACTGTGTGAGAACGCCCAGGGACTAATGAGTGGTACATGCGCGCATACTCCCGTATTGTAAAACCAAGCGCGCGATTTTTTTTTTTAATAGTCCTTTAGGAAATGTTTTCTTATAAAAAAACTATTAAATATATCTTCAAAATAAAGTTATTTGAACTTTTGAATAAATAAACTATGCCTAATTGCTATATTATTTTAAAGTCTTCATACTCGTTATGTAAGGTACTCGTATCGCCCAAAGTTGCGTTAAAATAAGTGACGAAATATGAATCTTTTGAGGTTCGTAACTTCCAAATCAATATTTTTTTAATAATTTTAGATAATGACAAGACAAATCGATATCATGCTAAATGAGCGTTTAATATCAAATACTGATGTTTATTATTATAACCTTTCTATGTTTGTATGGAAAAATAACATGATTGATTGTTTTAATGATTTCAAAATTACGAAAATAAAATTCTTCTTTGATATTCGTCGTTCTTCAATAGATGAAGTTTTTTGTAATATAAAACTACGAACAAAGAAGGTAGAGACAATCTAAACTATCACAGATGGCAACACTGTCCGTCAAATTTGAAAGAACCGTCGACCGAAATCATTTTAACAACATCATAAAATGCCTTCTACATACCTACTTCCAGTACCGGCCATAAACCCCAGGAGCAACTAAAGTAATATTTACGATGGCACAGATTCGTCCGCGAGTCCCGCGGGTTAGGAGGTGACTCGCACACAAAATTCGAATATTGTGCGAATCACCACCACTGAAAATTTTCATATTGAGGATCATTAAGACCAACTACAAATCAATTCAATGTAAATAATATAATTTAATCCAAATATTTGCATGTCGCGCGATAGAATTTTGGTTTGACGACACGGTTGGCGCATTTTGGCGCAATGGCTAAGCGATTAGCTTTCTACGCTACGTACTACGGGTTCGGTCCCCGTACGGAACAAGTATTTGTAAATCCAAGTGAGAAAGCGGGTGCAAATTAAATAAAAATACAAACTTAGAGGACTGTATCAATATAATCTGTTAATTATGCAAATAATGAATATTGTAATTGTAAAATTTTAATAATTTTTTTTGCAAATGTATGTATATTTCCCCTACACAACAACACAAGTACATTCGAGCTAAATATACATGTAGTTTGATTATAATTTTATTTTATTGTCTATTATTACGTCGCAATAAATTACTTTTTATTTGACTACAATTTTTTTTTAAATTCACATTTGTAATTTAGAGCTGTCCGAATCCACCTCTGTAAAATTTATAATTTGAAAGTGGAATTTTTTTTTATACAAATTTTATTAATGAATCTCTAACCCAGACTGGGTTAGAGACTCTACCCTCTACCCTCCGCGACGGACAGCGCGTCATGTTTCCATTATGTTAAAATAAAAGTTAGTGCACACTTGGGAGTCAAGATGCTTCTACAAGGGCCGGTTATCGATGGAACGTTGCAGAAAAATTAGTTTTTTCACGACGCTGTAGAATGAGATTACCTTGGTCTCAAACTCTTAATAGGGGCCTTATTCTGTACGGTGTTGTTTGCATTTTGAGTACCTTCGTAGGTACCTACTTATTATGCATTCGTATGAATGTGAATGTTTACAGTAATTTGGACATTTGGTTTACACATTTCCAGTATTTCCTATAGAGAAAGATGTTCAGTGTGATGCTCTGATCCACTCTTAAATATGACCACGCATTTCAGATACACGCTGTATATTTATAGAATTTTTTCATTGTCACCAGCTCATAAAAATTCTTTGCTAAAAAATCCCCAACTCCAACTAGAAAAAGAGCTGTAACTTTTGAAAGACTGAATAGATTTTCATAAAACATAACTAGGATGACATCGATTAAACTAGCTTTTGATTAAAAAAAACTGCATTGAAATCGATCCATCCGTTTTGGAGCTACGATGACACAGATACACAAATGCAATAGGTACACAGATACAAAACCCCCTTTTTTGTCAAGGGTTAAAAATAGGCCTTCCCATACATCGCTATAGAAAACGGTTACGGATTAAGATTAATAACCTCTAAACCGTGAATTATTTTATGACTATATACGGCTACAAGTTTCATAAACCTTAGTTCTTCCCTTGCGAGATATAACATACATTCATATCTTGAACTGCGAAGGACAAGAAAAAGTATATATCAGCTACTTATCTCCCCTCGTAACTCGTAAGGGTCGACAGAGGGATTGGGTTATGGTGCTCCTAAATAATAGGACGGAACGTACGCGTTCATAGCAATCTTTAGGTCAGAATATTTTTGGTTCTGGTGGATTCGGTGTAATATTGGAATCTGCGATCATAATATGATAGTAGGGAGAAAGGAAAATAATTTATTTGGTCGCAAAATTGGCAACCATATGCAATAATAAAAAATACAAAAAAGACAACAAGAAAAACAAAGATTAAAAATCAAAACTTTAACAAGAATTTATTATTAACTAGTGGTCGCCGTGTGGTCGAAATTCGACCGTAATTTTAGCTTTCTGCACTCCTTCTCCATATACATTCTAACTATGCCAATTTCACACTCCTCCGTGCGCGCAATATGTTTAAAAACGGGTACAAAGTTTTCTCTTCACGTATTGATATAATAATATTTATATTATACTATTAAAAATATATTATAGATACCTAATAACTAGTTTTTTTTTGTGTAGTGTTTATGTGCCCTGTTTATATCTGATGGACACCATTCACGTACTGAATGCAACAATGCATAGCTTTTTTTAGCACAGACTATTTTAGATCTTTCAATTTTTCTTTTTAATATTTCAATTTTTTGTATCCTTGTGTCCTTTGTGCAAATAATAAATTTATTTTCTTTCTTTCTTTCTTACCGGTGACAGCCGGTGCAAGATTGGATCTGCGGTTATTTACATGTTTGCCTAGGTTGGAGACAGATTTCCCAGTTTGAAAAAGGAGATACCTAGTGAATGGTTGAGTTTACAATATTATAGACACGTTGTCGATGTTTTGTCGATAATGTGTGTTAGTGAAAAAAAAAAACACTAAATCTAGATTTTTCGAGGTTTTTTTTGTGTAAAAATATTTTGTCTAAAAGCTTCGTTTGCCACCAAAACTTTCAGCAAATTCTTTTTTTTCAGCAAAATCTCAATTTTATTAAATGCTTAATTTATTTCATTTTGCTATGTAATGTTATTTTCAGCATCCATATCAGAAACAATCATGATGTGACCTATGTATTTAATTCTACAAAATTAAAGTAATTCTCCAAAAATTTACCCAACTTGGGGTAACTCCCATTGCAAAATTTCCCCATGGAGGATATGCCGATAAAATAATCTCCAGTCATATCCACGGCCCCGGTTAAAGTTTGGCCCTACGGTCGGACCCTCCTCAGCTGTGTTCCGGGTGTGCACAGCTCTATAGCCCCCGTGTTCAACGTCGGAAGAGATTAGTATTCCTTCCGGATCCCTTCAAATCTGAGGGGGTATTATCAACTTGTTGATATGATTTTCAGTGCGTAGGGGAATCTTTTAGACTAGTAACCTCTTTTTGGATTTGTCGGTGAAGTTACAGCAATGCTATCAAGTACATGGTGGGTAATTGTTTCAAGAAAATAAAGGATTTAGGTCATTTATTTCCAAAAAGGGATAGCAACAACTGCATATTTATAAACAACAAAAAAATCAAAAATGGTAAAATACTAACTTTCCTATAGGTACTTAAAACTGTTCTACAGTTTTTTGTTTGAAACTGTTTCCTGTGGCTAAATACAGATGGAGAGTTTTTGTTTGTTTCTTTCTTTATTTGATGGACTATTATTGATTTTATTTTTCAAGTTTCAAAATTACACTTGCTAACTTATTTGCATAATTCCCATCAAAAAAAAACCGGCAATATTAATTTGGTAACAAAATCTATAAAAAAATATCTAAATACCTAAATATCCGAATAATTTATATACTTAGTAAAAAAAGCTTAAAATAATATCAAAAAAAAATAATAAGTCACAAATGTATGTAACGTAGGTATGATTGATTCATCCCAAGTAAAAATATTCGTGGAACGATCAAAGACTTAATTTTCTAGGGGAAAAACTTGTTACGAACCGTTGCGTAATCCGAGCTTTGTGGGGACAAAAAATAAAATTATTCACCGACGGAAAACGTAGGGAACAAATAAAACTTTGCCAGGAGAAGTATTTCGTTTGATAACTAAAAAAAAAGTTTTAATAAAATGTTAGAGACCACAATGCACAATCGAACGGTACTTCACAAGTTCCCCGGGTACTTTTAGTGAGTTTGTTGGCACATTTATTTCTATTATTCAGTTTTTTCTTTAGTGGAAAATAAGGAAAACTCTTTTACAGTTGCATATTGTTGTTCCGTTCTGCTGTGGTCCGCGTTTTTGTTTTCAACACTGCCGCAGTTTTACAACAGTTTCATAGTTTTATTCCGGCAAATAGTTTCCGGAAACAATGAGATGTAAAGTTAAAAAAAATCCGAACAAATAGGTTCGGAATATGAATTCGGATTATTTGTCGAGAAATGTAAACAGAAAATAAAGTATTACAATATAAACATGGATAGGGATGTGTAATCCTATCCGTATCCAAATTTAAATATTATCCGCCTACCAAAATACACCTACAAAAATATGCAAATTTTAATCGATAAAGTGATTTATAAAAATTGAAAGTAATAAAAAGGTTGAAAAATATTGTTATCGATGTGTCAACGGGCGTAGTGGGCAGGCGAGTGTATCAATAACCGCACATAGCCGCGCCGCGCCGCCGATGATCGCGTAAAAACGTCATACTAACAAATTGATAGCCATCGCGACCCTAGCGGGATGTAGGGATGTGCGCGGAAATGATCGAATATCTATACTTAAATGGCGGATATTTTGTCCGCAATGTTATGGATATTGATATATATTGGCTCGTTTACTATTACTGGAGTCTGTTACATTAATGCAGCATCAGAAAACTGTAATATGTATGGCACCCTGGGTTACAGTTGAAAACCAGCGTTAGGTAACCAGTATTACTGTACTGACACCCAACATAATGCTGAGCTGCTGGCCCTTTTGGCACTAATCTACTGATTTTATATATTATTTTTTTCTGTGATTATAGCATGTATGTGCCAATAAACTATAGTTCTTTCTTTCTTTGTAACAAATTTTAAAACTTCTGTATTGTAGCGATACCGATCCGTTTTCAATGCGCTTTTCGTCGTAAAATCACAAATAGGTATCAACTATTCTCAAATATCAGGCGGTTGTTTTAACTTCAAAAGTGCTTTCATGGTCAAGAATTTCTATTTCAATCAATACACCAGATACGTGAAACTCCATACCCAAAGAATCAACAGTAAGCCACGCAAAGAACCTGCCTGCACGAACATGCTAAATAATTTGTTTGCTGTAATATCCGCACCTCGCATAATTCTTTGCGGATATATTTTTATAAGAGCTTCAAACTGTATCCTATTGTCATTTCGGAGCGAGTATATCAAATGGAACTGCGCTGCACCTGTTGTTTAAATGCGAGCCACTGGTGTGAAAATGAAATGTGCATCTGAGGAAGCGCTTATGTAATTCAGATGAACTAACCTACAATAAAAGGTCATCATGAAAGTATTTTATTGGTGAAAGTGAGACATACAAAATTAAATACGACTCAATGAACATTGACAAATCTTTTATCTATTATTTGTATGGAATTTCATTTAAATTATTTATTAACAACTATTCTCGCATAAGCATCAGCTTTGTAGATATTGTATTATATTTTATACCCTATTACTGACATAAACACCTAAACACAATTATAATTTATATTTATTAGTATTTTAATTGCATTGTTCAAAAATAGTCCAGAGAACCAAATTGATAGGTCTAAAACTGACCTAAAATCCTTACCATCTGTTTTTAACTCACCTTCGTTCGTGTGTCAATGCAGGCGTGCCAACTGAAAATAAGTAACCTTTCCGTTATGGGCATACTCGACAGTACATTTTAAAATAGAAATACCTTCTTAAACCTATATTTCTTTCTGTCTTTCTTTTCTGTCTTTATCCTGTACGGAATAAAATTATTGTACTTTCTTTTTCAGATACATATCAATATTATGAATCGTCAAAATAATACCGAAATTATAATCACTTTATATTAAAACAAGATGCTTCTGTGATGAAATAACTTAGATCATGACTTAAACGACGACGCTAGTCTTCTTTTACGGCAAAAGAATGGCTACTTGCCCCGGTGTTCGGATAACACCACGCAAAACTATAAATACCTATGCTAAACGACACGTTCAATATCCGAACCACAGGTACATCCCTAATCAAACACCGCGGATTTATGACGTCATTTGACAAAGGCAATAGTGTGACGGCAGAGCGAAGTGTTTTTATCACTGTGACTAATATAGCAACACTATCATATATTCTACTGCCACATAAACGTAGATCTTCGGTGATAGAGTATAATATTGTGGGAATTGATCACTAAATCTTGTTTACTTGGTGATTTGGGGATAAAGAAAAATTATGTAAGTACTATCCGTGCGGATGAAGAATGGGACTAGAAAAATCAGTATTTTGGCTTTTTTGATTTTTTGATATATAGGGCTAGCTTTCTGTCCTATTGACGTGCGGCACGCATTTCAGCGACCGTAACTGTGTAAATTCCAGTAATATATTTAATTTTATATACAAAGTTTACCAAAATAGCGCCCCCTCCTATCCCATTCTTCATCCGCGCGGATAGTAATGACTTAAATAATTTTTCTTCATCCCCAATCATGGCCCAAGGGTGACCCCAGCCGCACTAGACCTATTGTAACAGAGTTTATTCTTGGCTGAGATTATTTTAGTATTATTAAAAAAGGAAAGAAAGAAAATTGCGTATATTGGCACAATTAAAATTAAAACACATCACATTTAATAGAAAAAATAGTACATTAATGCCAAAAGGGTCTCAGATCAGCATAATGTCAGATGACAACACCAGTACCTCTACCATGAGTTTTCCGTGCCGTCTAACGTTTACGTTCACATTCAATATTTGTATAGTGACTTTAGTTCACTATTTATACCACTAGAGGCGCTGAAAAAATTCCCATATAAATATTGCATGTGAACGTAAACGTTAGACGGCACGGAAAACTCATGGTAGAGGTACAGGTGCTACCACCTGACGCTGATTTTCAGCTGCAACCCACCATAACTTGATTTTTAACTTTTCTTTTATTAACATTTTTAGTCAAGCAATATTTGGTGAGCATAAATTCGTTTTGGTCAACATTTATCCATTTTAGCAGCAATTTTTGATGGTGGAAATTTATTTTAGTGAGCGTTTAAATTTATGCCATTCTGTACTGCTAGTACTGTCTTGTTGTGCAATGTATTTACGTAGTGAGCCTCGATAGTTGGGCTACTGTTTACGAATCATTTTCGTTGGACCGCGTGGTCTTTGTTTATGAAAACAACGGCGTGCCACCTGCATGTTAGTACAAGATGTTGTATGTAGAACAAGTGATTCTAGAGGACAGGTGGGTAGACAGTCCTTCTATGTGATGGACTATAGTGCGGCCGCCGAGAGAATGCGTTCCTAACACCTGCCAATTGAACATGTTTCTTTTTTATTTTAGATTATATTTAGCGCTAAACTATTTTAGTTTATTATAGGTTAATTTTAATAGAATTTTGTATCAGTAGTGCATGTAAACGATAGATAGGTACTATTATGTAATAATATTTCGATAACAAAAAATTCTCGTTTGTTCGTAACTGACAGGTGTCAAAAACGCGTTCTCTCGGCGGCCGCACTATAGTTAGGCGTAGTACACAAGACTTATTCGAGTATGCAAGAGTTGGAACAATTCTCGTATAGCGGTGACGCGTATTTATCGTCACAGATAAAAATAACAGATATTTAAACATAACAGATAGGTACAGTCTGTCAAGAAAGTCATGAAAAGGATTTTGAAGGAACTAAAATTCTTCTTCGCTCGCAACCCTAAATAAGTACCGTAGGTGTCAGTTTGGGTACAACGATGTGTTTATTTTACTATTCTGTGTAGATTTTTTGTGATAAAAAAATGGTTTCGGCATTAATATATTAAAAATAAACAAGATAATATACAAGTGGCGCCCTCAATCCTTTTCATGACTTTCTTGACAGACTATAACAATTGTTCCTGCCAATGCCAATTATCAGACACTTTCATTCACAGCAAACCTTGCTTGTTATTTTTTTAAATAACATAAAGTCACTTTCCGCGTCTTTCTGTCTGTACATCCGCTAACCCCTCCTAAACCACGCAACGGATTTTGATGCGGTTTTCACCATCATTTTAAGCATTTCTTCTGGAAAAATTCTATGTATAATACTTTCATATTTAATTGAAGGATAGTAGAGAAATTGCACCCGTGCGAAGCCCGGACGCTAGTGTCATCATAAAAAAAAACTAATATGGAATAATGGTGGAATACTACTGGAGATTTTGTTCTCCCAACAGAAATGAGAATAAATGTAAAGATTCTTATCCTATTTCCTTTTATGTGTGTCGGAGATAAGAATCTCGTCTTAATCGGTTCTAGCGTGCTTCGGTACTTACATACAAGTACTTACACGCTCAGTTTCAAATGTAATAGCCTCTTTATAGCAATATATGAATCTCTTCATTCCTTAACTAGGTAATACGCGTTAAAAGGGCTTATAAAAAATATTTTCTTTCTATTCCAACGTTTCTAGTTAGAAAACCTTTTAAAAACCTTTTATGTCACATTATTCTCGCAGCTCTTACCACAACATTGTATTAATCAAGATTGTAATAACTAGTTATTATTTTAAAAGTATTTCTTCCATGAAGTTCCTTGCCGGTTCTTCTCCATAGGAAGAAAGAAATGTCGAGAGGCTCGACATTTCTTTTCTAACGCACCTAGAGTCTCGACTCGAGACTCTAGGGCTGACATTCAGAGACGACAGAAACGAGTCTAAGCGTGAACTTACGCTTCCATCTGTCAAACTTACGAACAAATTTTGACAGATGGAAGCGTAAGTTCACGCTTAGACTCGTTTCTGTCGTCTCTGAATGTCAGCCTAGGTGCGTTGTTCAAATAGTAGTCTATTTGAACCGCGCACCTAAAGCCTCGACATTTCATAAATACCTGAATCTAATTGACAGGTACTATGTATTATCTCTATGAATTTACATAACTAATTGAGTGAGTATAACTAATGACAATATAAGTATAAATAATTTCATAAATATGTACACAGCCAAATTATTGATAACAAAATCAAAATAAAAGTTCAAATATAAAACTGAGACTTTAGGCTGGGTTCACACGGCATTGTCCTGCACGTTTTTTTGCAGTATACGTCTTAACGAATAAATAGTGGCACATACATTGTACATAGAACCATTCACATATCGTTTGTACTGCAAAAAATCGTACACCGTTTATGCGTTTAAACGAATACTCAACGGACTTGTCAAGCAAATCGAATGAACTCTAACGTATTCGGCTTGCAGTGGCACATAGTAACACATAGTAGTGGCACATAGTAGTAGTGGCCGTGTGCGATAAGGCCGCCCATTGTACAATCTACCTCTGTTCGTGCAAGTTATATGTGTATAATTTTTTTTTACTGTTGTACAATAAAGAATATATAAATAAATAAATAAATAAATAATAGTATAGCTCTGTCTCGTTCACACGACACGATGTTCATACGTTTTTCATCGAATAGCAACCGAACAAGCATTTAGTCTCTTGGCAGTTGGCGTCTTTTGGAGAGGTCGCGCGTATTTGTGTTTGTTGTTTCAAAATGGTTGACGAATCTTCTATAGATAACGAATTATTAATGATAAGGCTTGAATTTTCCAGTTGATTTAATAAGTTTTCAAAACTTTCAATATACATCCGAAAGTAATTAAAAAACTTCTTTTCATCGTTTCTAAGTTTATCTTAAAACTTCTCAAATAGTTTAGTACGCCCTGATTCTTCATGTATTTATTTGTTTGGTTCACCAACAATTGTTTACACCAACATTATTAGAGAAAACATTTATAAAAATACTAAAAAACAGTGTAACAATTACATAAAAGTAAACACAGCATGCACCAATAAAAAAGAACAGGAACTGTAAACTAACTAAAACTATGTACCATAAGCATTATATTAAATTAAAATTAATAAAGAAATAAACTAAAATAAAGTGAATAAAACAGAGGTTATTCTAGATCTGATAGGCAGTGGAGAATTTTTACCTTTAGATTCGATAGAGAATCAAAGTGTAAATCGATGATATCGCTGCAGCTATTAACAATCTTACACAACCTTGCGTAGGGAGAATTAGCACCTAGAACCGTCCTTCTCTGTGGCGGATAGAGTGGCGTGATGGGCTTGCGAGGTACTCTTCGAGGAGCGCGAAATTGAAAGGTAGAAGGTTCATTAATAGGATGTACCCAAAACCTGCTCTGACGGCGACGAAATCGTTGGCGCCTTCGATTATACCAATATAAAAGTACAACCAAGCGTGGATCCATCACAGACGTCTACTCAACTGTGACAACTGTGTGAAGACTGCTGCTATTCGTTTTTTACACGAATGAAAATTTACCGTATGAACACCCGGGTGAATGTACGTTAAAAAAACGAATACAAAGAAAACGTGCAGGACAATGCCGTGTGAACCCAGCCTTAGGCGTCAAAGTACTCCTCCTCATCGCTGTCAATTGGTAGCGTGCCCAGAAGACGGCCAGCACTGCCACGTTGAATGGCAATTTAGGCTGCATATTCAAGTTTAGTTGTAAATCTTGAATTAATGTATACTTTTAATAATAATAAAACTAACTAACTAACTAACTAACTAACTAACGCTTTGTGAGACGGGCGTTCTCGGGGACTGATATCAGCCCTCGAGACTACTTTTCCCGTGTCACGGAGCGCATCGACTTCCTGAAACAGAAAGTGTATGCATGGGCAAACCGTATTCGTAGGTATAAGCGGCGTGTGGAGCGATACACTCAGAATCGCACGTTCCAAAGAGATGAAAGGTGGGTTTACAGGGCTTGGGAGCAACCAGACCAAAGTGTAACTGACATGCGCCTACCAGATGATAACACCATGTATTCATTTTGGCGTAGCATCTGGTCGGTGCCTGTCAGCCATACCGAGGGTGAATGGACTGGGGATGTCGAGCGAGCGTGCGGTCCAATACCAGAAATGGGGGCAATTACGATCAGCCCCCAAGACGTAACACGTGCAGTCCGTATGTTGCCTAACTGGAAATCTCCAGGACCGGACGGGCTGCACAACTTTTGGATTAAATGGTTTAAAAGATCGCACGCCCGCCTGGCGGCTCTGTTCCAGTCAGCCTTAGAGTCTGGATTACTGCCCGAGTTTCTGACGACAGGAATAACCCACCTCCTCCATAAATCAGGTAGTACTGCGGAACCCAAAAATTATAGACCAATTACGTGTCTCCCTACAATTTATAAAGTTCTTACATCCATTTTGAGAGCTAAAATTAGCAAACACATTGATGACAATTCTATCATGTCCGCTTCTCAAAATGGATGTAGGAACGGGTCCCGCGGTACTAAGGAGTTGCTCCTCATTGATATGGCCATTAGCCAACAGGTTCGCCGTTCTCGAAAGGATCTGTCAACATGTTGGATAGACTATAAGAAGGCCTATGACTCGGTGCCACATACATGGCTCATGAGGGTGCTAGAGTTGTATAAAGTTGACGCAACTCTATGCACTTTCCTGATGTCATGTATGAGGCAATGGAGGACAGTCCTTCGCTATCCAGGATGTCGGCATATCCAGAGGATTAGCGAGCCGATAAGGATAGAGCGAGGTATATTCCAGGGTGACAGTCTGAGTCCACTTTGGTTCTGCTTAGCCCTGAATCCCCTTAGCACACTGCTGGAGGATTCAGGTCTAGGCCATCGGTTGAGGAGAGGCGGTCAGGTTATATCTCACCTCCTTTACATGGATGACCTGAAACTCTTTGCTCCCAACAATTTGCAGCTGATGAAACTACTGAAGGTAACTGAAACCTTCAGTAGCGCCATCAGGATGGAATTTGGTGTGGACAAATGTGCGGTCATGCATGTAAAGCGAGGGGAGATTGTGGAATCTGTGAGCACCCAACTCTCGGATTCCATAAACCTTAGATCCCTCTCAGCAACCGAAACCTATAAGTATTTGGGTATGTCCGAAGCGTTGGGCATCAATGTTGTTGACATGAAGCAGTCGTTGAGGGAACGCTTCTTTGGCCGACTGAAAAAAGTATTTAATAGTCTTTTATCAGGCGGTAATAAGGTGCGCGCCTTCAACGGCTGGGTCATGCCAGTTTTGATGTACTCTTTTGGCATACTCAAATGGACTCAAACAGAACTTGACGCCCTGGATAGGAAGGTCCGTACATTGTTGACGGCATATCGAATGCATCATCCACGGTCTTCGGTTATGAGATTGTATATCCCGCGGAGATGTGGAGGTCGAGGCTTTCTAAACGCTAAGACTATCCACAATCGCGAGATATGCAATCTCAGGGAATATTTCCTAGAAGCCAACGTGGGGATGCATCGAGATGTAGTAGCGGTGGACAAGGGCCTCACCCCGCTCTCCTTGGCTAAAGAGAACTGGCGCAAACCTGTAGTGCTTGACACTAACGATCGCAGGGAGGTATGGCAGAGCAAGGAGCTCCACGGACGCTTCTTCCGGGCCCTCCATGGGCCCGATGTAGACTTTTCAGCGTCCGTAGCCTGGCTACGTTCCGGGGACCTCTTTGGAGAAACCGAAGGTTTTGTTTGTGCAATTATGGATGAAGTTATGATGACAAATAACTACCGGAGATTTATTGTGAAGGACGGCACGGTTGACATATGTCGGGCATGCCACCGTCCAGGCGAATCAATCCGTCACATTATCTCCGGGTGTTCTCGTCTAGCTAACGGAGAGTATTTGCATAGACACAACCTTGTAGCCAGGATTATCCATCAGCAAATTGCTCTAAAATACAACCTTGTGGAATCGGAAGTGCCGTACTACAGGTATGTGCCCGACCCAGTTCTTGAAAAAGGCCATATCACACTATACTGGGATCAATCCATCATCACTGACAGGACTATTGTAGCCAATAGACCTGATATAGTGGTGGTGGATCGATCAGAGCGGCGCGCAATGATTGTCGACATAACGGTCCCGCATGACGAGAACCTCGTGAAAGCCGAGAAAGATAAACAGATCAAATATCTTGATTTGGCTCGCGAGGTTGTCGACATGTGGGATGTGGATTCAGCGATCATTGTGCCGATAGTCGTTTCGGCCAATGGCTTAATTACCGAGAGTCTCGACCGACACCTTAGGAGGCTCTCGTTAGGCAGTTGGATCAAGGGCCTGATTCAGAGAGCAGTACTTCTTGACACGGCACGCATTGTCAGGAGATTCCTTTCTCTGGAGCCCTGACCGCCGGTAGCTTGGACCCCATTCTAGATACCGGTGGGCTACTATTTTTTCATATTTTTAAATGTTTTTTAATATAGTTTTGTAAAAATATTTAAAAATATAAATAATATGTATAAAAAATGAATAAAAGAATAAAACTAACTAATAACTAAATGGGAGTCGGGTCTTTGGTTACAGGCACTTCCATCGTCCAACATAGGCACTATGTTGGACGATACTACGTTTCGGCTCGCTACTTGCCTACGCCTAGGCGCTCCTTGTGGTGCTCCGCATCGCTGTCACTGTGGGGAAGCTGTCGACTGCCTCGGTCACCATGGCCTATCTTGCTGCAAAAGTGCAGGTCGCATAGCACGGCATGCCAATATTAACGACATTATCCGTCGTGCCCTTGTCACCGCTGGCGTGCCCGCTGTTTTAGAACCCAATGGCCTGGCGCGCGACGATGGCAAGAGGCCCGATGGTATGTCGTTATTGCCATGGAAGTTGGGTAGGCCCATGGTGTGGGACGCAACTTGCGTCGACACTCTTGCACCTTCCCATCTTCCTGGCTCGGCAGGCTGTGCTGGCGCTGCAGCTGCAGCCGCAGAGACACTCAAACGACGCAAATATAATAACCTTATCGGTAGTTATATATTTGAGCCGTTTGGTGTCGAAACGCTCGGGCCATGGGGACCGAATGCATGTCTCCTCTTCAGAGACATTGCAAAACGGTTGGTCGACGCTACGCGTGACCCGAGGGCTGGCCTATTCTTTGGTCAAAGAATAAGCATTGCCATTCAACGTGGCAATGCTGCCAGTCTTCTGGGCACGCTGCCAATTGACAGCGAAGAGGAGGAGTACTTTGACGCCTAGGTACTCAGTTTTATATTTATTTTATTTTATGATTTATTTATTTAACAATAATTATTAGTGTACATATTTAAGTTTATATTTTATGAATGTATACTTGTGTAATATTTCTTATATAAAAGTATAATTTCAGTGTATGCATTATGATTATAGCTCAATATTCTAATTGGGGTGTTTTAGTGTGTAATTTTTTTTTTCTCTTTTTTTTTATACTTTACTGTTTATTACTGTTACATGTTGATAATTTTATATTTATTTTTATTATAAATCGTAACAGTCCGTAGTTTTACTAACGGCACCTCATCAGAGTACCAAGCACTGCAGCATCATGCTGAGATACCCTCCTTTTTAGACTTTGCACTGTATATATGTCTATGTAATACTGTTCTTTTTAACACGTTTTTATTAGGTTCACTTGTAACTAACTAACTAACTATGTAAGAAAATCTTGGAAGTTTTTGACCCACTTCCCGGTTTCCGATTGTGCTGAAATTTTGCATACACGTTCAGTTTGGATGACAAAAGCGTGTTCTATAGTTTTAAACTATAATATTTTATATCTGTTGTATTTGTGATTCCTCAATAAATATATTATCTTCCTTTCCATATCCAACAGTGCGACAGATAATTAATGATAGCTTAAAAATAATCCTTGTAACCAATTGAAAATTTACAGACAAATTATGACACTGCTTAAAATTACTTGGGCTGAGGATCAAATGTAAAGATCCGCAGTTTAACGTCAAACTAGAATTAGCTGTTTAACATTCCGGGCAAGTCGTAAACCTTGAGTGGGGACGGGTTACTGGGGTGCTGAACGGCAGACGATGGCCTGACAACCTGTCGTTATGTAGTACCTTCAGTACGTACTTGGCAATAAATAAGTATACATATATATATATATATAATACAACTAAGAACGACACACCGAAGAAGTCGCATCGGCAAACTTTGTAAAACCGATCAGTTCCGAACTGCGCGCGTCTTCAGACAGCGAATGTTTATTACTGCAGTAAAGAAAGAAAGAAAGAAAGAAAAGAAAGAAAAAAGTATTTATTTGACACAGCACAAAAACAATTTTAAAGATAATATAACAAAAATATTGAGGAGCCCTGACACAGCTAGGTGGCGTCGCGGCAGACCACGAAGGAGATGGAGAGACGAGCTAGATAGAACTAATGAAGAATGGTCCACACTGGCTCTGGACCGGAAGACCTGGAAGTCATGGGGGGAGGCCTTTGCTCAGCAGTGGGATGATATAGGCTAACATCATCATCATCATCATCATAACAAAAATAAAAGAATAAAACATGTAAAAAAAAAAAAAAAAAAAAAAAAAAAAACTAAAATAAAAAATGGATTGTACGTCGCAGCTGTGTCAAAAAGGTTTCCGCTCAGCTTAAGCTGTCGCGCCACATCGAGTGACGTTATGTGTGCCTACGTGTACAGAAAATATATGAATTAAATAAATAATAATTATAAAAGAACTTGTGTGTGTAAAGAAAAAAAGAAAAAGATTTATTTCAGACTCGCACAGAAAAGCATCACTAAATGCTAATTTTTAACCCCCGACAAAAAAGAGGGGTGTTGTAAGTTTATAGTGTGTATCTGTGGATCTGTGTATGTGTCTGTGGCATCGTAGCGCCAAAACGGATGCACCGATTTCAATGCAGTTTTTTTAATTGAAAGCTAGTTTATTCAGGTATCATCTTAGCTATGTTTCATGACAATCTGTTCGACCGTTCAAAAGTTACAGATTTACAATAAGTGTATTATATAACCTACGTCATCCACACACTGAAAACCCGGGCCGCCCTTATCTAAATAGTACAACCAATATCTATTATAACAATTGACATTTCAATTTACAAATGACGTATATTCTCCGATCGTATCTCCTAGTCCGTAATTGCACATACAGTACGTAGTTATAAAGCGCTGAATACATTTGCGATATAATAAAACGCGCAACGAAGCGTCGTGCAATTTTAACTACACGCCAAGAATATTATGATAATTTAGAAAGGAGATTATGTATTATGTACTGCTGTTTGCATTATTCAACGATACTTGCTGGTACAATGACGCAGCTGTGTTAACCCAATTACTTAATAAGGGCGTTTTTTACAATAGATATTTAAAAAAATGATAAATTTATACAGTGGTGTGACCAGTGAGTTTTGATTCTTACATGTTTTATTGATCATAATTAAAATGGTTTTTGTGTTGTGTCAAATAAATACTATTTGTTTCTTGCTTTTTTTCAGTGTCATTATGTAAAATGAAAATGTAATACAATGACATTTTGTAAATTGAAAATACATAAATACATATATATATATATAAATATATGCACATTGATATTTTCCAAATTAGTTATGGCACAATGTTTGTTATTCTTTTTTTGTTATCTATTTTTCTGTTATAAAATCCACAACAAAATTAAAAAGTAATCATTATTTTTAAATCTACGTGAGATGAGCGTTCCAAAAATATATAATAGTTGACGTGTTTTCTGACTAAGTCACTACGGAATACGAATCTGAAAGTTACGAAATTGTAGAATAGAACTGGGTCACTGTAGGAAAAACATATTGTACCCCTCTTTTTTATAAATTTATATACCTTTATACCAAAAATACATAATGCATATTGAAGAACAACATTTAAACTATCAAATAAAATTAAAAGTGTATCTCATGGTATTAATAAATACCATTTTTGACATTTTTATTTTATTTTATAAGGCACACCAACTACTTATTCACAATTAGTGCACAGAGTGGTTCGTGTTTGTAATGTGATCCTGTGCAAATAAGTCACTTACTGCACGACATTCAACATATTCTATGTATTATCTCTATGACACATTCACACATGTCATGACATGTCATTGTTCAACTATTTTCCATAGTGTGATGGAGGGGCATGTCGGATTCTTACCAGCTAATACCCCTGCCGGTGAGCAGGCCTTTCCCAAGCAATCAGCACTTCCAACACCAGCACCCTCAGCGACCTCGGTTTTACCACTATTGTTTTAGCTGGTAGCAGTGTCTTGCATGACTGGGTCGGCACGACCAGGGAAGTACTCCCCTCCCACAGAATATCGACGTTAAGTAGCAGTATGCATACTGTTGCATTTCTTTCGGTGAGTGCAGAGCGTTGAGGCCCAATTCCTCCCAGTCCCCTTCCTTCTCCTTTCCCTCCCTTTTTCCTAACACCATCCTAAAACAGCAACGCATAGGTGACTCCTCTAGTGTTTTGGATGTTCATGGGCGGCGGTGATCACTGATCACTTACCATTAGGTGAACCACAAGCTCATTCGCTCCCTATGGTATATAAAAAGAACTAATAATGCTGCAGAAGTGGCAAAGTTCTGAATATAGCATCGACACGAAGAAGATTTATATTTAAATACCTACCAGTATTTGAACTTCATGACATGAGAATGAGACCATTCTTTAACATGAGAATGTTAACTCTCAGTCTTCAGTGATTCTATATATCAAATTCGTTCCACTTGAAATTCTACCCACACAGTTATTCCAAACCATCTTGAGAGTACAGTTACAAATCTTGAAGCGGGAACAGCAAATATTATTGGCTTTCAAGTTCCCAATACTATTAGTGGCGTAGTGACAGCTTGCAAGCTCGTCTGCAAGTACCTTGCTGACCTACTTCCGCCAATCGCTACAACTTGCACGGAAAAGTAAATATTAATTGAATTTTGTATGAGTTTCTCTGTGTGTCTGTGGAAGAAGGTTCGCGTAAACAAGGTAATGACTTGATTGGCGCGGTATTGCTGAACGGGTTCGATTTCCGCACGGAACAAATATTTGTATGGCCTTCGGATTATTTTTGTTCCGGAATTCGGATCAGGGTGTTCGTGCATGTATAAACAAACCCATACATACAGGGTGGCCAAATAGGAAGTTTACAACTTTAATTTTCAATTAATTCACATTTGTTATGCTGCGATAGGTAGATATTTGGGAGGTATTATATTCCATACGTAAATGCTAAGCCTAAATGATGTATTTCTGGAAGAATATTTGGAATTTTTTATTTGATATAAAATGAATTTAAAATTAAAGTTGTAAACGTCTTTTTTGGCCACTCTGTACCAAGCTTTTTTTTTTTTTTTTTTAAACATTGCCCCTCACTAGGATTTCTCCTGTATCGAGGGTACAGTTTACAGTTCACATACACACGTACACAACCAGACCCGAAACAACTATCTGTAGATCATACAAATATTTGTTCCGTGCGGGGATCGAACCCGCGGCACGTAGCGCAGAAAGCTAATCGCTTAGCCACTGCGCCAACCGTGTCGTCGATGCTGTAGAGATCTTGAGGCTATCTGATTGTTGAGGTATGCCACGTGGCTAAGAACATACTCATTATGGAGGAAATCTAAGAGCCAGCGCATTTCATCCACACACGCAAATACGAAGTTTGCAGGCTCCGAATCATTGCATTTGGGATACCTATTGCATATGATGAAACTATACATGAAAATAGTGTGCGCGCATTTTCCATAGAAAAGCGCGCAAGCACATTGTTTTCAATTTTTTTGCCTTGACGGTAACTACAATTGAGGTCGAGAAAATCTCGGTATAGGGATATCTCTCATCATCATCGTATCAGCTGTTATAGGTTAAGTTCATCATCATCAAAATCAACCCGTTAGAATAGAATTATCTTTATTTCATGTAAACCAGATACAGGCACTTATGAAATGTCGAGACTCTAGGTGCGCGGTTCCAAATAATAGGTCCTATTGAGAAGCCAGGCGTTAACATCGACTGCTGAAAATAGGCCTCCAAAATTACAGCTATATTTTTTTAATTACAGAAAATTACAACCAGCGTCCTCCGTTGCTTTCAGTCGATTTACTGCAGTTTAAAATCCTGACCAATGAAGCAGCTTATACAAACTTCATGTCATCTCATCCCTTTCTGAAAATTTATTACAACGATGACAAGTCAGAACTGTTCTAATTTACCGCAAGAGAAAACAAAAAGTTGCCGTCGCCCATTATGTGGTTGATCTCTTTTAAAACTTCGGACGAACTTTCAACTATTCACCTTGAGTTTAGGAAAGTTATCGCAAAGAATAATCAAAGTTTCCAAGGATTACTCCGGGACTGTGTGGAGATTTATTGGCGCCAATTATTTCATGTCTACATGGTTTATTGTTTCTGATGAAAAATTGGTCATTAATTTTTTTTATTACGGATGGGAGAAAGCGTCCTACCTTACCTACCTATAGTACTAACGATTAAATTTATGCGCCTCGGCAATTTTCGTGTTTCAGAATTAATACGAATATGCCAATACCCGACCATCCGCAACGTTAGATAGTCGGACACAAGATATTATTTTATCACTATTATTATTATTTATTTATTTTAAAACACAATCGAATGTACATTTTTATTTATACTCACAAAAACATAAAATAAATATTATATTTAAAAAAAATTGTAAAAAGTACCACCGTTATCGGGACAGGGTCCAAGCTTCCGGTGGTCAGGGCCGCAGAGAGAGGAATCTCCTGACAGTAATTATTACTATTATTATTATCCGTATTTCCGAAGATATTAAATTATTATTATACGAAATTTGCCGAGGCGCATAACAATCGTAGAACTGTACCTATACACGTCATCTAAGAAAAAATCGCCCTCTTTGAACTAAAACGTACGAACTTGGATGATGAAGCAATAATCATCACATTAAGCAGGTGGATCCCGGTAACTATTAAGTTAAAATTTTATTTAATACCAGATCTACTTGACTATAATATCCCAATACCAACATTAACGGGAATCGTGAGGGTGGTCAATACTGAGCTGAGGACAACACATCTTATAAAACTTAACTGGAATCTTTTATTTTGCAGAGGTTTAATTTTTAATTCCAATAAGTGAAAATGCTGCATCCGAAACTCAATCTCTATCCTCAATTTTCGAACCAGTCGCGTCACTATTACATTCTAGTTTCAAAATTCAATTCCAAATTGAATTGAACAAATCATTCCAATCAAAAGGAAGCGAAGAAGATGCGAATAACAAAACACTTGGAAAATTGCTTTTCGTAAAATAAGGAAGTTTTCGTCCAATATCCTTTCTCAAATTATGGGTTCTAGCGCCGAGAGCCGTAAAACAGGGCATCTGGTTTTGAAAGCTACGAACCATTTATTTTTTATTCTGCACGACTATCTGTCTAGATGATAATATGAGGAAAAATGTTGGTCGGAACTAAGGACCAGTTTTAGGAGTAGCGTGGGGTAAAAGGACCAGGTTACGTATTGTGTTCCTCTGCTAAGAATAGGTCACAGTCTAGTCAGAGGCATCATCCATACTCCCGAATATTCAAACACAAACTCAAGTTTAAGTTGCCATTAACTCTCGTACTGTCATTGTCATTTTATGGTGGACAGTATCGACAGAATGATTTTTAAGACCGTTTTAAAATTGAGTTATGTTTCAGTATTTGGCGGAAAGGAACCAAATTGATTACCATTTGGTAAAAGCCAATTTCCAGCAGTAGACAGGGACAAGATATTGCTAATAAACATTTAAAATAACAGCTTAATTTCATGCTTGAAACATGGTCCAGGGCGGCTAAAAAGGCCGCTTTAGATGAATCACAATATGATTCATATTACAAATGTCATAATATCTACTTAATTAATTGACGACACTTAATGTCATCCGCATAAGGTTCATATTCAGTACCTCATCTGTTTGACGGTTACTGTGCAGCTCAGTAGATGAATTGCTCAATGTGGCCTTTTCAGGCTCCCAGATTTTACTCTAAAGCAAAATATACAGGTTACATAAAAATATTATCAACCAACAAAACAGTTTTTTTAGTACGATCTAAAAGAGTATTTGTCGGTGTAATCTCTAGCACGATCCTGTTCACGATTTAGCCTAGAATGAATTCGAAGCCTTTTCGCTTTTCATAATCTGCTCTCTCTATACAGATTAGTATTACTATTCAATGTCTGGAATCACCTTTTCTTTCGAACTAACCACGTTACCCGAGCGAAGCTTAATAAAACATTCAATGCAAGCGACCCATGTTGTCTGTTCTATAAATTTTAACAGAGTCCACGTATAGGTTTGTTCGTCGGTTCGTCTAGCAACAAATTCGTCTCGAAAGACGAATTGAATTTTTTTAACCACCATAATTTTGTTTAGTTCTATTCGTCTCAAACCACTTAAACACCGAAGAATGATTAGGATTTCAAAAATATATCACTGTACTAAAATCTCAGAATTAACATGGTTTTAATAATTATTTCCTTAAATTGAGGTTTTGATTCGAATCAGTACCTTCCTTAAAATTAATATAAATTTGAAATGTTCATGTTAGTTCGATAGGTTAAGGGGCTCGAGATGAATTGACAACAGCAAAAATATAACAATTCGTTCGTCGAGACGAATTTCATATGAGACGAATCAACGAACACACTTCACCGGTATAAGGAGGTGGAAAAACATTAATACAAGCGAAGCGAACCGTATCTTGTATTAGCATAAATACGACCGGTGTGTTGTAAAATATTCTGCGCGCTGTTGTTGTTTTAAACGGTAATGCGGAGGTCTAATGGATTCGACCGCGGTTACGACGCGTATCGCCTTAATACTTTGTTGGATGAGCGTGCGAACGGCGGATATGATTTTCTTTTACGCATAACATCAGCGCGCTAGATTTTCTTTTTTTAAATTCAAAAAGACGGTATATCTATTAGATATTTTTACTAAGTGATAAAATAAAATCCAGGCTAATCGAATTCAAGCAATGACGGCACGGTTGGCATGGTAAATGCAAGCAAGTTCGATTCCTTCATGGAACACATATTAATTGTATAGCCTACAAATAGTTTGTTCTGGGACTGGATGTGTATGTTTGGTTGGGGAATAAAAGTTAAAAGTTTTATAATTTTTTTGTTGTTTGTGTACGTACTAATAATAGCTTACATACCTATCAGAATAACCCCCAATTTCAGCTTTCTAGGACATTAGGAAATACCCTAAGAATTTTGATGTTCATCAGTATGTCAGTGACGAAATCAGGGTTTTTTAGATAAAAATAAAATCTAAAGGAGCTATGCAATTTGCAAAAAAATTGCATAGTTCTTATACTTTAGATTTTTTCCGCTATTGACAACATATCCTGAGAATTTTGTTTATCTGATATAATCCAAACCCAAGTTATCTATAAGGGTGCAAAAAAACGACGAAGCGCTTCGAGAAAAGGTAGATACCTATTACCCTTGCGTTTCGCTTGTCTCGTCTTGGCGAAATATAATGGGCTATATTCACCGAAAACATAACAGATACGTTTACTCATACAAAAGATAGCCACCCTGTTGCAGATCTGCTGGTATAAATTTTATTTAGAGATAAACATTGGGTACCTTTGTACTTAGGTTCTATTCTATACTTTTTACTTGGTCATGTGTGTTCATATTAAACGGGTGATTTTGTCTTATGGTCTGTTTTATTGTATTTAAACTTTGGTTTTAGTCAATAATGGTCATAGAAATCCTTCTACCGACCAACAGACCAACGAGGCAATAAAACTAACTGATTCTTCTGATTTTATTTTATTATCTTTCATTCCGTAGTCAAGTCATTCAAGTCAAGAAATCCTCATGCAATTGTAAACAGACAATGAAATAGCAGCCCATAATACTCTCATTAAATTAACTACATAGTTCCTCTCTTAGCTCGGGGCAGATGCAATTTTTACGCGACAAGAACCCGACTGCCCCAGTTTTGCAACGTCTGTTTTGTGCTCTCAAAACATGGCGAACATTTTTGTTTCTTCAAGATACATAGAAATGAGGAAGAAGTGGGTTATAGCGATTTAGGTACTCTTTTTTTAGTTCTTTATTCGTTTGATTATCAACTGAAATTAGCTTAAGTTGAATACATTTTGTCCATTGGTATCCCACTGTTAGGCACAGGGACACTACTGGGCCTCTTCATATATAAGAAGGGTTTAAGCCCTAGTCTTCCACACTGGCCCCGGGCTGGTGAACAACAAACTGTACCGAAATCTAGTGGTACCTAGATGAAATAACTATGTAGCAACGGACTACTTACAACTAACTACAACGGGCATATATAATACGAATTCGACCAATCAGATTACGAAGCCTACATCACGCAAGTAAAAAGATAATTGTATCTAACACATATACAATTGTCCGACGTCAACCCTCGGGCCCGCCAAGCAATATAAACTCGTCTGGTTGGAGGATCCTCTCTTTTCAATGGAGGAATACCTTACCACGTTCCTCCACACAACCATCTAGAACTTTTTGGAGTCTTCTCAGGTTTGCAGGATTTATCATGATGTCTTCCTTCAAGCCCCTCTAATATAATAAGCAAGAACTTTTTTCATCTCATATATGAAAGTAATCAAGAAAACAAAAGTGTATTTTATTACTAATATTCAGACATATCACATACCCAAATGCCTCAACCTTTTCGTTACCAGCGCAAATAACAACATCATTCAAGTATGTCAAAGTAACAAACATTATTCATCAATACTTCCGTAGTCTGTAACTAACCTAACTCCAATTTGTCAGTGATTTTCCCTATAGAATATATACAATGGACCTTGATCACTGTTTATACGACAACTTTATATCACAATACGTAACCCATCAAAAGGCAATAACTATTAACTGCCAATATGACGGCTAAGAGGCAGTTACTGGAAACACATCGGTTATGGATAATGATGGGCCTAACGCTTAATCTCAGCAGTATCCTTAAATAATTACTCACAACGACGTCTTTGATGTAAGTGCAAAATCCCCACTTTATATGCGTGGCCTTGTTTGCGTTTTATGACTATTAAATCAGTAAGGGTTGGGTTTACTACGTCGGAGAAATGACCTTATGCTACCGGCTTAAACCTAGTAAATACTTTGCACGTAAATTCACAGTGATATGATATTGTTCAATGTCAAAGTTGTTGAAGCTACTACTAATGAATACTAGATGGCGTTACTAAAATTGATTAAGATCTGAATCACGCTGGTGTTTGCATGGTTGTAACAATTTCATAATTCAGTCTGTCGAAAGCTTCCGATAGAATCATAAACTTCGAACAAACTACGAAGCTTTGATTTTCTTTCCTTCGTTCTTTGAAATGGAAAACATCTTCTAATTTATATAATTAGTTTCGTAAAAGTAGTTTAATTAGTCTTCAGTTTTAGCTTGTTTTAGTTTTCTTTGTAAATAGCTCCTAACGATGAGCGAGAGTTTCTAGTTTTATTTGGATATTAAACGTTTAATACTTTATTAGTTAGAGAGACTAACTTATTACAATAGTGCTACTATTTTATAATAAGTACTGTTTATACGCGCGGAAAATTACAAGAATGATTAAAATTAAAAGAAGTTCAATGGTAAAATGGAAATGATAACAATTCAGCTAAATGAGTTAATTCTATAGAAGTTGGTAATCTTTTTTGTTTGAAAACCATAATTGGTGAAAATCTATAAATGTACACTGCTAATACTGTATACATTTTAAAAAACAACATTTTTTGTGTCTTATAACACCAGTTAGAAAAACAAAGCTCCGCGATTCTAAAAAAACAAACAAGATTTCTCATTAAAAATGTATTGATATACTGTGGGTGTAGATCGGCTAGCCTAACCAAAGGATCTAAGCCTCCTGGCTGAATATAAACAACATCTCAAAGTAGATAAAAAGGAAAACAGAAAGGGTCTCGACGACGCAGAATCGTTTTTATTTCGAATACCTCACGCTCGTAAATGCGTGGTGTGGGGCATACTATGAATAACTAGAAACGATTATTGCCTGTACTGGGCAAACGCCTTTCAGATTTGTCAATAAAAACAACAATCTAAAGAATTACTGGACGGGACGGAGGTTCAGATTTGTAAATAAGAATAACTAAAATATATTAACAAGATCAGTTGACATGAAAAACTCGAACTTGGAAAAACTTACCTAACTAAGGCAGCGTAGGTGCCTTTAATGTATTTCGTGCAATTCTTTTGTAACAAAGAATTTCATATTATTTTGATATAACCGAGATTTGATGAAATCTTTTCAAATTCCAAGTATTTTCAAGAATATATTTTATTGGCTTTGATTTAGAAGAATCAGAAAATGAGGCAAGCGAAAAATGGTCTTGTCTTTTCTATTTCACATTGACAAGAACATTTTATTAAATACATGAAAAATATATCGAATGATAGTAGGTAAGTACTTTAGTAATTTCTTTTCAATAAAGACATTTTGTGAAGGATTAACTATAAAGTTTAGTATCATAGTTTTATTTGAATCTTCATTCGATTTTGGATAAGTAGAAATGAGTAGTATAGTAGTAACCATTTGATGTGATCCCTTAGTCAACTCATCTCACCACGAGGAAAGACGAGGTAGGGTACTCTTATCAGATGTGGTAACATAGTTCGGACCAGTAAATAGGTACCTAATCGAAAAGCAAACCTAAAATCTGTTAGGTTCCTTCAACTAGGTTAATAACACTATTGTGGTCTACGAACTGTGTTATGCTCGACAAACTATTGTTTGAAGTTCCACAAACCAGTAATTGGGGGCAAGAATCGATAGAGATAAGGAATAACATAACGAAGGAATTCAGAACGTTCTGATACTCGATAGATCTGTTTCACGATAACGACTAACTAACTTACAAATTGAGCTTAAATTCTCGACATGCTTCTACGGAAAGTTGGTAACAAACTCGGAACCTACAAGTACTTTGATTGCTTCATAAGATAGAAGCGTGAAAATATATTCTCGTACGGAGCGGCGATGTTCACGGATTTTCAAGGAATTTTAGATGTAATATCGTATTCGACTACATTACTGCGTCACTTTAGTGGCTCCTCTTTTCCATGCGACACATCCAAATAATACGCTCTGTCGCTTTTAGATTATCGTATTTTGTTTCTTTCACTATTTTATACGAAATAGCGGTCTCAGCCGCGTCTTTGTGTATATTCAAGGTAATCTCATGATCTACTCTTTGAACACAATTTATAGAGAACCACCTTTAACATTGTTTATCAAAAGTGATATGGAATCGAACCTTCTAACAAAATCTACTCCTTGAACTGATCTCATTTCAATATCATTTCAAGGAGCACTATTCATACCCACCAAAGCCTCTCCATTACATTCAAATTTTCTCTTCTTTCCAGCTCGGAGTGTATCCCATACGATCACAACGCTAGAAGTGCCACTGTGGGCAGACCCGAGGCGCGAAGCAGAGCTTCGGTGCCAATACATGAGGCAGCAACACGATCCTCCACTACATTCTGTCAAGTGGTACAGAGACATGCACGAGATCTTCAGATATACACCACAAGAGGTAAGTCTAGTTTCTACTTATGTGATGTTGTATCGAAAATCACCATGATGTGACGTAATTTTGATGAAATACAATAGAAATCCGACTTTAGTGAAACCATTTTATACACACTACCACTACAGAAAGTAATTTGGAATATTGGAATAATACAGGATTCGTTTTATGTAGTGCGCATAATTTGTAGAGTGATTCAGTCTCTGTTCCTAAATGTAACCGCAGTATTGGGATACACTTTAAAACAAAACCAAAATTCGACTTAGTATGGGGGACAGGGGGAGACGCTTATTAGACTAGCGCAAGCCATACAAAATCAATTTTTTTATTTTTTTTGGATTGAATTTTCACATTGCAAGTTTTGCGCACTACATAAAAAATATCCTGTATGAAAGTACTGTCTGTTTCCTGATAGTTATAACCTGAGTCTTCAAGGCGCAAGTGAATAGGTTACTTCTAGAAAAGCGTGCAAAAGAGAAATTAATGAATAATACATTAATTCTTCTCGCTTAACATCAAGTGAGATAGTGATCAAACGGAAGCCTACTCAATATTAAAACAAAAAAAAAAACAAATATGGCAGTTCGAAATTAATTATTCGTACACAGTGATTTTCATCAGCTTTAATGTCACTTCAATACGTTTATTTCGACGCATTCGTATTTCCATCACATCAAGTTTATTATTTTAAACAAAGGCAGTGTCACAAACATTAATTAAAGGAAAAAAGAGCATTGTATACAAAACAATTGTACGTTCAACGGGTCGGAAGCCATCATGCGTCACTTGTTCATGAGAGTCTCACGCCCCGACGGAGTTGTCAAAAGGATCCATTACGTATTTAGTCTACGTTGAAATAAAATGACGTTATTTTTAATGAGAGTACGGAAGGACCAAATACCAATTTTACCTGTGACATTTTCAATCGAATATATTGTTATATTGGAATTTTGATTTGATAAAATCAATTATTATTGTATAGTGCCATAATACGCAGAGTGATTCTGTGTCTGTTCCTAAATGCAACCACAGTGTTGGGGTTCACTTTCAAACAAAACAAACATTTGACTTAGTATGGAGAACCCGCAAGCCATACGAAATAAAATAAAAAATTGGTTTAGAGTGACTTTTATTACTGCGGTCGCATTTGGGAACGAACTCTAACCCACTCTGCAAATTATGTTCACTACATAAAAAACATCCTGTATTTAACATTTCTACGATGTTAAATTTAAATAACTGAATTTAACATTCGGATAACAAAAGTAAGGACTTTTTGTGCTGATGATTTAGTTCGTGTATTACTCATACCAATAAAGTAATATGAATTATGAACTATGGAAAGTGTAGGAATACGGGAAATACGCGTGTTTCTACTGGTTATCATTGTATGGATAAGCTGGGTTACTATCAATGTAGGATGATGTTGATTCCAATTCAAATGGAATACCTTACGTTCATCTAACACTAGATATATGGATGCCCTGAAGTGTATTCTCTACCGCCCGACTATTGTCTACCTGATCCTTTACTGTGAGCACCTATGAGAGTTGTCACAATGGTTGGTAGACAATAACATCGACCTGTGTCCATTAGTTTTACAATATTCTCTATAGATATAAGTTTATACCCGTATTGAATGATAACTATACGCAGTATATCAATATATATGTTTTCTTTTATGGTTTATAATAATATATTATGTATGTATCTATGTATTTATTCCTTGATCTTGAATTGAATTTTTTCTTTCCAATTATCGTTTATTTTACGTTGCACCCACCATGTTTGCCAGTCTACCTTAGGGTCATCACCCTAAGGTAGACTGGCAGAAAATGCCTATAGCATTAAGTCCGCCTCTGTGCAGTGTTTTTTTTTACCTGTGCATAAAGCATTAAATAAATAAATAATAGGTATAACAAAGCCGAAGAGTTTGATAGTTTTTTGTTTGAACAAATCAGCTGTTTCATACAATCAATTGAATTACTGGGAATCTTGGTGGCTAGTTCGTGACTGACAAGGTTCTTTTTTTTTAATTTTTATTGAGGCTTCAGCTCACCGTGTACTACTTGAGTAAATGTATGGTAATTGGTACAGCTGATTTAATTTTCGCGATTTCAAGTTTAGTCCCATAGTGAAAGTTGTTTATAATGATGAGTATAATGACCCCTTAAAGGGATAAGGACTAGAAATGTAGGACCTTTACTAAAAAAAAATAATTACATTGCAGCTGAATTCAAATGTTTGAAATGCACTTGTATTCTATTTCGAGTACCGGTTTAGTGATAAAACTGTTATGCTAGTGAAACGAAAATATATGACGTTACGTTTACGTCCAACGTCAGACGTCAGTGGCAGACGGAGGGACGCGTCAGACCAAACCGTTTGTGGTTGGAAAATCATTTAGCGTACATTTTAGTACTGAAGAGTATTTTCCAGTAGTTTTTTGGAAAATCATACATTTTAGCGTACAATAGTATTTTACTCGTACACTCTGATCTACTTAGTCAACTAAAGTTGATGAGGCCTGCTAGCTAGCTAGCCTAGCTGTTGGTTTTCTTAAATCAGAGATAGGCTGAGTGATGATTTGTCAATGACTACATGACAATGACAAAAAAATATCGATGACGGGGACAAAATCATCAATGATTTTTCTGGAACAATCGCCACATTCACACATTGCATGTCGTCATCTTTTCATTGTCATAGGTAAAATATGGGCCTCACGGCTGCATCAAAAAGGTTCTGTTCTGAGTATGCCAGACATATCCCGGCGCTGAATTTCAACTGAACCCGTTTGTGACTCACGGATGTCAATCAAAACATGCTACAAATACTGAGTATATTTAAAAAAAAACTACCACAACATTCGAATAGCCAAAGCATAATAATATTATGCACACAAAACACACGCACACAAAACAAAAAACAATACACACACACACACACACACACACAACTAAAACACACACGCTCACATAAAACTATCCTATATACCTATTTCCTCGGTCATGCAGTGCTTATGCACGTACTATGTATGTAAAATATTATCTTTGCGTGTTTGTTTACGTTCTCCGAGTCGGATCTGTGGCTCGGACGGATGCTGTCATAACAACTCGAGTGCGGTAACACGACTCCATGTCGTAGTCAAAACGGAAAATCAAAATTCATTTCGGCCCGATTTATTGTTGGTGAATAAATTTTAACCTGATGTAAAATTAAGCATTATTATGTTATTCACTTTTAGTTTTACTATCTATATGTAACTATATTATTTCATGAAGAGAAAACTTTGTACCCCTTTTTAAGCATATTGCGTGCACGGAGGAGTGTGAATTTTGGTATAGTTAAAGTTTATATAGAGAAGGAGTGCAGAAAGCTAAAATTACTGTCGAATTTTGACCACTAGGTGATCACTAGTAAGTTTTTAAACTCTCATGGTCACTTATATTAGTATTAGAGTTAAGAACGGGGTATGTACCATGTTTTGTGTATTGTTCCTATAATGTGAAAAATTGGTGATTATTATAGATTAGTATTATTTAATTACAGCACAGATTGCATCTTCTTATCCTTTCCTTCATATTATGTTGTGATAGATTTTTCGCACCATTTAAAACTAACAAAAAATGTACTTGAAATCTTTCACATTTTACAAATAAATAATATAAGTTTTGCATTCAGTTAATGTAAGTATTTTATTTACTGGTGTTCAATAAAGGATATCTTTATATTAATATATGAAGAGAAAACTTTGTACCCCTTTTTAAGCATATTGCGCGCACGGAGGAGTGTCAGATTTGGCATAGTTAAAGTTTATATAGAGAAGGAGTGCAGAAAGCTAAAATTACGGTCGAATCTCGACCAATAGGCGACCACTAGTATAAATAAATAGGCAACCCTTTATCCTCATTATCATCATCATGGCAGCCGTTTCACGTCCATTGCTGGACATAAGTCGCTCTTATAGATATAGTTAGATATACGTCGAGCTGCTTTAAGCATTTGAATTTGTCAAAAGCAACCCCTCACTTACATCCAAAAAAAAATACAAATTTAAAAAAAGTACGATCGTACGAAACGTTTTCGGCGTTTTTTATCCGCAACCACTGAGCGAATATATTCCAAATGATTAATCAAACAGGAATTTATGATGCTGGGGCTACATTAGCGCGCGATTATTCGTGTCGCGTTGACGCGATAAAAACATCTTGTACGCGTATACGCGATGTTCTCAACGTGTTCGCTTGTTGTGCGGCCGTAGGCGATAATTCTTGGGAAGTAAAATGGAGGAAGAAGTGGCGTTGTATGTCGCTAAATGATTATTTTTTATTGTACGAGTATCATTTGCAAAACATGATAAATATGAAATGCTTTCCGCTCAAAGTCTGGACTACAATACAACTGAAGTGGCGAAGTGCAGCCATGCAAGCGAATATTATCGCGACAATACCCTTTGATTCGCGCCAGTTTACCGACGGTGCCGCGATAAACACTCGTCATCGCCCGAATACTAAGCGATGCGACGAACTGCTCGGCCACACTTGTCGCGTTAACGAGAATATTTGCCGTATCCCGCTAATTTAGCCCCAGCATAACTGAAACACAGTAACTACGTAGAGTTCTTCCATCGCTCGCGGGTTGTTTTTTATTAAAACCCTTTCCTAAACAATTCTAGAATCCATTCTGAATCTAAATTGGATGTACTTACACGAAAAGGACCCAACCCACATTGAGCTTGAGATGTTTAATTTTCGTTTTGTTTTAAAGTGTATCCCAATACTGCGGTTGCATTTGGGAACGGACATTGAATCACTCTGTAAATTTTGCGCACTACAAAAAAAAAAATCCTGTATAGAATATACATATTATATAGGTAGTGATTTATATCTTGTTGGTACTTAGTATGCAGTTCGCTCTGTAAAAGACAACAAGACAAAATAAGTAAGCAAGCGGAAACCAGCACGTCTTTAATAAGACGAAGTTCCTCTAGGAAATAATCTGTGACCGCTGGGTATGACCCGACGTCATCAAACTTTATTTTATTCATACTCCAGCACCCCTGAGAGCAATGTTGTTTTCGTGATCATTATTAACTATAACTGATATCAGCTTGATTTCTAGGACAACAAAATCTGACGTCGCAATGTTCTTAGAATTATTGAATAAAAAAATATGAGACGAAAAGAATTTTTTTTTTCTCTTATAAAATACTTATAAGTATTTCGACGAAAAACTGTTATGTGAGCTGTTCAACAGCTACTCCCTACACTCCTTACTATTATCGATTTTAAAATTTGTATCGAACAGACGAACAAACAGACAAATAAGTAAAAACGTGGTAATAAAAAAAAAGTAATTTAAATTTAGGATCCTGACTCATAAATAAAATTAAAAAACTGATCGAATGTTTTGTTTACAAGCTTGGCCGACCAAGCAGTTTTAGAAAATTCAAGCAAGTCAGGTTGTGTTCGTCATTTCGTTTTCTGAAACCCCTATAAAGAGTTGTGTTGAGATCCCAACAACCGTCCAAGGAAACGTGTGAAATAAAACGAGGTTTCCAAGCGAGTACGAAAATATATTGAACTATTAAAGTATAGGTAAATTCGCGGAAAATCTTAACACCGCCATTCAGACTAGGCGGTACAACGCCATCTAGGGAAGCGAACGTTAAACTTTAGACTGAACAAGTTGCTTTTTATTTACGGTAGCAACTCGCGCGATTCTAATAATAGCTCAAGAAAATGTTGGAATACAGATAAAAATATCAGTACTAAACTACTAAACAGAAACTGATTGATAGGTTTTGCTTTGAAAAGATTTACAAAGTTATTTACAAAGGGAACTTAGTAAATTGTTTGATGGAGCTAACTTCAGTGGGCTGTCGGCGCGTGGGCAGAAACAAATGAGTGTTAATAACTGTTACGCCAAGATGAATTTAGCTTTCTCTAATATAATAACAACCTTTCGAAAAGTAGTTTGTCTTACTAATTTGAGTCAGTGATGCAGATAGATGATTTGTTTTGATAAGAAACTGACTTTAACAGATAGCTGACTATGTTCTCGGCAAAATTATGGATATGGGCAATTGGCTAGAGGTAATTAACTAAGTTTCATTTAATAATAATAAAACTAACTAATAATTATATACAATCATAAAATATAAACTTAAATATGTACACTAATAATTATTGACATTATTATTATTATTTTATTTTGTATCTTGATCTATTCTTGTGCATCGCTGTCTACATTTCATGTTTTAAATTCTCCTCTCGCAGGTCTGCTGGAAGAGATTTCTTTTGTGAAATAAGCAGTACCTTTGTACTTTGTTCTCCTATTTTTAATGTTTGCTGTGTCTTTTCTTGTGTGTACATAAATGATTAAATAAATAAATAAATAAATATTGTTAAATAAATAAATCATAAAATAAAATAAATATAAAACTGAGTACCTAGGCGTCAAAGTACTCCTCCTCTTCGCTGTCAATTGGCAGCGTGCCCAGAAGACTGGCAGCATTGCCACGTTGAACATTGCTAGAGGTTGAATATTTTTTATTGTGTACCAACTACAGAAAATTTAAAAGATTTTTTTCTTTTCTATAAATAGATAAATAAATATTTTATATTACCAAGAGCCTCGACCAACACGGAGGCTCGCGTTGGGCAGCTGGGTCAGGGGTTTGATACAGAGGGCGGTATTCCTGGACACGGCGCGTATTGTTAGGATGTTCATCTCTCTACGGCCCTGACCACCGGTAGCTTGGACCCTGTCCCGATATCGGTGGGCTACTACTTTTTATATTAATTATTATTTTTATGAAAATATTAATAAATGTAAATTTGTATGTGTTAAAGAACTATAATTACCGATTGCTTCCTATTTTTAAATGTATATTTTATTATATTTTATAATATGAATTTAAAAATGTAAAAAATATGTAGGTATAGATGAGGATTTATACGTCGTGTGCGCTCCGGCGCCCGCGCGTGTACCTACTTCTTTTGTCGAATCTCCCTGGTTGATCCTGCCAATTCTTTAACGAATAAAGGAGTATAGATACCCAATTAAATTTAAGTACCTAAAATTAAAACAAGTGTTTTAATAATAGAGGAGAGTCCATGGTGCAGTTCTTCGATCCAGACGGGTTCTGAATAACCTAGGGTATAAGAAAGCGCATTGCGGGACGCACACAAAAACGTAAGAAAATGCCGGAAGAAGAATTAAAACAAGTATTTTATTTGTAAAGAAAACGACAATACATGTATATCGACACAACTAAGAAGATGCATCGGCAAACTTCATAAAACCGATCACTTCCGAATTGAGAGCGTCTTCAAGACCACGAATGTTTAATAATACTGCAGTAGAACATGGCTGTTCGATCAGGTAAATCGGTGTTACTTCTTGTGTCGAACTGTAGTAGGTATTTACCTCAGTCGGCTAGAATGTGTGGGTCTCATACATACTTTATTTTACTTTTTCCACATCGCAGTAAACTCCATTATAATAGAATTCTCTCCACGCAACGAAACGATGCTTTTAACGCCGCCCTCCTGACGCAATACCTTTTATTCCATACTAACTGTTACAGTTTATTTTTAAACCATTGACTTTTGCCCTTTCGTGACCAAGGGTTAGCGACCTTTGAAGGGTAAAACAATTCTTGTTACATTTGAAACGGTTATTGTTTCTTTAATAATCAATATCGAGCTCAAAATTCAAATTCTAAGAAACTTTTACTAAAATCGTGTACAAAATTTTAGTTATTTATTAAGATGTCAGATTCAGATGACAGCAGTGATAACTTAGCGGTTGAAAGCTTGCCTACCATGCAGGAGGGTCTGAGTTCGAACCCGGCTCGCAATTCTGTCGCAATTTGACTATCGAAGGCAAACACCGTGAGGAAACCTGCACACCTGAGAGGGCCTCATAAAGTCCTCGATGGTGTGAGTAGTCCACCAACTCGCACTAGGCTAGCGTGGTGTTCTAAAGCCTAACCCTTCACATTTCGAGAAGAGGCCCGTGCCCTGCAGTGGGACGTAATGGGTTGGATTTATTTTATTTTATTAAGATGTGTTATATGGAAGCATCGTATGATTCCCCGATTGTCGATAGTCGATACCTACCTGTGTACAGTAGGCAATTTTTTCGGTCCACCATCTTTAAGGCTAAAATTGTTTGAAATTCGGTCCCAACCCCGTGCGTCGCATCCGCGTACTGTCGAGGCAAAGTGTGTCGCAACAGCGATCTGTCGCGGCTCCGTGCGTCGCAAACTCGTAACCACGTGCTGTCGGGGTAACGTGTGTCGAGACTACGTGCGTCGCAACTACGTGCTGTCGCAACAACGTTTGTCGGTCATTTGACTGTCGCAACTGAGGTGTAGACTACACGGAAGACAAATAAAAACATACCTATTTTATCTTATCCTGTTACGAGTATTGCCAAGAGGTCCGCTTGTCATTTATTTGTTTTCCTTTCTTATGAAAATTCAAGCAGTAAAAGATCAAACTCACTTTAACATTTATAACATCACTGAAAATATAAACGTTGAAGCAACACTTATAGAACACGAATAACTTTTCTCAACTCCTGGAGAACATGTCCCTATTCCACCTTAAAAAATTCTTCCGAAACTTGAAGATTAATTCCCCTGGCTAATTGAATAAATTTCTTCTACAGACATCAAATTAAAAACTGTACTTTTTATCCCTGTAATGAAATTTTTCCGCCATTTACGGAAAATCTTCAATTGTGTTTGAAAATGAATGGATGATACAATAATTTGATTTATTATGAGCTGAAATGTATAATTAATGGATTGAATAATGAGAAATGTGTACAATCTATATAATATTAATACGTGAAGAAAAAACTTTGTACCCCTTTTTAAGCATATTGCGCGCTCGGAGGAATGTGAGATTTGGCATAATCAAGATTTATATGGAGAAGCAGTGCACAAAGCTAAAATTACGGTCAAATTTCGACCACTGGGCAACCACTAGTATACATTATTATATACAAGGTCCAACCTTTCTATTCCCGATCCCTTTAAGGGGTTATTGTATTCATCACGAGTTATCGTGGTCGACAGAAAAAGAATTACCCTATTATGATAAAGAAAGAAAGAAAGAAATGAAAGAAATAAGGTTTATTGGTCAACACTATACATGATAGAGAGGAGATTCCTATTGCCAGGGATCATATTGCCTAAAATACAGTTGAATCCGGCGTTCAGTCGCAGAATGTACCTTTCGCAAAATGCACCCCATACGCAAAACGTACCATTCTGAAAATGCCCCTTTCTCATAATGCACTTTTCTCAAAATGCACCTTTCTCATAATGCACCTTTCTCATAATTCACCTTTCTCATAATGCACTTTTCTCAAAATGCACCTTTCTCATAATGCACCTTTCTCATAATGCACCTTTCTCATAATGCACCTTTCTCATAATGCACCTTTCTCATAATGCACCTTTCTCATAATGCACCTTTCTCAGGATATAACGACCCTCAAGGGGCCGGCGACACTGTCGTAGTAACTGGACGACGCACAAAACGGCCTAGCTATGACCTACGTACCTAACTATGAAACCTAACTTGAGTTTACATCGTCGTCGCTAAAACGGTTAGCCGTTATAAGCGAAGTCATTATATCCGGATTCTACTTACAAAATTTTGCCAACACTTTATACGAAAATTACGTTGAAATATTCCTTCAGAAATGCCACGGTATTTAATTCTTAATAATCGTTTACATACATAATATTTTAAGCTCAGACCAAGCACGGAATGACTTTCATAAAACTTAGTAAGGCAAGAAGTATGGGCATCATTTGTCATTGGATTACCAACGTGTCGTGCTGTACTTGCGATGTTAAGGTGTCGGTAGACGATACTGCTTTGTAACTCTGCAATTTGACTTCGAAAAATCAAATTTCTGACTGCTATTATTGCTGAGATACAGCTTATGTAGTATCAAGGTAAAACAAAAATTATTTAGCCAATTATTGTCCCACTGCTGGGCACAGGCCTCTTCTCAGAATGAGAAAGGTTTAATTAAGTATGTTTGGTTACGCTGAAAGGGCGCCATTAGTCATTGGATTGTGAAGTAGACCCGCTGCAGTTGTGATTATGTTTAAAATAGTGATAGACGACACCACTTTGCAAATCTGCAGCCTATTTTAAATTTAAGGCTAAGTAGGTAGGTACATAGTAACGACAATGTCGCTGTCGTGGCGACAAATTCATGGAAGCATCGCGTTCAATATTGAGCTCATGATTATGACGCTCAATTGTCGCGGGCGATCGTGACTTCAGCGACAGACGTCATAATAATATGTACGCTTGTAATAAAATATATGGGACGCGACACTTCCACGACTTCTTCGCCACGACATTGTCGTTACTATGTACTTATTCTTATAGAAAAAAAAGTCAACACTGGTGCTTAAATAACTGAAAAGATTTCATTTTATCTATTATTATTCCAGTTATAACACGTGCATTGTTAACTTAATGTCCCTTCTACTGATCGTCTATATAAAATATCTGTTCTCATCCCGTAAATTTATAAGATTTTGACGACATAATCAAGTTTCAACCTATCAATTCGAGTTTTCTTCACAACAAAAGTTTAAGAAAGAAAAACGCAAGACGAGCGCAATCTTGCAGAGTTTAATTAATCTGTTCACGCGTCATTTGCAGAGTAGCGTCGTGTCACAGTGTCTTAACGTTTTTGCGCTTATTACTCACGACTTACACTGGACCGCTGACTAATGGAGGGAAAGCCAACAAAATGCTCGGAAACTCTGACTTATTGGAAGCCACGAAATAATTCACACTTAGGGATACCTACCTACTCTAATTTATCGGAGATAAAAAAAAAAATGTGGGGGAGATAAGTACTGTTGAGATTTAGAAGTTCTACATTTTCCGAAAACTATAGGTAATAATGTAAGTAAGTATGTAAGATGGCCCGATTGGCGCAGTGGCTAAGCGATTAGCTTTCTACGCTACGTGCCGCGGGTTCAATCCCCGCACGGAGCAATTATTTGTATGATCTACAGATTGTTATTCCGGGTCTGGGTGTGTGTGCATGTGACATGTATGTTTGTAAACTGTACCCTTGATACAGGAGAAATCCTAGTGAGGGGCAATGTTCATTTTAAAAGAAAAAAAAGAAAATACAAGTCATGGGTATCTATTGTTTACAAAGCATTCGTACCAGTCGAAAGTCGACGTGATAAATGGGAAAGTTGATTAGAATCTATCATCACTCCATGTTTAACATGATGCATGAATATGACATATTCAAAAAAATAACCTAACCGTCAAAAACCCCCGACTCCGACTAAAAAAAGAGCTGTAACTTTTGAACGGTGGAACAGATTTTAATGAAAAATAGCTAAGATGATACCCGATTAAACTAGCTTTCAGTTTAAAAAAACTGCATTGAAATCGGTTCATCCGTTTTGGAGTTACGATGCCACAAACGGAACACAGATTAACAGATACACAGATACACACTACAAACTTAGAACACCTTTCTTTTTTGTCGGGGGTTAAAAATGGGAGCCATCATTATTTCCCTGGCTAAAACATCGTCTAAATAAGGAAAGATTATCCAGCCAAACATTTCTTGAAATATTATCCCTCATTTTGGTATCTCCTGCCGGAAACGCAGCACTGATTTGAATAAATATGTCGTCATCAGCATAATAATAAATATGTATGTTTTACACAAGGCCAGTGAAATGGGGGCCTAAGATTCAGGGTATGCATGTGTAGGCACGCCCTTAGACCTGCAGAGTGGAAACACCATCAAGACGGCACGACAGATATACGGTACAACTAGCTAGAGAAAGAAAGAAAGAAAATTTTGTTCTGGACTCGCCAGGAAATAACAAAGAAAGTACAAAAATAATAACCTAACCGTCAAAAACCCCCGACTCCAACTAGAAAAAGAGCTGTAACTTTTGAACGGCTGAACAGATTTTCATGAAACATAGCTAAGATGATACCCGATTAAACTATAGCTTTTAATTACCATACATTTACATTTATAGTCCATACGTTTTGGAGCTACGATGGCACAGACAGATACACAAATACACAGATACAGAAGATAAACTTATAACACCGCTCTATTTTGCCGGGGGTTAATAAACAAAAGAAAACCAATAATTAAAGCAACCTGGACGAGACCAAAAATGGCCCCCATCTCAGCATAATGCTGTGGCATTTAGAAAATGTCACAGCGTTGGTATAAATACTAGAGTTAGTATCCCTTGCGACTTTGCCTGGCTATTATCATTAAGAGAGGTAGGGCTAGCTAACGTGATCATTATTTTTTTTATTCACAACGGGACATCGACCTTTTTCCACCAAGATGTAGTTCATAACTTTGTTTTTTATACGAGTACTACATCAAAGCTTCGTAATAAAAAATCGAATCGATACGTATTTCCCGTTTAATAACCTAATAGATAAAATGAAATAACTCGATTAATTAAATAAGTCTACTCTTATAAATAGGTACATCTAAACGAAGCTATGCATATACATATGTAAATTATTTCAATTATATATTTCAACAAATGATTTAAATATTTTATTTGATCTTTTCGCGTTGGTTTCCTTATTTACCTTTCATTAAATAAGCGAAAATAAACATAGAAACTCTGTTTCTTGAATATTCAAGTAAAATACTTAAGAATAAAGAATATGGTTCCCAGGGGGATTGTACGTGATAGATTATTTATTATTTTAGGTTGATTTAACTGTTATTATAATATCAGTGATACGTACAGATATTGGTTTTATGTAAAATAACATGATTATGATATTTTTGCAGACTAAAGTCGATCTAGACTTTGTTTAATATTCATTAGTAACTTATAGATGTATTGATTGACTTGATATATTGTATTTCTTTATCATCTTAAAGTAGTGGGTAGTTTATCAAATGTCATGTTGAAATATTATCATGACTACCGTCATGTTTGTTACTTTTGTTATATTGTTGGCTATAAAAGAGCTCTCAGCTCAGAGGCCCAATTCTCGTAATTAAAAATGTTCAAAATATAGTTCGGATCTCATTCCGATCTACTACCAATGTCATAAATGTCACAAATGGTATTCTCCTACCCTAACAAACAACGTCAAACGTGACATTATATTGTAATGAGATTGAAAGTTGAATAAAAGGCAAATCGGTATTCTGCTAACATTTTGAACTGACACAGATAATAAAATTGACACTCTCGTCTATACACAAACGTCAAAAATGAGATTGAAATGAGTTTGTAAGAAGATTGAATCCAAATCATACTGGAATCGGACTGAACTTTAAGAGGAGTAGAATACATGTCTTTTTGTCAATTCATAATATAATCTCAGTTCGGTCAACTTTCAGTCATATTGTAAATAAATTACGAGAATTGGGCTTCAGTGTAAGTAATCAGTCTGCTCTTGACCAGCAAGGTGTTAAGGTATGAGATTATTTCATTGTATACCTTTGTTTCTTTTACTGTTTATATCAAAATATCAAATTACTGTGTGTCGTGGTTTTGATAAATGTGAATAATTTAAAAGAGTAACCATGGAGTTTCTTGCCCGTTCTTCTCCATAGGAAATCCACCCTTTGGAACGTGGCACCTAGAATCAGACTATTCATAAGAACCGTTGTGTCTTATGTATTTAATTGAAATTACATCGATGATGATAATTTATGAAGAGTAAAAGTTATGAAACTTACTGTGTACTTTTATTTATCTACCCTCAAATAATATGTTAATGATATTTATGAAAGGATAATCAAGATTAGCTAGATTTCATGATAAAGGATTATTAACATTTTTATAGAAAATAATCTCTAATCTAACATACGCGTCTCAACAGTTCATCAAGTAACGCGTATAATATAGGTTGTCTGAAATTAAAACCAAACATGCTTTGTAATCGAGCTGAAAATCATTTCCTGCTTAACATTACTTAATCATTATATTGTCTTCTATACCTTTAGAGGTTATTGTTATCAACATTTCCTTCTATGCTGTCGTAGAAAAAAAATATGTGAAGTAGGTCGTAGCAATTGATTTGCTAAAATGGATGGATGGATGGATGCGCGGAAGAAAATATTGTGAAAACCAGACTACCAGAACGCTTAGTAAGTTGCATCAACTAAACGGTCCATTATTAATATTCTATTTATAAATACATCCTTTGCGTTATCTCTACAAAAATACAAAAAATATTAATTACAACAACAACGTAAAGTTTACTAAATGTTAAATGTTGTCACATATAGCGCGAGAATTTTTGTAATTACTCGTACAACGAGATTTAGAAGAAAGAAGAAAGAAAATCAATTTATTTTTTGCACACAGGACACCGAGCATGCACACATAACAAACATAAAAAATAAAAAAACCAGGAAATTACTTAAAATAAAAACAATGAAAAATAAAGCATGGAAGTGTGTGTCCCTCATGTGCAAGAAAATGGGCATCGATCAGCTTGTTGTCATTGGCAACACCAATGACGCTGGTTTTCATCGATGACCGACGTCCGTGGGTGGTATGACGCAACGTACCGCAACGTATGGGTGGTTTAGGCCTATGTTTGGCGATGGATGTTAGGCATTCTCCTGTGCACTTTGACGCACTGCGACCACCAATCCTCTTCCCAATCGTGGGCAAAGCGGCAAAATTGTGCGACTGGGCACTGTAGCGGCTATTAAGAGATCCATATTCAGCACTGAACGTTAAAATGGAACCTTCGGAGATAACAAACATGTTTACATGTAAGATGGTACGAATGAATTTTTAATCTCTGACCTAAATTCGAACATTCGGCTTTCCCCACCTTAATCTCACAGATCCGCATGAAAACCTAGTTAAGTGAAAATAATTCCATTCCAGGGGTATAATCTACCAAATTATAGTAACAATTTAATCCGCCACTTCATCATGCTTAAGAGGCTTCTGTAGTACCTGCTTCATTGTATAACAACCTGTATAAATATGGGTGTAAACGCAAGTTCCGTGTATAGAAAATGTTTATTTTGTATGAATTTTGCAGTTTCTGTTTTAACAGCACCGTGCCGTGTAATGATGATGACTAAGCAGATAATAACCTAACCGTCAAAAGCCCCCGACTCCAACTAGAAATAGAGCTGTAACTTTGAACAGCTGAACAGATTTACAAGAAACATAGCTAAGATGATACCCCATTAAACTTATAGCTTTCAATCAAAAAAACTGCTCTGAATTCGGTCCATCCGTTTTGGAGCTACGATGCCACAGACAGATATACAGATACACGCTTCAAACTTTTAACACCCCTCTTTTTTTTCGGGGGTTAGATAATAGATAAAAAAAATATTAATAACTAGCGGCCCGTCCCGGCTTCGCACGGGTGGACAATGTATAATTATAACATTTTATGATAAAAAAAGAAGTAGCCAGGAGTAAAGCTATCTATCTCTATGCAAAATTTCTTTGAATTCGGATTCAATATTTGCGCATTCATTTTCGCAGCGCACGCAATTTAAGAAATCATAGGTCATTTTATTACACCTTGGGTAAAAAAATTTCCTTTACTGGAGGTCTCGTAGGGATACCTAATTTCTTTTTAAATTTAATATGATCCATATATAATTTTCAAAAAAAATATTTGATAATCGCTATTCCAATTCATATTATATTTAAAAAAATTGTATTACATTGCATTATCAGTGAAAATGATATATTTAAAAAAGAAATAAATACCTAAGGAAGTTTTGCTTAACAAAGGTAAAACTCCCATATCTCTATCCTTTTTCACACTCCCATAATAGACGCCATCTCACGCTATTTGTAACTAAGGAAAACATAAGATCCCGGTAATCCAAACAAGCAAGAACATCATAGAAACGTAAACTTTAATAATAAATTCTCAGCACGTGCGTCCGTGGTGTAAGTTGTGGTTTGAAACATAAGGCAGGTATACACGGTAAATGTGTCGGTATGTGCTCGATGCCAAGGCACGACATTGACGCTAAACAATAGATAAACTAAAGTATTGTTGATGGTCACTGAAATGTTCAATGATAAAAAATATCAGCACTTTTAAAAATTCCGCTTGCGATGCGACCATGGTTGTTTTCGAGAGGTACAGCGGGACTTTCCGCTTAAAATTGGATGTGCCGTACCTGTTGTGGAGTGCTGTGTTCCTACGTGTGAGTAAGATCGAGGATTATCCACACATGTTTTTGCAAATAAAAACATCTTTATCTTTAAGGAGTAGGACTGGCCCACCTGACGGAATGCGGTTATCGTAACCTATGGACGCTTGCAACACCAGGGGCATCACTTGTGTGTTGCTGACCGTACTACTAGCTATAGCGATGTTGCCTTTTATACTTTTAATTTTGAAAGATATCCACTGTCAAACATGTGACTGTAGTCTAGACTAATTAACACTTTACCCTTAGCTCTTAAAATCATCGTCTAATCATTACTTTGTATTGTAATTTTTAAGTTTCTCATGTGAACTCTGGAGTTCTTTGTGAGAAAATCTTAATCTTATTTATTTATTTATTTTATTTAATCATTTATGTACACACAAGAAAAGACACAGCAAACATTAAAAATAGGAGAACAAAGTACAAAGGTACTGCTTATTTCACAAAAGAAATCTCTTCCAGCAGACCTGCGAGAGGAGAATTTAAAAATGAAATGTAGACAGCGATGCACAAGAATAGATCTAGACTACAAATTAAATTTATTAAAACAAAACATAAGTAAAATACATACTTCAAACAAATACACATAAATATAGAAATATACATAAATAAATACAAATACATACATACATAAATTGCAAACAGAAGATATTAAGACAGGGAGAGATAATGTTCTTTTACACGTTTCTTAAAGGATAAGATCGTTTTACAGTTCCTTAAATGCAACGAAATAAATTAAATTAAATTAAATTTCTTTCTTTCTTTATTAATACCAGATTTTTCCTGGACTAACATTATACATACGTTTTTATTTATAACTGTTTCAGTAAAAGAATGTTAAAGCAATATAACTAATATTTTACGCATATATTTTTCCTGCAGCTCTATTTTATCACGAGTGAGCAGACACCATTACTATTACCCATAGAGTTTCTAACCTCTATACTATTACCATAAATTCTGACATTTTCAACCAGCAAGACAAGTTAGTCGCACTTGTCTTACGGCTGTAGCATTAAAAATTGCAGGTATGTCATATCTATCCGGTCCGTGATCCTCTGAACGATGGCCTCTCCTATGGTCCTCGTCTCTAGCCCAGGACATAAGCAATAGCGTTTGGTAACACTTCCTTATGTTCCTGTTATCGATATAAAAAAAATGTTAATTGTGTATCTATGTATCTGTCTGTGGCATCGTAGCTCCAAAAAGGATGGACCTATTTCAATGCAGTTTTCTAATTGAAAGCTAGTTAAATCGGGTATCATCTTAGCTATGTTTCATGAAAATCTGTTCACCCGTTCAAAAGTATCAGCTCTTTTTCTAGTTGGAGTCTACACTAGCATTGAGTAGGGGCTTATTCATCCGATAACGGACAGTACACAATTCGTAGTGCACAATATTAAATAATTGTCATTATTTTGCAGTCTCAATATTATAATTCGATCATGGTGACATTAGATTTTATATCGCCATCAGGGTATATATTTTATGTACACCGTGATTGGTATTAGTCTAGTTAACCCTCTTGTGTTTGCAGGCATAATGGTGTATGTTATATCTTATAATTATAAGTCTTACAGTCTGGAACTGAAGTTTGTTTTAAGGTTCAACCTTAAATCTAAAAATCAATTAGAACAAAATACTCTTAATTAGTTAGGTACCTACTTATGCTTTGAAAATAATTAAGTTTTCAAATGTATTTTCAAGTCAACTATTGTTATAGCATAATTGAAAATACATATTCATAAGGCGTAACAAAGAGCTATTATTGAATTTAATTAATGAAAGTTTATTAGAATTCGCATATCTGATGTCATTTACACAGTAGTTCATTTTCTAAGTAATATTATACATAATTGTGAAATTGCATTTTTAATATACACTGCAGTAATTAGTGCATGTTTTCTAATTAATTATGTATTTTTACAAAACTAAGTTACGAGTCGACGCTACGCGTGACCCGAGGGCTGGCCTATTCTTTGGTCAAAGAATAAGCATTGCCATTCAACGTGGCAATGCTGCCAGTCTTCTGGGCACGCTACCAATTGACAGCGATGAGGAGGAGTACTTTGACGCCTAGGTGCTGAGTTTTGTATTTGTATTTTATGTTTAAAATAATTGGGCTTTGTGCATAGTTAAGTTTAATTGGCAAATAAAGTTACGAGGAAGTGTTTTCTGCGGAACTTTCAGTCATGTGGTCAATTAAGTTCAGTTAACTGTATTTTTTGGAGAGTCAGATGGCCCGATATTATAAAAGTTTGGCGTAACCGGAATGCGGAATGTGACTGACAGAATTTTCTGGCGCCAATTTGAAAGAGACCTATAGCAATGGGCTGGGATAGTCTTTATTTGTTTATTTATTTAACAATAAATGCACATAAAATACATGAGAAATATGAAGTAGGAGCATAAAGTACAAAGGTACTGCTTATTTCTAAAGAATTCTCTTCCAGCAGATCTGCGAGAGGAGAGATTAAAAAAGAAGAAATGTAGACACAGTGTGTAAAGGATACGTGTAAATGTATGTATGTGTTTTATCGATTGAAACAATTCTGAGGACAATAATAATTCTAAAACTCGGAAATCTCTAACCTCTTCCAACTTGCACACTTCCCTAAGCACAACTAGGAATAATGAGCACCATTTTTTCATACTTGTGCGCATAAATATAGAGGTAAAATGGCGCGGATTGTGGTGGAAGCTCGCGTAATTTTCGCGTAAAAAGATTTGCTCGCTAACATTTTCGGGGTAAGGGGTTTTTTTGGCAGTTCCTGGGCTACAAGTTATCGTCATAGTATGTTTTTAAAACATAGGTGTGATTGTAGACATTTATAAATTATATTGTTAGATATTATTCAAACTAAATCCGAAAATAAAGAAAGAAAAGGAAAGATCGAAAAGGAAAGAAAGAAACGGAAAGAAAGAAACGGAAAGAAAAAAAGAAAACGTTTTTAGAGAGCTCAAAACCACACATAAATAAAACATGTATAAAACTTAACATAATTAAAAAGCTAGGTTATAGGGTAGGTATATACTTATAACTCATGGTTTTCTAGGTTAACGGGAAGTAACCTATGGGTGGTCAATCCCTTGCGACTATCAAAATATGCGGCATATACGGCCGGTATCTTTAGATTGCGTTGACTTAGAAGTTTGATTTTATCACAGCTCCAAAGGATTGCAGAAGTAAGTATTTGATATAAATTTCAACTGGCTACCTCCTCGTGTTCCTGAGAAAAATGGTCTTGACAGACAGACAGACGGACAACAAAGTGATCCTATAAGGGTTTCCTTTTTCCTTTTGAGGTACGGAACCCTAAAAAGATTAATGGAGGAAGCTCTTTTTGTAGCTCGTAATAAAATTACACAAGAGAATCACTTCACATATTCATGTAAAATACCACTCAAAATATCCAAGCCTATCGCGTCACACCATCTCGTTCTCCCGCCATTGAAATAAATCGCACGATAACGATAATACCCACATATATTAAAACTTCCCGCACCGGCAGGCTGGCTGGCGGAATAAAAACGGTACAATCTCTGTTATCCGAATAAAAATCGCATTAAAAACGTGGAACGGCCCAACTTTGTAACTATATCGCTATTTAATTCGTATTCGGATTATGCTGTCCAACTGAGGGTTGTAAATAAAACGGGAATGAGTTGTCTGTCAGGGGTCGAAGCTGTGTGAGGGTAGGTGGAACTAAAGGTAATACAAATTTATTTTTACTTAAAGATGAAACTGTATATTCCATTTTTTATCGAAGACTGTTACTCGCGATTTCATTCGCATCCTAAGAGAACTACTTCATTTATTTATTTTATAATTTATGTCCATCCATCCAAAATTTAAGTGCTAGGCACTTGTCGGTGTAGCAATTTCCATCCAGTCCTATCCAATACCAAATCTTTTAAACCTTTTGGTTCTATATTCACTTTTTCTTTCAGCAGATCAATGTAGTTTCTTCTTGGTCTTCCTCTTTTTATTTTTGCCTCTATTTTTCCTTCTATAATGTTGGTAATGAACTTATCGTGCCTAATCAAGTGACCAATCATGTTTCCTCTTCTTTTTTCTATGTGTTTCAATATTTGTCTTTTATTTTACTCTTCTTAGTATATCTTCGTTGGTCACTTTCTGTCCAGGGCACTTTCTCCATTCGACGCACACACCACATTTCAAAATACATAGAATAAGGAACACATAAGTACAAAGGCACTACTTATTTCAAAAGAAATTTCTGCCAGCAGACTTGCGACTGGAGAATAGAAGAAAACGTAGATACAGTGTGTACTTCATGTACCAGGATAAAAAGTATCCTCTGTGTCAATCCAGGATATTGTGTACTAAATTCCAGCCAAATCTGTTCAGCCGTTTATACGTGATTAAGTTACAAACATAACAATATCCAAATCACAGCCTGACCAATATTATAAATGCGAAAGTAACTCTGTCTGTCTATTTGTTACCTTTACACGACTAAATAGCTGAAGCGATCTTGATGAAATTTGACTAGGAAATAGTATGCTTAATGAGGCAGGACATAGACTACTTATTTTCATCCCTCCTCATCACATGTCCATTCATTTTAACTAGAAATCGCCTGGTGGTCGAAATTCCATCGTAATTTTAGCTTTCTGTACTCCTTCTCCATATAAACTTTAACTATGACAAATCTCACACTCCTCCGTGCGCGCAATATGCTTATAAAGGGGTACAAATCTTTTCCTTCACGTATCAATATATGTATGTATAGGAACGTATTCAATTTGAAATGTGTTTTATAGTGTAACACATAAAACTTAATAGAGAACCGCTTTCTCGTATGAATAGCCTATTACATATATTTGTGATAGCACTAAGCTTCGTTTATCGTACGCTTATTTTATCGAAACATTTCACTTACATAACATATTCCGGTTCTAACGCAAAATTGTTTTGGCAGGTAGCGCACCCATCAAGTATCATATTTGTCTACTTATAATAACGTGTCAATAGTTTGCAAACTTCGTGAGCGTGCATAATGAAGAGGGTTTTTATTCACTATTTGGTTCCGTACGATAAAGTTTTAATACGGTGTGTTCATGTGAAACGTATTACAATTATTATGTATGTAAATAGACTTGTTCTAGTTGGTTCAGCAACTTCTGCTACTTTCTTTTCTCTATTGAACTCTTTTTGTGCGTCAAAAATTTAGTAGGTATTCTATATAATTTAATAAAATTAATAAACGATTTTCTTTCTTTGCACTCCTTCTCCATATAAACTTTAACTATGCCAAATCTCACATTCATCCGTGCGCGCAATATGCTTAAAAGGGGTACAAAGTTTTCTCTTCACGCATTAATATATAGATTATAATTACTTACCCCGATCACCTTTATACTGCTACTGTAAACTAAATACCTCTTCGTTTTATTTGAGTTAGCAACACTTTGAGAGGTTCCGCGGCGAATCTAATTAGTTAATGGAGGCAGGTGTTGCCCGCTACGGGAAAATAGACACTAATTATATTACAACATTTTATGGGGTTAGCAAGGATGTCCGTAGCTTAAAATATTTCTTTAAATACAATATTTTTAACCTTTCCAATAATAAACACATGCCTCTGGACGAGAACAATTAATTTACTAATGTAGGTACGCACGGCTACATACTAAGCTATACATTTTCTGCATATTAAGCTGATCTCTCATTTTACGGAAATGCCAGATAAGCTTAAACTGGAACTTACAGCTTAATAAGTAGCAGTGTGTATAGGACCATTATAAATAGGGTCAGCATGAAATAAAAACTCGTTTATACCGTTTTTTTTTTTTTGCAGTGCGCATAATTTCTAGAGTGATTCAGTATCTGTTCCTAAATGCAACCGCAGTATTGGGATACACTTTAAAACAAAACGAGAATTCGACTATGATTATTTTACTAGCACAAGCCATACAAAAAAAAAAAGAATTTTAGTACTGCGGTTGCATTTGGGAATCATTTTGCAAATTTTGCGCACTACATAAAAAATATCCTCCGTAGGTATATAGGAAACTTTTAAAATAATAGATTACAATCTTGATCAGTACAATGTTGTGGTAAGAGCTGCGAGAATAATGTAATTTAATGTGAATAAAAAATAAGAATAGGATAATAATTATTTGCTTCTGAATAAGACTACTATGATAGTTACAAACTGACCAGGCTGACAGCTGATTAAGAGCATAGATCTCATAATCAACTGCTTCCAAGAACAGTCGTGAGAGAAAATTTCCTGTTTCGTCCTTAGGAAATCCTACTTCTGAGGTTCTAACTTTGGAGACGCGGAAATTAAATATTAAACTATGCAAGCTTATTTGAGGTCGGCTTCCTCTTGACGTTTCTCAAACTAAAGTTTGGCAATTTTCGTAAATATATGGTGACAGGCCAAGTTTCGGAGGATTTTGGGAAGTCTTCACTTTAATATCTTAATATTATTTTAGCAATTCTATCCTTTTTTCTCTATGATTTCTCCTATATCGTGGGTAAGGGTGTTTATAGTTAAATACAGTATATTCTGCTATTGTTGGCATGCAAATTATCAAACTATTAAATGTACCTATAATTAAATTAAAATTAAATTAAATTAATATTTATTCACCGAAAAATATAGAAATTATTAAAAAGTACAAAGTTTACAGCAAAGTGGTACAATATTATAAGGCTAACAGTACTTCATAATATAAAATGGGAGCATCTGCATCCGAACTAGGTGGTAACCTGTATCTCGGAATGCAGGTAATCCCCTCAGAAAAATTTGTACACTTATTTTATTAGCCAATCTGCAAACAATTTTTAACTTTTAGTAATTGCCATCGTATGTGTGTGAGTGGATGTGTTTATGGGGGGTGTATGCGGGGGTGTGTGAGTAGTGTGAGTGAGTGTGTGTAAAGTGGTTGTTGAAATGTGCATATGTTAGGGTATATCTGGGTATATCCTTGAATCTGCTATTTTTCGCTAGTTCAGAATAATGTAATAAATTTTACTATTACACACGGCCTTAGTATGGTTTCTTTTCATGTAGGTATCTTTTTGGATAAATCAATGATATGAAATAATTACTCTTGTATAGCTTGTATAGCATCTATTTCACGTACTTGACACACCATAATTATTTTTAGGGTTCCGTACCCAAACGGTAAAACGGGACCCTATTACTAAGAACAACATTTAAACAAACATCATTTAAGTTTTTTTTTTTTAACCTTGTCCCTGTCTTGATTTTCTCCTGTATCGAGGGTACAGTTTACAAATATACATGTCACATGCACACTTGACATGTATGTTTGTAACTTGACAGTACAAGACTGAATTGTTTTTGCCTACCCTATAAGAAATAACTCTGCACTCCACCGAAAGCCATCCAGTACACAACAATTCCTGACACCACTACATCAAATATCAAATATCTCTCCAAGTTCACAAAACACTACGTCGGATATCAAATACTCAAAACCTTTGACGTCAGCCGCTCCCAATTCTTTGATGTCACCGCGGAAGTAATGGCACAACAGATCAAAACGTGCACCGTTATTTAAATTCCCAAGGAAAAACGTTTTCCTATAAAAAACGCAAAACATAATTTAAAACGAGCAGTCCCGGAATACGGGAAAAATTACGTGAAAACGGCAGTAATTGAGTTTACATATTATATATCTGATGTTCGGGCCACTAAGGCAGCGAGGACAAGATATTTTAAATTGAATGATTTATTTGGTTGAAATCTTACAAATGAATGAAAAATTGGGAAGGTATTGGATACTAAATTTAAATGCCATCAAGAAAGAGAAAGATGAGGCTTAAGAAGAAATTTCGTTAGAAATAAGTAGTTCCATTGTGTGTGTGTGTCTGTGTATGTGTGTTTCCTTTCGTGTACATAAATAAATAAGAATCATGGGTTATATCTACAAAGTGAATCAGAAAAGTGTGATTATACATAATTTAAGTGTGTGGATTAGACCACCAAACTGAACAACTTTCTCTATAGGACCAACATCGTAATCTCGAAAAAATTATCTGCTGCTCCATACAAAACTTCAATACCTACTCGACACATGCGTATGGGACAGTTGATGATTTTTTCGCGATTACGATGTTGGTCCCATAGAGAAAGTTGTTCTTTTTGATGGTCTGATCCATACTCTTAATATGACCACACATTTCAGATACACGTTGTATAATAGTTAGATTTTGAATTCGATGCAGTATTTATAAATGGAGGGATACACTTTTTGACAAATAATAGGCATCGATGTCTATAGATATGCTTAGTGAACTCAAAAAGTGAGACGTGTCAGGTACTCTATTTTTAACCGACTTAAAAAAAAAGGAGGAGGTTCTCAATTCGACGAGTATGTTTTTTTTTTTTTTTTTTATGTTTGTCACCTCATATCTCTCGACTGCGTGAACCGATTTTGATGATTCTTTTTTATATGAAAGCTGGTGCTTCCCGATTGGTCCCATTTTAATTTGGTCCAGTTCTGATAGTGGGATCCATGAGAAAACCATATAAGTCTTACATTAAGTATGTGCGCGACTTTTTATGTTTGTTACCTCATAACTTTCGACTGCGTAAACCGATTTCGATGATTCTTTTTTGTTTGAAAGGGTATACTTCCGAAATGTTTCCGTATAAATTTGGTGAGGATCTGATGAAGATCTTCGGAGATAGACAATGGAACTCTTGAATGAATAACAGCACATCACTCGCGATTGCTGTAATCTCATGTTTATGTATTGTTTATGCTACTCAAAATTGAAAAATAAAATAAAGTTTAAAAAAAAAGTAAAAACCGACTTCAAAAAAAAAAACTAAAAAGTACCTATAAAATAATTTTCTTAAAAAAATTAACAGCTTCTGAATTCGGGGCCTTTAATTCTTCAATACACCTAGCTTGGCAGTGGCCCCGACTTCAGAAGCTGTTAATTTTTTTAAGAAAATTATTTTATACTTTTTAGTTTTTTTTTTTGAAGTCGGTTTTTACTTTTTTTTCAGAAAAATAGAGTGGTTCAGAGGTGGAGTCAAATGCCGTTTACAATAATAATTATTAATTTATGTATTGAATAAAAAATATATAATAACAGTAGCTATTCCATTAGTGCATGTATCGCTGTTATATTTAAATATAATTCGAACATTGTTGAATTTAGAATTTGACGTCTTCAAAAAATACGTCTCATTTTTTTAGCTTCCCTTTGTATGACAGAGCGTATTTATAGACATCGATGACAATAGGTATTGAGGTGAAAAAACGAATAAACGAAATTCAATGAACATAATTATTAATGAACCTTTTTACTTATATATAACAACTTGTCGAACAAAACACGATATATCACTATTAAAAAATTTGCTTCGACCTGTCAAGTTATTGCATTAATTTAAAAATCTTATTATAGTTAGTAATATTGGTACCTCTACCTACATGAGTTTTCTTCTCAGAAATACATTATATCAAAAATAATTACGATTATGATATAAAATGGTTGACATAATGATTTTCTCTGGGATCTCGAATATACAGCAAATTGTCACTAACACCTTTCCACCATTTCGTCAAATAGAGGTAGGTTTTAGATCCTATTTGAAGTTAGCGTGCTCATTGCCAATTACCAAGAACCATTGCTACCCTGAAGAAATAATCAGTAGGAGAATATTTTTATCCAAAATCCATTGCAGTTTTCGCAGCTCCAAGTCCGAAACAGGCACACTGTTGAACATTTTGAAACATTTAACGTATATTTCTAGCGGATCGTAATTCACGACTGAATTATTTAGGGCGCCGTACTTTTAGAACCTGCGCACACGGATCGCTTACGGCGCAGCGCCACGCTTTGAGTAGATAGACAATTGCAGAATAGGGTAGTTGACTACTATTAAAAATGGACAAATATTTTATACTCCCTTATAAATAGTAGGCAGATAAAGAGCACCATTGTTATCAAAATAATTAATATATGCTTTAAAAAAAAAAACTGGTTGGTAATTTAGAAAGAAGTGTTTATTGCTAGGTGCATATGCAATTTGACTGGACGAAATATGTTTTTCATTAAAACTTTTGTTTTAACTAATTCCGATTGGTAAGGATAATGTTATACGGAGGTGCTGCCATTTGCTTTAGTTCAGTGTTGTTTCTTAGTACCTAAGTAGCATCACAACAAAGTTTTAGGGCACTGATTTTATAGCGACAACTGAAGTCTTGGATCTTAGGCTTAAGTTTCCCGTGATAGCATTTCACGACTGGAGAGATAATAATCTTTAGAATTCTCGTGTTAATTATTTGAAGTTGATAGTACTGGCTGGTAGTGATAAACTACGATAACATGGCGCGCCCTTTCAAAATTCAAAACGTTTGAATGTATTTTTGAAAGTAATTACAAAGCGCCACCAAGACTTACAACGCATGTGTGCGTACTGAGACGTCAAACAAAAATAAATCCAAGAATTTGTTGCTCGGTAAGGAGATGTGACTAGAAACATTGAAACAGTAATTTGGGGGGGCACGCCATGTTATCGTAGAATATCTCTATTATAAACCACAGCAAACCAGAGGGGCTCGGAGCTACATAGCCACCGCGCAGATCAGTCGACCACCGAGGTTAAGCTGCGGTTGCCCAGGTCATTCGCTGGATGGGTGTCCGACCATTTCTTCGAACATCGAAACCCCTCCGTGCCTCGGATAGCACGTTAAGCAGTTGGTCTCGGTTGTCATACGAATATCTTTGACAGTCGTTACGGGAGTCAGCAACACAAAAAGTCTGACAACCGGTCTAACCTTAGGGTATCAGTGTCTCCCAGTAATTGGGTGGCGGAGGTCAGATGGCAGTCGCTCTGTATAAAATACTGTTACTCAGCCGGATCTGGTTAGACTGGGAGCCGACCCCAACGTAGTTGGGATACAGGCCAGGCAGATGATGATAAACCACAGCAAACCTTATAGAAGAGAAGAAATATGAGCACGATATAAAATGAATGAAGTAGAAAAATTAAAACATGGATTTTACGAGGATTCAGAGCCGAGAACATTTGAGTGTCGTGTACTCGGGCACTTATTTTAGAAGCTATTTAGAATTCATGTCGAGGACATTCTTATTCCTAGTTCGCATCTGTGGATTATAGTGTAGTGACAGTTAGAAAAGAAAGAAAGAAAGAAAATACATTTATTTGGTAACATAATGGAGACAACACAAAAAGTTTTAAGTTAGAAAACATGAGTTATGGAATATTTCTTGTCCGCATGATAATCGGTACAGTCTATGTTTATAAGGCATTCCGACGATGGGGATTATGCTCCACCCCGAAAAGTCCCTAATAATAATCATAACCAGATCCAGCAAGTCCCATCTTGTAGTCCCCCAGCAATGCCCTCAGCCGAGGTCCGAGTCCCACTATCGAGAACCCTTAGTCGTGTGAAGCCCTCTGGTCTTGTCGCTTTATCGATTAAGCAGAAAAGGCTCCATGAGCCGACTGAGAGAGAAATACCTACTTCAAAAACTAACCTAACCGTCAAAAACCCACGACTTCAACTAGAAAAAGAGCTGTAACTTTTGAACGGCTAAACAGATTTTAATCAAACATAGCTAAGATGATACCCGATTAAACTAGCTTTCAATTAAAAAAAACTGTATTGAAATCGGTTTATCCATTTTGGAGCTACAATGCTTAACACAGACACACAGATACACTAAAAATTTGTAACACCCCTCTTTTTTGCGGGGGTGAAAAAAGGGACTAAGCTATCGGGCCATATTATCGAAATGGTAACTGTATTAAGCGATTGTGTGATAGCATACACGTGTAGGTACACAGTCTAATTAAGTTCAAACCAAAACTAATTTGTTGCAAATGTTACAATGGTGTTGCCAGCCCAATTAAGAGCAGACGTGAGGTACGAAAATTAAAATTTCTGACTAAAGAGAGAACATTAACTTGTAAAATCTAAATTCTAATTATAGTTTGATCTAACAAGATTGCTTTAAATTGAGAGAACTACTAATTAATTAATTTTAATAATGATTTCTACTTAACTGATATAAACTTTGATTTAATTTTAAATCAATCTTAGCTCTACCTATATATACCTATTTGCATAATTATGATGGCAAATTAAATATGGTAAAATAATTCGAAACAGTTGATTCAATAATTACTTGAACATCATAATTTTTATAACAGCCTTAACTCTTCTTTTTTTTTAACTGTAGTTAGGTGAACTTAAAGTTGATCTGCTGTTTACAGTAGGATTGTAATTATTAAACGACTTATGTTAACCCAACCTTAAAATGTTAGACAAAATGGTTACTTTTCCATTTACAACAAACGCCGGAATAATCCGAACTAATCATATATTTATGCGAATTTCTCGTCCACCTTTGAAACACTCGACTAAATTGTTAGGATACCAAAATTGCGGACTCAACATCAATCTAAATTCTAAAAAATCCGTAAGTACCTGTTCTTAATATCCGTAAATATTATAAATATTCGTAAGTACCTGTTCTAAATATCCGTAAATATTCAAAATATCCGTGAGTTCATAATATACGAATAAAATTAAATTTTATCCGACTCTGATTCAAAAGCTTAGGCGTCATTATGAGGGGAAAATCGCGAAACGGTCGAATTAGCTTTTTTATAAAGCCTTGATGTTCCAACATGAATTTTAATATGATTAGACTTTTTCATGAAACGGTTTGTTGAAGTATACTGAGCCCATTAAAGTTTCAGATATCAGTTTGAGCTGAAATGTCTTAATTTAAATTTATGTCTGTCTATTTTTATAAAAGGATTTTTCGTGATTGTGTTGAATCTGTTGAAATTCTTACGTTTCTTTTAGATTTTTTTTCTATTGAACAGTAAATATTATTAAAATTAGGTTATCTTTGTACTGTTTAAATTATAGTGGTGTTGTTCTTTTTGTATTATTGTATAAATTCAGGTCAAATTTTAGCCGGGGCCGCTCCTGTGTCTCCAGATATCAATGTATATTTGTTTTATGAAATGAGTATCCATGGAGTTTCTTGCCGATATCTTCTCTAGAACCAACCCACCTGGAACCGTGCACCTAGAATCACGACGTTTTGAAAGTGCCTGCAAAGGCCCAGTTGAAATAAAAACCTTTGACTTTGATAAAAATTGCGATCTAACAAGTGTAATAAACACAGAGATCTATGATACGTAATTCACTGTGTGCTCTCTCTCTTAACTCTTTTTATAAAAGTCACAGTGGAGCGTTGTAAAATTTCTTAATGAACCACCTTATTCATTTTTTGGAACCATTATCGTTAGAATTTAGTACCAACTTTTTTGGAACCTGCCCTTCGTGAAATATAATTAATATTATTTTAGTACGGACCAATCGCACCAAAACAAAATTTGGATTTGCCAAAATTTGGTTTCGGTGCTATTCAAATCGGTGCCCTTTGTGGAATACCTCAGCTTAATGTTTCAAAAGTGCCTAATACCTATTTAATATAATTGAATTTAAAACAAAAATCTATTCTATTCTTTATAGAATTTTACTTTGGCGAAAATTTTTGATGCCAGGTAACAACATGCATTTACTGCAACTGCATTATTTTTCCAGAATACAGCGAGCAATTTCAAATGCGTGTATTTCAATTTGGATATAGCCCGTGCTTTTAAACTAAATCTCCCCAACGTTAATAACCTTTGAATCTTTCCCGGTAATTTAAAAAACGACCCGAATTAAATGAAATACCTCAAAAAGTATATTTCTCTTTTACAAGCCTGCACCACACCCGTATATTGCTTTCATCACGCGAAACGGACACAGAAAAAATGTTTGGACAGACGAAACTTAAAAACGAAATACGTATTACATTTTAAAAACGTTATTTCAAAGTGTAAAATGTTTTCACCAGCTATGGACTACCTTTTGACGCTGAATCTCTGACTAGAAAATATTTTATGAAATGAGGTCAAAATGAGGGCCCTGCCAGACTCGAGGGCGTTTCAACAGCTTTTTAAACTCGTGCTGTTAATCTGCAAGGTGTATTTTAATATAATACAGGATAATTTTTTATGTAGTGCGCATAATTTGTAGTGATTCAGTGTCTGTACCTAAATACAATCGCAGTATTGGGATACACTTTGAAATGAAACGAAAATTCGACTTAGTATGGGGACACGCATAATTTACAAGCGCAAGCCATACAAAATCAAATTTTTATTTTGTGGGTTGCATTTGGTAACAGTCATTAAATCACTGCAAATTTTGCGCACTACTAAAAAAATTATCCTGTATATATTTTAAGAAAATATTAAAAAGGTGTTATAATTAGGTATAAAAATGCAAGGGGACCGTTGATTTATGTATTTGTATCTACCCCTAATTATAATTATAGAAAAAAAATAAGGTATGGAAACAGCAGCTGTTCCATACCTAACTGGGTCCAAATTGAAGTGAGTGCATTGAAGAATTAAGGGCCCCGACTTCAGAAGCTGTAAAGTTTTATAAGAAAATTTTGAAGTCGGTTTTTACTCTTTTTTAAAGTTTATTTTATTTTTCTATTTTGACTGGCTTAAACAATACATAAACATGCGATTACAGCAATCGCGAGTGACATGCTGTTGATCATTCAAGAGTTCCATTGTCTATTTCCGAAGGTCTGCATCAGATCTTCACCTTAAATGACATCACCTCGAGTTTTCAAAATCGGTCTCCCATTGGCGGAGCAGTCGCGTAACAAACATACAAAACATATACCTACAATCAAACTGTGAAAATCCTTTTTTGAAGTCGATTAAAAAATAAATTATGATCATATATTTTGAGAAATATGAATAAGTAGATATATAAAGGATTGATTTCATTGTTATGGAATATGAAAGTAAAAATAAAAGAACGCTGATTGTCATGCTGCACACTTCGTGAAATTCAACTGCGAGAAAGGGATCCGTGGATCTGCCACAACGACACCCGCGGGAAATAACATGGCATGATCTATTCGAGTCATAACAATCTCAGCGCCATCTTTGTTATGTTTACAGATGCTATCTCGGATTCAAGTTATATTTTTTCATTGTCGTCATCATCTATCCTGATAACTACTTTCTTTCTTATAATAATTCAGCCCAATACTTTTTATACCACTGAGGGGGCAAACAAACATAGCCCGCTTAATGGTAAGCGGTTACCATAACCTATGGACGCTTGCAACACCAGGGGCATCACTCGCGCGTTACCGACATTACTACCTAGCGTTGTGTTGGCGCTTCCCCAAAGAGCACTAGCGATCTTGCTCACCATTAGGTACACAACACTGCAAAAGAGCATTGTTATTTGGCTACAATATTCTGCAAGGTGGAGGTACTTCCCCAGGCGAGGAATGTCCCGCTATGCTCTACCTGTCTTAAAATACTATCCCACTATTGGGCATGGTCGTCTTCTTAGTATGAGAAGGCATAAGGATTTAGTCCACCACACTGATCTAACATAGTGCTTGTAGATGTTTTCCCTACCATCATTACGAATGATAATCAGATCCTGATCTGCACATGAATTCTAAAAGCCAAAAGTGCAGACTTAGATTGAACTCAGATCCAACACGGAAGGCAAGCGTTCCACAGCTAGGCTATAAATACTTCTTCCATATACTAATCACCAATTTTGTCCACAGCTAGAGACACGAGCATTCAACAGCACCGGTATATCGGTGACGAACAGTTCCTGCGACCCTCGGGCGTGTGTGATCACGGTCAGGCCTGAGAGAGGCACTGCCAAGTACACGTGCGAAGTTTCCAGTGAAGGACCTCGATTCGCTGTTGATAAGCGTTCAGCTAATATGACACTGGCTGGTGAGTATGCTACCCTGGTAATTGGTAATTAAAGAGTTATAGGTATTTCGGCTCGTAAGTATGTAGCTACCGCGCAGATCAGTCGATCAGCGAGGTTAAGCTGCGGTTGCCGCGGTCAGTCCCTGGGTGACCGTTTATTAGAACATCAAGACCCCTCCGTGCCTCGGATAGCATGTTAAGCAGTTGGTCCCGGCTGTCATACAAATACCTATGACAGTCGTTATGGGAGTCAGCAACACAAAAAGTCTGACAACCGGTCTAACCTTAGGGTATCAGTGTCTCCACAGAACACATCTGTGTTCTGTGAGTGTCTCCCAGTAATTGGGTGGCGGATGTCAGATGGCAGTCGCTCCGTATAAAATACTGTTATTCAGCTGCATCTGGTTACACTGGGAGCCGACCCCAGCGTAGTTGGGATAAAGGCCAGGCCGATGAGGCAGGTATTTCATCGTTCGGTTGAGCTTTGGCTTACGATTTAGGAAGACTTACTAAAAGAGAATGTGATAAATATCCTAGACGGGAAAAAAGGACTAGATGAGATGATATCTAAAAAAAAAACATCAATCGACTTTCTTTTTTTTTTTTCATTATCCAAAAGTAAAGGAACAAAAATATACATACCTGAGCCAGTAGAAAATAAAGAAAAAGTAAATGAATAATACACTCCTATCAATAAACAAGGAGATCATAATATTATATCAATATACAATCCTACAGAAGATAATCATCCATTCAGACAAATATTATTTGCTTTTACCGAACATTATTTGATTATGATGAGCCCACTATCATATTACCTCGTTCCACGATCCCGGAGATTATAGTTTGAAAGCCATATACGTAAATGGTACTAGGGATCCAGAGCTTGGAAACGGTATTAAATCTAACATTTTAGACGTAGTTCTCCTTCGACAAAGATGATTCGAAGAAAAATGTGATTACAGAATAAAACTGAAAATGTGTTCTTGAATATAAGTGATCTGAGCGACGCGGTATGAGAATTTCTGTGAATAATGTAAGAAAGTCTATTTTAACTGAAGTAATGAAGGTACAGTAATGTTTAAGTAGAGCGGAAAAATAGAAGGATATTAACATAACTAGACCCAAATTTACTTACTAATGTTAATTGAGAATGAGATTATCGGCTTTTAATTGCTACAGTATCTGTTACGCCCAGCTAGCTTGCTACTAACACAACGGAATGTTGAACGTGCATATAAAGCAATCAGTATTGATTGAAAATCTAAAAAACAACAGTCATACTTTTTAATGTTATGAAATAGTTCAGCAAACAGCAACTACCTCTAGCGTTTTTAAAAAGTATTTCATTTTCACACGAAGAATAGAATCTAAAATTCATAACGTACTGAACTATTTGCTTTAAATTCAAAACCTACCTACAAACTAAAGCGTATGCGAAAGTTTAATTGAGTAAAAATACCTTTATGTTCACCGAGTATATTAGGTTAGATTTACTTTATTAATGGGATCACTACCGATTGCATGAGTATAGTTAACAGTAGTGTATGAAACTGCACATAATTATGGAATAAAAGTAAAACACTCGTGTGAAATTATTAAAACTATTTAAAACCTCGCCTACGGCTCTCATGTTTTACTAACCCCTGTAATGCAATGGTTTCATAAACTAATATTATGTTACACTACGATAAAAATATCACTGTTAAGTTAAAAGTTGGAGAAGGGATCAACGACAATCAATCCACTTTAGACCCTTACCCACTGAAACGTAACTTATTGGGACGACAAATAGGTATTATTTGATTCCACAATGGGTCTGTATATTGATATTATTATGTTATAGGATTTTATTGGGTCAAGGGACAACTCTATACTTGTGGATATATTAAGAATTTGGAATTTATATTGCTTGTTTTACGTGGATTCAGAAACGCGCTTAAAATCATACGGGTGGTTAGGATAATCTAAAATTGATTAGTAGTCTTCAATAATAATTGACGACACGGTTGGCGCAGTGGCTAAGCGATTAGCCTTCTACGCTACGTGCCGCGGGTTCGATCCCCGCACGGAACAAGTATTTGTATGATCTACAGATAGTTGTTTCGGGTCTGGGTGGTGTGTGCATGTGACATGTATGTTTGTAAACTGTACCCTCGATACAGGAGAAATCCTAGTGAGGGGAAACGTTTTTTTAAAAAAAAAGAAAAAAAAGAAAGAAATAAATAATAAAATCATCACGGTAGACTGAGGCAAAGATGGTGGAACGAGCTTGACTCCTACTGAAAAGACTGGTCCTAACTACCAAAATTCCAGAAGTGTGTGGAAAAAGGAAAGGGAGGCCTTTGTCCTACATTGGGACAGCACAAGCTGAAATATTATTAATAATTATTTGTTTTGCACCAATTTTCACAGCATCATTCCCGATACATGAGATAACAATTTCTGTTTCTTTTCCCCCAGTAATGCCAGAATATGACCCATTGATCACGGGTCTCCCAACATTAGTACAAGTGGGGGAGCAGGCACTGGTCAACTGCACCTCGGACTACTCGCTACCAGCAGCAACCATCGACTGGTTCGTCGATTCGGAGCCTCAAGAGGTAAGATATCCATTTATTACCCGACTACGGAGAGGGTCATAAGTTTTTTAATGATTATGTACCTAATGTTATACCTACAAATTTTAATATTTAGATGTGCCCTAGCAGGGTTCAATGGGTTCATGTCAGAAACTTTTATACTAGGTACCTACCTATGTAACATCTTGTATACAACAAATAAATTATTAACTTAATATAGTCGGCTGTTATGCTCCATTTAGATAATAAACAAAAAAGAAATGCTTGGTTATGATTACAAACTTTGTACTGTAGGAATGCCGCAGGGATGCATCTTAGGACTCATATCCTAAGGTGCAACCCTAAAGCATTCCAAACCATAGTTCAATTAAAATAGGTAAGTCATCCCACTACAGGAGCGATTTTTTATCATTTCATTAGAAATAGCTCTAACCATTACCGTATATTAATGCGCGTTCCTTGGACCTGGAGCGGAGCTCCTTCTCCGAAAGACATCAACTTTAATCTACTTAATCATAAAGTTCTATTCGTATACTAAGCGATTTTAGCAAAAGATCATTGTGTTTTCACAATCAATATTGCATTTGATATTGCTTTATATTTTATAAACAGCAAATTGACATGCTTCATTAAAATGGAACCTTTCAAGAAATGCTTTTGAAATCTCAAAACCTAGCACTAGTATTTTGTATTAGAAGTCCGTATCCGCAGAATAACGACTTACTTTCGTGTTGCTCGTATCGGATTTCGGATAAATATAGGTTTCGGTTCGTAAAAGCTGAATTTACAGGTATAACCATCAGCGTGCTATTTATTTTATTGGAAAACCTATAGCCGTTCTCGTTGAAAAGCTGACGAGTCGCGCTGCTTTCGATGAAAAGGCAAAAGTATAACTGGCTTTAAAGAAATACGCTTACATTTACATTTTATTTTCTGTAGACCATCGTGTAATTAATGGGTACATTCATCCTGTATTTTTTTAGAACAAAAAAATAAGAGTACAATTTTATTTACTTAATTGATGATAATACTCGTACATAGATATCATTTAAAAAATATGTAAGATATCATATAAAAAACTGTTCTCTAATATACGTAATGCATCAATGGAAAGTTTGTTATTAATATCAATATGTCAATTAATCCAAATATTAATAAGTCATAATATCCATATTGGGTGATTGAAGAAGCTCCTAATACAACGTATCCTTTCCTTAGAATTGTTTCATTCTCGGAGTCTTCAGCCGACTTTGTTTAATATCTCTGACATTTTGCCCAAGAATTTGAGTAATACAATAAAATACCTGCCGTATCAAAATCATTCATCAAGTAAAACGATTTAGCTCGAATACATTTATCAAACAAATTACTCGATCTATTCACGGTTCAAGCGACCTGTTGTGTTAAAATTATTTTAATTTCTTCACTCCATTGTTGGGCTAACGATTTTTCCTTTCAGACCTCAGTATCGGCGTCTACGTTCGCCTTTTGTCAGTTTAAACGCTCTAAAAGCCGGTATATTTGATTTTGTATAAAAGAATTTGGAGATAATATTTTGAGCGACGAGTCCGATAAAGAGAGAGCTCTCGAATGCGGTGAGATTTTGCTCCGAAAATGGCGCCGGGTTGAAAGGTGAAATCGTGATTTCAAGTCATATGCCGTCAATACCAGTTTTGTACCGCACATTTTCAGATACGATAATAATTTCTGATATTTACGCGATAATTTACGTATTGAATTGAATAGAGCCTCTAGTTATTTTAACTTTTCTCCTTCGTCGTGGAAGTTATTACATCCAGACCCATTTCTTATAAACTTATGCAGTATGAAAGTCTTCGAAAAAAATAACCTAATTCAGGGATCCAAGTCGCGACTCCAAACTTCAGAAAGCTTTAAAACATGCTTATAAGCTCCGTTACTTTCACAGTACCTATGGTCGTTATACTCGCAACAAACAAAAAGTATTCTAGTTATAAATTCTGTTGGTACAATAATCTGAGACACGTGTAACCTTTCACATTCTTCTTTATTTTGTAGGACTAACATTTACTTTTAATCAATATTACTTTTATTTTATTTAATGCCTGTATCACTTGCCTTTCCATTATAATGTTAATCTCTGATCAATACTGAACCATTTAGTCGATTTTTATTTTCTACAGAAGTTTAGCTTCCACCTTCAGCTTATCTTCTACGAATAAAGTGATCTTCAAGTGTCAGGTTTCTTTATCAGCTTCAAGATACCATAAAAAGGTTAGATCACATGATTTTTCAACGAAATAATGGAAGATCCAGAACATTTTGTTGAATTTTCTATTCTTTAGTGTACTTTAAATGGGCAGCTTGAATGCACATAATATTATTTGTGGATTCCAATTTAAAAAAAAAAAAAAAAAAAACCTTTATTCTGAACTCGCACGGATAACAAACAATATACCACAGACCATTCTATACCATTTCGTTTTATACCTACATATAAAAAGAAAAATAAACAGAATAACAAAGAAAGATATCCTAAACAAACTTACCTAAATCTAATTAAAATGAAATATGCCGTACGAAGTCAGACTACTAATACAGCAGCGCTGGTTTTCAATTTCTCAAATAAATTCAAGATTGATTGAAACAATTCAATTATTCTATATTGCGTTTGTACAGGACAAAGAAAGGGAGGGCTATGGGTAACAGCAAACACAAACAAATATAACATTATAAACTTAGGTAAACGTTCGGAAACTTGTCGATCCTCAATGGGCTTCAAATAAATGAGATTCGTAAGTCCGAATCGGAACTTTGGTTTGTCTTATTATATACCTATGTTACGGTCATTTTGAATAATTTGTTGATTTCCAATAATTCTTTTCATTTTATGAAATATCAACTCGCTGAAGAGACAAATGTACCTATATGTCCATTGTCTCGATTTGATAGAGTTCGACTTCCCATTGTGTACGTGGTTCTTATTTTATGTTTTCAGGGCAATTACAGTAAACTTCATACGACGATTGTAGGTAAATCTATTCTAGAAAAAGAAACTCTTTATAATCGGAGCTAGCTAGTCCATTTAATTATTTCTCCAGCATGTAATGCTAAGACGGTAAACGATAAAAACAAAGTAGGTAATGCAAAATTTATCATCATTTTAAGAGTTTGACTCTTGTTGGTGTAGCATTTTCTATTCTTGTCTCTTTTCCGCCATCTCTTTCACGTCTTTGTACTTCTTCACGTTCAGCTTTTCCTTTATCTGGTCTACGTAACTCCTTCCAGGTATTCCTTTTCCTCTCTTTCAATGCAGATTTACGTGTCAATAATATTATTACTAATAATAATGTTAGTGACCATGAAAGTTTAAAATTATGTCATTAATATTAATTAAACTTTTCAAAAGCGACTCAATGGGTAACGTGACACGACTTAATTGCTTTAATATACCATACAACATACTTAGCACAGGTATATATTTTACTTAAAAGGAGGTCCCTACGTAAGATTTACTGTAAAAGTTGTACAAGTTTCTGCATTTTTTTTTTTTTATACAATGCCCATCAGAATTTAACTTATTACTAGACACACTTCAAAATAACTGATACTTCGAATAACTGTGACATGTCCACCAAAGCCCCAAACTCCAAATTAAATATTTCAAATTTATCGGTTAATGCAATAACTGTCAGTGAAAAAATTTTGGTGGTCTCCTAACTTTATCAAAACTAATACGTTTATGTCCGGGTTGGTTTACCTTGTTCACAATCTAGTTAGATGCTCTAACTAGGTCTGTGTCTGGGCATGATCCGATTAGCTACCTATGTCCCACTGCAGACGCTAGATTATAAACACGTCGTCAACGAACTTAAGATGGGATTAAGTTAAATGTTTAACTGTGTGGAATTTAAATTTAGGGATTAGGAGGAATATTAATAAACATATTTCGTATTTGTACTATTTATTTTATAGTATCTCTATTTTTCCATTTGAGCGCATTTTCAGTTTATGCCATGTTCATAAATTTTATTATTAACTATGAAACGGTTATGCTATAAGATATGCATAAAAGCTTGTAATAATTTTGTGTATTGAAATATGCAAAACATGATAACAGTTGACATAATATTCATTCATCCATTGGGTGGCAGAGGTCAGATGGCAGACGCTCCGAATACTGTTATTCAGCCGCATCTGGTTAGACTGGGAGCCGACCCCAACATAGTTGGGATAAAGGTCAGGCAGATGATGAATAATCATTCATCCTTAACACAATTAGGTACCAATAAATAAAATAAGTAGGTATATTATAGTAGGTGCGGATATTCGGAGGACCGTATTACCACCATAAGCATTACATTTGGCCGAAAGACAACATAATATAATATTTAAATCACATAACACATGTCTTTTTACTGCAAGACAGATGCTAATACAACCTAATAATATAGAACATTACCCGAAACAACTCCGCAATGCACTCGCGCCATTTTTAATACTAAAATACACATACTTTTGCTAAGCACTTGCATGTAAAATGTACATTTCACATACACAATTTATCATCCGTGAAATTAAAACAGTAAGCCGGCGAGTATCATCCATCTTCCAAACGTAAAGAGACCACTACGGCAAAAGCCTCGACAGCCAGCCGCAATGCAAAATAAATAACACATGCAATTTAATCCTGTTTCCTACATCCGGACTCAACCCTCCTTGATTGGGGTCTCTCATAAAATATAAATATCAGAACCCCTACATCATAAATTTTTATGCTCGTCACATCTTCTCCCAATTTTAAGATACCAAATTCTAATGTATGTGTTTGTCATTGATAGACGTGAAGAATTTTTTAAATTATATTTGATGAGACTCGACGTCAATCCACGTAAAGAATTTTGATACGCGGATTTTATTCGCTAAGAGTGAAAATGTCGAAGTCATCGACGGCACATCGATTTGTCACGATCTTTTCTGAAAGGTAATGTTAAAAGACTGGAAAATATCTGAATATTTTTTCTTAGAAATTCTGCTGAGAATTGAAGCTTTTTCTATTTTGGAGCTCCCATCCGTCATCGTTAGACTGTATTTGCTGTTATTCAGCCATTTTTATATACCTTAACGTGTACTGACGTTGCTGAGTTTTTATTATCTACTATTTTGTTTCACAGTTTTTCCGTAAATCTTGTTAATAATGTTTATTTATCAACTGCTAAACGTAATGGAGATGAATAAAACCGTGACAATTTTTTTGTTTTACTTTCCTCTCGGGAATAGGCAACTAGCATTTATTTTTATTTTTAGTATATCATAAAGATTGAAGGTTTGAATAAATATAGTAGATTAATAAAAATATGACATTTAAAATGTTCGCGCCAAAACACAGAGTCACGTGACATGACGTCATTGCATAACTCGTTCATACTTTGTGAGTATAGTTACCAAGGAAACACGAAGAAGCGACGTCAAAAATCGATGATGGTGTTTGAAATGACGTTCCGTTTTAGTTAATTTATGAATAAATTTTTCATTAAAGCACTTTTCACAACTTTTATTATTGTTTTTTTAATATACTTTCTCATTATAATTTGTAAGTTCCTTAGTATAATGGATTTTAAAATCAGCCATTTTATAAAAACAATAGTCTAGATAGCGCTTGAAACCAATTATTTTCAGTACGGTAACTTCTCAGAAAGATAACATTAAGCTACAAGATTTCCTTACCTCTGAATTAAGTCTTATTTACAGCTACTTCAAAGAACTAGCATAATTAGTTTAGTTCAAAACGGAAAACAAGGAACCGAGTTCATCTGTTACCGTTTTTACATAGAAAGCTTGAATATAATTTATTTCATGAATTCCTGTTAGTGCAGTGCTGAATTCAAAATATTTACTCCAACTTTTATAGAATCTTTTATTAATCTTCTTATTTTGTATTGTAAGCCTAGTGGTTGAACGCTGGCCATCCATGCATCAAGGTCTGAGTTCGAACCCGACTCACACCTTTAAGTTTTTGAAATCATGTGTGGATCACAATTTGATTATTGCAATAACGGTGAAGGAAAATATTAGGATCGTGCCCAGCTATGTAAATGTGGATAATTTGGCGTTTTCAAAAACCTGTCGAAATCCTAAGTGATTGTTCTTATGTTATTTTCGTTTTCAGATTTCGACCTATGTTCCTTGGGGAAACTTATGTTCAGTTTCGAGGACGTAATTACATCCTAAAATATGGCTGGACGTTTTTATTTCACCCACCATAGTTAGAACTAATAATTGCGATCATAGATAATAAGATAGCATAAATCCAATTTAAATCTACTTAGACCCTAAATAAATATTAAATCTACTAACCAAATCTCATATTCGCATTATCATACCAAAACAACCCCATCCGTTAAAGTAATATAAAAACAGCTACCTAATCATCTAAAAATCTCATTAATTTCGTGGTCCTTTTGTCCGCGGATCACGAGGCCGAAGCTCCAATAAAGGAAATTAAACCTTACGAAAATGATAACGCTATAGGGATTTATTTTTGTGTTCTGTAAGGGGCTGAGTAGACGGCGTACAGTCTGCAGGAGACATTTTTATCCGCCAGTATAGATTGTATGGAATACCGAATATCGAGAGCGAAAGTCCGCCAAAAACGCGCAGGCATCCGCGCGCAGACTGTTCGTCGTTATCCTTTGTTGTAGAATGGAAAGATTTTTTTTTAATTCTTAATTCTTTATTGTACACGAAAGTGAGATAAAAGACAAATACAATTGAGATGGTATGTACACAGGCGAGCTTAACCCAAATTATTTTAATTATTTTATTTCAAATAAAGCAAATATTATCTACTTTTGAAACGTTAAAGACACTCGGTTCCAAAAAATTAGGTCCTATGGAGAAGAAACTCCACGGATAGGGATTAAAAAATATATTTGTAAAGTAAAAGTTTTTGTATAGTACCTACATTATGTAGAACAAAATGAGAGAACAATGTAGGATGACATAAATACTAGAAGTTGTACTTAAGTACAATAATAATACATTGTGTCTTTTGATAAACAAGACCTAAACCCTTTCGTAATGGTTACATTGTGATTGGATAACGCAAACAGGTTTAAACTTGTTAACGTTGACGGCGGATAGTTTAGTAAGCAGCTTGCCTTCATTAGCGATGGATTCTCTATTCATCTTCAGTCTTCAGTAAAGTTCTAAGAACAGAATGACCGTCGTGTGTTTTGAGTCCATGCCCAACGTCAATACGGACAGCAACTGCCAAAAACGGTAATTATTGTCCGGTGGACAAGAAGCCTCTCGTCTGCTCGGACCCTAATGGCGGAACTGTGTTAAATTATTTAAATGAACTGAAAACAATTAGAATTAAGGTCGTTGATGACTCGGGGAATTAGTGTTCCGTCCAACGTACCCAAAGTCATTACTTTGGAATTGTTTGCTTGTTAAGCTTGGCGTCCACCAAAGTGGAGATATGCGGAGAATAGCTGCGATAAACTATGACAATTGGACCGTGTTGTTCTTCTGTCTCCTTTTAGCTTAGCTTCAGTGCAGCTTTCAATTCAGAGGTCATATCCTGTAAATATTACTTCTCTAGATACCCTTTGCTTTTTAAACCCAAAGATAGAAAGAGTAGCAAAGTATTGGACATCCTGCTGCGTGATAATGTTGACAAAGAATGAATAATATCCTGTCTCAAGGTAAAAGCACTGCTTACCATACACTGAAAAAACGTAATGGCTAGAAATAAACAAGTTCTTGGTAAGGATGGGGCCTGCAAAGGTAAAAAAAAAGAACAATGTTATGACTAGAAATAAATAATTTACATTCGAATAACTTGGATGAGATGGAAGGCTCCAAGTACACAGAAGAACAAAGCTTACAAGCGCAAGCTTTGTTTTTTTGTGTACTCCGAGCATGCCATCGCATCGCCGCCCGCCGTCACTGTCATCCGCTTCGCATCTTTGCCATCGGATACAAAGTGCAACTCCATTCGAAATCTCACATCTCACTGTTCGTATATCTTGGCATTTGATGGGACCCAAGCTTAAAGGGAATACCAAAGTCTTTCGCAAACGTATAATTTGTGTACGGACATGGCTATAAAATTATTTAATTGAATGAAAGTTGTTTCACTTCCTTACAATTTCAATCTTAGATCAAACGGAATTCCATCATTGGTAAACGTCGAGGTGATATAATTTATGATAGATGATGAATTAGTGTTAACAGGCAGAGGCCTGATTGATGATTGATTACGCCTTTCTCAGAGAGGAGTCTCTGAGAGAAGCGTAATCAACCACAGGGGCCCAGGGGAGATTGGTTGATATAACAAATCTATTTTCAATCGATTTTATCTTTTAAGCTTAAAGAAATGGCGATGAATAAGAAAAACAAAAAGAAAACACATATGTAGGTATATTATTATCCCCACCTAATATTAATGACTAGTGCATCTACCATGTTTTTGTCTCTGCATCACCCTAAGGTTGTCTGGCAGAGAATGCCTTTGGCATTAAGACCGCCTTTGTACATATTTGTATGAAAAGCATTAAATAAATAAATAAATAAAACACATTTTAGTAGACATCACAAAAACCAACACACGAAAATAGCACACGAGTCAAATCAATTTTATTTTTATTCATGTGAACCAATTCAGACCATTAATTAATGAGTATTACCTATTAGAGGAAGTATGAAAGTGACACCAGTTACTGAAAAGCTGTTAAGTAACCGGCTGTCGTGGTATGGACATGTAATGCAGAGAGAGGAGAATCATGTTATAAGAAGAGTTTCAAGCCTGAATGTTGATGGCCAAAGAAAAGATGGACGGATTGTGTGAAACGTGACATGGGTGTGAAGGAAGTGAATCCGGAAATGACGTCTGATTGGGATGAATGGAAGACATTGCGCCGACCCCAAACAAAATGGGATAAGGCTATGAGAATGTTGAATGATAATATGAACCAATTCAGGCACTTATGAATAGTCAGACTCTAATTTAGAGAGGAATATAAGTTATAAATAAAGCGGACCTATTGGTCGCATCCGCCTGAATTCGATGCCACGACATACAACTCATCAATTCATCAATTGACAATTTTTTTTTAATATATATATATATATATATATAGATAAACAAGACCTAAACCCTTTCGTAATGGTTACATTGTGATTGGATAACGCAAACAGGTTTAAACTTGTTAACGTTGACGGCGGATAGTTTAGTAAGCAGCTTGCCTTCATTAGCGATGGATTCTCTATTCATCTTCAGTCTTCAGTAAAGTTCTAAGAACAGAATGACCGTCGTGTGTTTTGAGTCCATGCCCAACGTCAATACGGACAGCAACTGCCAAAAACGGTAATTATTGTCCGGTGGACAAGAAGCCTCTCGTCTGCTCGGACCCTAATGGCGGAACTGTGTTAAATTATTTAAATGAACTGAAAACAATTAGAATTAAGGTCGTTGATGACTCGGGGAATTAGTGTTCCGTCCAACGTACCCAAAGTCATTACTTTGGAATTGTTTGCTTGTTAAGCTTGGCGTCCACCAAAGTGGAGATATGCGGAGAATAGCTGCGATAAACTATGACAATTGGACCGTGTTGTTCTTCTGTCTCCTTTTAGCTTAGCTTCAGTGCAGCTTTCAATTCAGAGGTCATATCCTGTAAATATTACTTCTCTAGATACCCTTTGCTTTTTAAACCCAAAGATAGAAAGAGTAGCAAAGTATTGGACATCCTGCTGCGTGATAATGTTGACAAAGAATGAATAATATCCTGTCTCAAGGTAAAAGCACTGCTTACCATACACTGAAAAAACGTAATGGCTAGAAATAAACAAGTTCTTGGTAAGGATGGGGCCTGCAAAGGTAAAAAAAAAGAACAATGTTATGACTAGAAATAAATAATTTACATTCGAATAACTTGGATGAGATGGAAGGCTCCAAGTACACAGAAGAACAAAGCTTACAAGCGCAAGCTTTGTTTTTTTGTGTACTCCGAGCATGCCATCGCATCGCCGCCCGCCGTCACTGTCATCCGCTTCGCATCTTTGCCATCGGATACAAAGTGCAACTCCATTCGAAATCTCACATCTCACTGTTCGTATATCTTGGCATTTGATGGGACCCAAGCTTAAAGGGAATACCAAAGTCTTTCGCAAACGTATAATTTGTGTACGGACATGGCTATAAAATTATTTAATTGAATGAAAGTTGTTTCACTTCCTTACAATTTCAATCTTAGATCAAACGGAATTCCATCATTGGTAAACGTCGAGGTGATATAATTTATGATAGATGATGAATTAGTGTTAACAGGCAGAGGCCTGATTGATGATTGATTACGCCTTTCTCAGAGAGGAGTCTCTGAGAGAAGCGTAATCAACCACAGGGGCCCAGGGGAGATTGGTTGATATAACAAATCTATTTTCAATCGATTTTATCTTTTAAGCTTAAAGAAATGGCGATGAATAAGAAAAACAAAAAGAAAACACATATGTAGGTATATTATTATCCCCACCTAATATTAATGACTAGTGCATCTACCATGTTTTTGTCTCTGCATCACCCTAAGGTTGTCTGGCAGAGAATGCCTTTGGCATTAAGACCGCCTTTGTACATATTTGTATGAAAAGCATTAAATAAATAAATAAATAAAACACATTTTAGTAGACATCACAAAAACCAACACACGAAAATAGCACACGAGTCAAATCAATTTTATTTTTATTCATGTGAACCAATTCAGACCATTAATTAATGAGTATTACCTATTAGAGGAAGTATGAAAGTGACACCAGTTACTGAAAAGCTGTTAAGTAACCGGCTGTCGTGGTATGGACATGTAATGCAGAGAGAGGAGAATCATGTTATAAGAAGAGTTTCAAGCCTGAATGTTGATGGCCAAAGAAAAGATGGACGGATTGTGTGAAACGTGACATGGGTGTGAAGGAAGTGAATCCGGAAATGACGTCTGATTGGGATGAATGGAAGACATTGCGCCGACCCCAAACAAAATGGGATAAGGCTATGAGAATGTTGAATGATAATATGAACCAATTCAGGCACTTATGAATAGTCAGACTCTAATTTAGAGAGGAATATAAGTTATAAATAAAGCGGACCTATTGGTCGCATCCGCCTGAATTCGATGCCACGACATACAACTCATCAATTCATCAATTGACAATTTTTTTTTTTTTAAATAAACTATATTTTAAACGTTTAGTCTCGCACCTCACAATATGAATCTGTGAAAATTTATTTGTTAGCGGAATTTGATATTGCACATAAATCCTATAAATAAATACATAAATAAATACAGTCGAACTTTCTCCAACAATATGTACACACATACCATACCGGCTGCTTATCAAGCTTTACATTTCCAGTATAAGCAGACTCTTCATTTTATAGGCTTTCCGTACAGTGAGAGTTCAGCGTATACTGACCTTGCGTATTCTAATTAAATAAATATTGAAATATTCTCCTTATAGTCAATGGATAAATAACAGATGAATTTTCAGATATTAATTTGAAATCCACATAATCAAAATCTTTCATAATTTTCAAGTTCGTTATTATATTTTATGTTTCTAACTACGAAACTGCGTAATTCAGTTACCGTGGTCAAATAGACCGAGTACCAACTAGAGAATTTAACTAGTTCTCGACGAACTTATATCTCGCACAATGTCTAAACTTTGCTGCTAACCACGCTAAACGATTTATTCATACTTGAGGATATTACACTGTATGTAATATTGCTTACGCAGAACTCACATTATATTGATATGCAACGTTCGTATGTTACATAAATCTAGGACACCAATTATGAACATTCTCTCTCTCTGTTTGTTTAGTCCGAATGAAGCTCGTTTTCTTTTTTCTTGCAAACAGCTTCTTTTCTAAATAGCACTGCATAGATTTTTTGTGTATTTGATTGGGATAAACAAATATCATTCAAGCTTTTTTCTTAATTCTTTACTGTACACGAAATGAAAAACTAATACAAATTGAGATGGTATGGTATTTCTAGCAGGAAACCTTGCATTTTTTTTTCTAGTTCCTGCATAGTTACAAGGTACATCAAAGAAAAATATACTAATGGTCGTTACACAAATTTTTCGGCTAAGTTTCTAACCGAAAATGAAAGGAACGATGAACTATTATGCAGGGTTCTCCAAACGTTTTAGCGTAAGGGCCACACTGACTTTTCCACTAGGTCTCAAGGGCCATTACCTAGCCTAGCTAGCCCATCGGCCCTCGGCTCGTCGTACCAACATAATATTATAGTTTTAGGTTAAGTTTCTTAATTTGATCATCTATACTTATAATAAAATCGTATTATATATAAATTAAACTCATAATCAATAGATTTATTTTATTTAAATAAACTATGACGGGACATATTCGGGATGCTGCAGCTGCCCCTGCCCGAATTGGTGGTCCTCGCGGGCCGTTGTTTGGAGACACCTGAACTATTAACATTATACAAATTGCTTGAAATCTTAAATAGAATTTTCTCGTTGCTTCTTTCAATCTCTTTATGCAAAATCAGGGCAACCCAGACAGATAACCGTATTAATTTCCATTCCTAGCTCTAAAAACATCATTACATTTGAATAAAAGTTGTCGGGGCGTATCCGAATCAGATTAGTGGTTCGTTGCGGACCCGCGCGGATCCATGCGGATCCATTTCTCATGGATACTATCGGATCCGATAGGACACCGACTGATCCAGTGAAACAGATAACGGGTGAAAAATAAAGTTGTTATTCATTAGGGTAATGTGATGGAGTTTTATCAGTTTTTAATGGGATGAGAAGGTAGCTAGCCAGGCGGATCCATTCTCTGATTGGTCTGGGAGTTACAAGATAATGATGAAATTGGATTGGGTGAAAGTGCTCTATTGAATCTTAAATAAACAAAATAAATTATTCGTTTGTTCGTAAAACGACGCATATCTCCTTCTAGTGATGACAATAAAACAGAAGAGAAGAAAGAATAAAAAATCATTTATTCGACTGCACATAATATACAGCACATAAAAATAAAAACATATAGGGAACACAAAAATGACAAACACAGACAAAACAAATACATTTATTCGTGTGTTGCCAAATCGTAGTAACTATCTACATGCAAAAACCTACAATTACGAGCCCATTTTGACACGATTGAGACACTATTGAAATAGCAGAATTGGGGCCCTGTATGTTATCTTAGCCTATTCTTTAGCGAGTGGTTTGAGTCCGTGATATAGTAACGACGGCCCTGCAGTTTAAATGGAGATGGGCTGGACATGTCGCCAGAATGACTGATAATCGGTGGACAAAACTTGTAACAGAATGGTATCCGAGGCAAACAAAAAGAAAGCAAGGAAGGCCTTCCTACCTGCCTCTCTCTCCATCTCTTTCTTGGCCAAGAAAGAGATGTAGAGACGACATAATGCCCACGGCAGGTAGTAACTGGATGACGACAGCGAGAATTAGAATTCAGTGGAACGGGAAGGAGGAGGCCTATACCCGGAAAGGCGGACCCTAAAAGACGTGCAAATTTTTTTTTTTTTTTTTTTCTTTTTATTATGTATTTATGGGTAATAAAGGTTTTTTATTTTATTTATTCTTTGGCGAGAACCACATGGTCGTAGTCAGAAGAAAGTACCTATATAGGAGCAAAATTATTGACGTAACTTCTCTAAAACAATGTGGCCACCTACTGAAGGTAGGTTTACCCCTAAACACAAACATATAAACACGTCAACACGTCGGCAAGTTGTCTCACAAAGTGTCTCGATGTATGGATCACATTTATTTACATATAACGGCTACGACCACTGAATACTAACTTCCTGAACGAACTGAAGGAACGGAACGTTACCTGACTAACAAACTTTATGTTTGAACGTATTAGAGACGCTTTTAGTGGTATTTTTTGTATTGACGTTTTTTTTTGCTCGAAAGGCTCAATTTACTTTAACTGTCTGGTAGGGAAAATAAGGCTTTTGAATTTTTTTTTAAATCTGCGGTCTATTTTCACTTGTATTTCTCTTATATGAGAACAGATCACATACATAAATATCTTCACACACAGACCCGATTCAACTATCTACAACTTGTATCAGAAATGCGTGGTTATATTTAAATGTGTGGATCAGACCATCAAACTGAACAACTTATATATACCTACTCGACCTAAATGTATGGGACAGCTGATAATTTTTTCGCGATTATGATGTTGGTCCCATAGAGAAAGTTGTTCAGTTTGATGGTTTGGTCCACACCCTAAAATATGACTACGTATTTGTGATACACGTTGTATAAGCCATTATAAATATGTGATGCATGTGGGCATCGAAACAGCTACACTACGCCATGCGCCAACCAGACCGTCAAATTCTTACGAGCTAATATTTTGCAACTGCCATATTCCACGAAGGTAGGTGCTGAAATTATAAACTACTTTGCAGTGACAATTTCCTAAGAAGTAACTTAAGTAGGTACTTACGCTAAATAACTTCAATGGAATTTTCTGGGAAATGGTAGCTACATGATAAATTATTACGATGTCAGAAGACATGCTTTCAGTTCAATGCGTTCGTAAGAAACTGTGTATTTCTAAGTAATGTATTTCTGGAGTAGTAATATTAGGTAATTTTAACACGGTATAATTCACATGCTAAACGCATAGTGTTGTCATCCGTCCGGATAAAGCTGGATATGGCTTTTTGACGTCTTCTCCGGCCAAATTTGACGGCGCGGCGTCCGCCCTGCCCGGCTTTTTATTTTCTTACTACCATCATTCCCTTCTGCCCATGAGTGGCTTGTGGTTTGTTACAAAAAATGTACTTTATTAGTTTTTATTTTTGTCACAAATCCTTATTCTTTTAGCGTCCGATCTTGTGACCCAGAAGTCCGGCTTTCTGATTTTTAGAGATAGCAACGCTATACACGCGATTGGTCATATACGCGGTCCACTTTGATGTCGCAAATTTTCCGTCTGACCTACACATGCCATCAATAACCACCTGTTATTGATGTCATGTAACTTAACTACATTAACTATAACCTAACCGTCAAAAACCCCAGACTCCAACTAGAAAAAGAGCTGTAACTTTTGAACGGCCGAACAGATTTTTATGAAACATAGCTAAGATGATTTCCGATTAAACTAGTTTTCAATTTAAAAATCTTCATTGAAATGCATAAAAGACAGATACACAGATACACACTACAAACTTATAACACCTCTCTTTTTTGTCGGGGGTTAAAAATATTGTAAACTTCCTTTTATTAATATTATCGTATTCCCTGCGTTACGGGTAATTTCTTTAAAATATATTACCTCCAAGTAATCGGTCGCACTCTCATTAGCAAGCTTAAGATCGATTCCTCTGTCCATAATTCCAAGAAATGGGTAATTGGGTAGCTGTTGAGTATCGAGGAGTTCTACTTTACCGTTACGGTATCCTTGGAAGTTTACAATGACCAGTACCATAGAATAGAATAGAATAGAATAGACATACTCTTTATTGTACACTTGATAAAAAAGGAACAATAAACATAATAATTACAATTAATCATAGGCATATATAGTTGTGCACTTGACTGTACCCTCATTTACGATCATACTTTCTCTATCACTCAAAGGTTTGCAGTACCTCTACCATGAGTTTTCCGTGCCGTCTAACGTTCATATTCACATGCAATATTTGTATGGGAATTTTTTCAGCGCCTCTAGCGGTATAAATAGTGAACTAAAGTCACTATACACAATATATTGCATGTGAACGTTAACGTTAGACGGCACGGAAAACTCATGGTAGAGGTACTGGTAGCAAACTCAAATTTGGGTTAAGCTCGCCTGTGTTCATACCATCTCAATTGTATTTGTTTTATTATCTCGTTTCGTGTACAATAAAGAATTAAGATTCATTTTAAGATTGTACAATGGGCGGTCTTATCACAATCCGCAATTTCTTACAGACAACCTTTGGATGGACAAGCATGTAAAAAATAACGAAGGTAGCTCGCGGTACCATACTTAGATCTATCCGAAGTGTAAGAAAAACTTCTACAAAAACTACCCCACAATACGCTAACTCAATCATTCCCTTCTCCAGAAAATACAGATTCTGAGAACTCCCTACATAAGTTATACGCAATTCCAGCGAAAGTTTTAAGAGATCAAATTGCCCGTAAGTGCACAGTTTGCGACAAACAGACACAAAGACTAACTTTCCTATTCGTCGACAACAATGATGGGGAACTATTGCGCCATCGATGAAGTATTTGTTGAAAAAGTTAGTTCTTTCGAGATTTTTATGAATTTTAAGTGCTTCGTAGAGTCTGGTCTTGGTTCGATGGTTAAATAAAAACTTGAATGGTTTGAGTATATTCTCTGCTTTAATAATAACTTCGAGATCCTTTTGTTTGTATTTATGATTGATTTACGGTCGCATTCTGGAATGGCCGACTAGATTTTGTATACGGAAAACAGACGGGCATTCCTAAAATATTCTCGTCCAACTGTAACGCAATTATGATTCTGAAATGAATGATGAGATGGTTTTAGGATTATTTTAAAAATAGTACATTGGTCCATGTACCTACTTACCTCTTAAAAATGAATGTCAAACCATGGGCAATGTTTTACATATCGAGCCTCCTATCCAACATACTAGACTACACTACTACAGTACACTACTACACTACACAACTACACTGCACTACCTACTACACACTACTAAACTATAATATAGTATGTGGCGACTAAAACTGACTACATTGCCACAAATTCCTTTCAACATTTCTTTCTTTCCAACAGGATCCCCTAATAACTCCTGACACGGTCGTGTCCGGCGCAGACGGCGACGGCCTCCAGGCGTCATGGCGGACCCTGCACGTGTACCCCGACGACTACCCCACGCACCGGGGGTACCTGGCGCTAAGGTGTCGCGCCACGATACCCACGCGACCCCCACACGTGCGCAGCATGTCGGTCCGACTGTACGTCGCGAGCCGGCCCCATATATCGTCTTATATGTTTAGTAAAAATAGTAAGTATGTTAATGACAAGTTTTGTATGAAAGTTTGCCTACCAGTGTACACTGTTGGTATAGGTCGTGGAGGTGTGATCTATAAAGATGGGTCAGTATGGGGAAGTCTGAAATTATAAGAGATAGAGAAATTTGTTCGAAGGAACTTTGTCGTCCATTTTAGAGTTAAGAAGAACTACATACGAAGAAGAAGAACATAATGATGGGCAAGGTGGAGGGAAAGAGACGGCCTGGAAGGAGAAAAATGTCATGGTTCTGCAACATCAAATGGCTGGGTTAAAACCGTGGAGGAACTATTCAGGATCTTCATGGACAGACCAACCTCCAATGATGGAGAGGCACTCTAAGAAGAAGAAGACTGCCGGTAATAGTAAAGTTGTAATTTCGAAAATCTATGGAAAATTATGAAATTGGGCTCTTCTGTGCCGTCTACCTTTCCAAAATGAACTGATCTAGATGTTCCAAACTACCTATATTAAAAGCCTAAATTCAGCTTCAAAGGGTTTCACAGTCAAACGCAAAGAGAGCGTATCAAGTGCGCTGATTGTCCAAACACACGGACTGGACACCACAAATCAACAAAAAAGGTGTTGGTTCCCATTTTGAAACGGACGATGTGGACACCAGAAATTAACAAAAAACGTGGCCCTTTTATTGGCAAACAGACAATGAGAAGTGACGTCAATCGACAGCCACGCGTGCTAAACAACTGTACGAGTGCTAGTGTATGTCGCAGTTAGAGAGAGAATTCATTTGATATTGAAAATGTCTGGATGTCTGTAAAAGACCCTTACAAGCATCCAGATATTTTCAATACAAAAAAAAGTTGAAGCGGCCAAAAGTTATCAGTAAGCGCTTGACCCGCTTTCATGATACAATAGAGGGCTGTAAATTCTTCGTGACGCAACTACCGTTCAGCTTGCTGAGTAGCGATGTATATTGTTCACTGGTGGTTACTTTTATTGGTAATTAAAATAGATTCTTATGCATTAGATACGCAAAAATTATATTTATCCACCATTTTGAGTAAATATCCGATAAAAACGGATGAAAACGAGTATTTATCCATTTAGGACAAATACCCGAGTTTTTATCATTCGAGTATTTATCCATCGCCCATCACTAATTGTGTATGATCATATAAACAGTTTAAATAATCCAAGTTTTTTTGCAGCTTGTTTTGACTATATTGTCGAGATGAGCACAAGTAAAGCTTTTAAATATGACCTCAGTGACAAGGCGGCCTAGGCACAAGTACATACGTCTGTCGCCCACAGCTACATTTGCTTCGCTAAACCAATAATAATATCTCTATAGGTAGCTGTTAAATTAATAATTCAGTAGCTTTGCATGAAAAATAAATGGTCTTTTATAGCGCTATATTTTAAATACTCTGAAATTTTTGCAAGTGGGTTTTAATTCGTTTCTTAAATTTTGGCTGCTGGCCAGGATATTAATCAAGGAGGTGACAGAAAAAAAAAACCCATTTCGGAAGGGAATATTTTCGAAAAGATGTAAGTAATAAATAATGATGTTACAAAACTGCGCTACAACGAACAGCCTAGTGTTTTCCTAAAGCGACTAAATTTACAATTCCACTGCGACATATGTATACACGATATTGTACGGTTGACCAACGAGCACAGTGTTAATACGCTTCCAGTTTGATTAAAAACTTTCCGAGTTGTTTTTCAATTCCCAGATTGGTTAACCAAAACATGGCGCAAAAAATATCCTAAAAAGCAAAAGATTATTTTTTAATTTAAATATTTACGACTTAAAAACCTCGTTTACGGAAAAGCCTTGCTTTTAACAAAATCCACGGAATTTGTGCGCTTTGAGGAATTAAGAAAAAATGTAATTCAATAATGTTAACTGGGAGTTATTAAAGAGTGGTTTAAATATAACTTTCCTTTGTTAAGTGAAGGCTTTTTATAAAATTTTTTAAGAAATTGAAATTCCTTTTTATCGTTAGATTCTTAAAATGAATAGGAATTTAACGCCTTCTTGGAATTTTTTGCAAAATTAGATGGGGAATTTAAAGAATTACTCGTAATGAGGTAATAATTTTATGCCCTATTAAAATGGTGGAAGAAATAATAGATAAAATACAACGTGTATCAGAAATGCGTGGTCATATTTAAGGGTGTGGATCAGACCATCAAACTGAAAATCTTCCTCTATGGGACCAACATCTTAATCGCGAAAAAAATATCTACTGTCCCTTACGTTTGGGTCGAGTATTGAAGCCGTATGGGCCAGTTGATAATGGTTTGCGATTACAATGTTGGTCCCATAGAGAAAGTTGTTCAGTTTGATGGTCTGATCCACACTCTTAAATATGACCACGTATTTCTGATACACGTTTGAAATAAATTTATATTCAGAAAAGGTATTATAGGTACCTATGTTGTACCGTACGAGTGACATAAATATCACGCCTTTAAAAATTCCATGACTACATAACCAAATCCGCAATACTGACGGTACTTTTATGGAATTCCTGCTCACACGAATACATACATTATGGCCCATAAAACTACACTCCCTGGTGACAGCGCGAAAATAAAACGAAAAACTTTCTCCAATGTAATTATCAAGTTATAAAAATCGCGTTTAACTGACACGCCAGGGTCTTTCCATAATTTAGACCAACCCAGAAGGTCGACTCTAGGCGGAATTGGGCTGAAACCTGGAGGTGTAAAATGGCCATTTTAGATGAATCATAATAAATGATTCACATGTCATTATAAAAAACAAAATGGCCACTTAATTGACGACTCTTATTATGGTTCGCGTAAGGTTGTTATTCAGCAATCATCCGTTGGACAGCTGCTATGGAGATTTGTAGATGAATTGCTCAATGTGGCCTTCTTAGCTGCCCTGGACTCAGTATCACCCAGTAAAATTTGATGGACACGGTAATATTGATCCAGGCAGGCTACAAATGGGTTGGTGAAAAAACCATGGTGAAGACCCAAAAATTCAAAGATTTTTGACATCCATCAAATCGCACTAGGCCTACGTATTGGATGACGGTAGTCCCTCCAAAAAAGTCCTCCTGCATCTTTTCAGTGGGAACATTAAAGGTAGATGATGATGAAGATGATTAAAATATTGTGATACATTTTGATTGATCGTTATAAATAATTAGCTGTAATCGTAACTATCAATCGTAATAACTGTGTCCGAGACTACGTTAGATGATGATATTATTGAAATTGAGACAGTTGCTTTCGCATTTAAAATATTAACGTAATGTGCGTACTTTGGAACGTAATCCACGTTGCCCTAAAACGAATTAGTGGATCAGCGGGCTTACTATGAATTGTTATAGCAGGGCAGAAATTGAACTGTCCAGGCATTTCCAGTATGAGCTGACCTCGCACTCTATAGGCTTTTTGTATAATGAAAGGTCAGTTTATACTGGAAATGTCTGGGTAGTTCAATTTCTGCCCTGCTTTAAGAGCTCGCAGTAAATCCCGAGTCTTCGGATTTTGATCTCATTCTAAGACACGCGACACTCTCCAGAGTGTTTCTCTTATCCTTAGATCAGTAGTGTTGATTCAATAAAAATTATTTTCTGATAATTTAGGATCTCTCCTCCACTTGGATCTTCTGTAACATTTTACGTTGTGGTTCTTCCGAATTTGTTATGTAGATGAGTTTGAGTTCCGTTCCCTGATCGTGACGTATCTGTCTGAATATGACGTGCGATATATCTTTACATTATAACATTTAATTCTGTGGTGCCAAGGGAAAAGGGCCTAACCCATAAAACCAAATTTTTCGCTACAGGGTAAAAGAAAACACTTAAGTACTGTACCTCTACCATGAGTTTTCGGTGCCGTCTAACGTTCACGTTCACATGCAATATTTGTATAGTGACTTTAGTTCACTATTTATACCGCTAGAGGCGCTGAAAAAATTCTCATACAAATATTGCATGTGAACGTGAACGTTAGACGGCACGGAAAACTCATGGTAGAGGTACTGTAAAAAAAGTATTTGTAAACTCACTCTGTATTATGCCATACAATAATAACCTAACCGTTAAAACCCCGACTCCAACTAGGATTATATCTCTTCATCCATTAGAAAAGAGGTGATGATCTTCAAACGGCTGAGCAGATTTTCTTGAGACATAGCTAAGAACACTCGTGGTCTTGAAGACGAGCGCAGTTCGGAACTAAGGGCAGAGCACGAATGTTTTGACGTATCGTAACGTAAACGTAAGCAAACTTTGATTATAAAATACGATGAATCTACCGCATTTTTGTTTATGATTATGTAAAAAAAAAAAAAAAAATGCATTAAACACACTTGTTTCCAAAATAATATCATAGATTAAACTTGTATTTTTGGTTCTAAATTTGGTTACATTTACGTTACTATACGTCAAAACATTCGTGCTCGGCCCACTGATCGGTTTTACGAAGTTCTTGCACTACTTATTATGTAGAGCTACGTATCGAATTGTCAACACTAATCGTGAATTTGTCATAAATAAATTATTCAACTAGGTTCGTCGTCGAAAATTTTTATAGATTAATTACTCTGTAAAATATTCTGGATATAATATTTAGGTTTGCATTATCTTTGTCTCCAGATGCGGTAGCCAGCAGCAGTTCACGGTTTCGCATAGAAACAACAGTGTGGACGTTGCTATTCTTCGTGAGAAGACAAGTGCCTTCACTAGTGACATAAAGTGCTAGTGTATTGTGAAAGGAGTGAACTGACAAACGAATTACGTCAAGCTGTGAGTGTTAAAACGTTTAGTTACGATCTTGTGGAGTGGCTGCGTTGACAGAAAGAGTTTATTAGGAAGAATACTAGCAATAATTGTAGTACTATAATCTTAGGGATTGGTCCTATAATCCTGTAAGGTTCGACCGGGGGAGGGGGGGATAAGAATAACATCACGATTGATCACGATAGGGAAAGGGATGTTGTGACAATCGTGCAATCACGGAAAATCGCGGGCGAGTGAATTCGTGTTAAATAAATAATATTTAGCTCCCACACCCACATTTTAACCTCTTGTGTGTTTTAGTTTACTTTTCAACCTTCATGTTTGCCTGAAAAAACTTTAGAATAGTACTTATAGCTTCAAGTGCAGTAATACTAAATTCTTAATATTTATGATAATTTTCCATTAAAACCGATTCTGAAAATATCTTTAATATATTTTTCAATAAAAAAATACACGTGATGATTGAAGGTAGCCTAAAACCTCACTACGTATTACCAGGGAGGTTAAAAGTGGCCTAAATACCTCACGTGGTTAAAGGGCGAACTCTTAGAGAGGTGAAGGATTGTAAATAATATTGAACACAGCGATGTCATATTAAAAAACATATATAGTTATACATATATAAAATTATATATAGAGCTTTCTCGGCTGTTTCCAGACGAACAAACATTGATTTTATGTACTCAACAAAATAGCTATAAATGCTATAATCCAACAACAATGGTGTTGCTTAGTGATAGTAAGTTTAAATCCCAACTTAACCCAATTAAACTGATGTGGTGAACCCACTAAAACATATTTAACTTAATGAAAGGGATTGTTATCGCTGTGTTCCATACAAAACGGAACTATCTGTCGTTTGAAATAACAGCTGTCACTTAGTTCATTTAAATTCAAACAGGTTTGGTAATTGGGTAATTTATTAAAATACAGACGACATCTTATCATGCTGGACATTTCCAGGATGAGCTGACCTATATACTATATATGTATATTATATCCAGAATATTTTTTTATGTAGTGCGCAAAATTTGCAGTGATTCAGTGTCCGTTCCCAAATGCAACCGCACGCAGCACTAAAATTCTCTCCAAAACAAAATAAAAAATTGATGTTGTATGGCTTGCCCTAGTAAATTATGCGTGTCCCCAATACTAAGTCGAATTTTCGTTTTGTTTTAAAGTGTATCCCAATACTGCGGTTGCATTTAGGAAAGACTGAATCAATCTACAAATTATGTGCACTACATAAAAATATATCCTGTATGTACCTAATATTATAGAGTAAGATTCGAATCGTTGTGATGTGCTGTCAGTCAGTCAAGTGTGAAGTTATCATGCACGCCCTTTAAGAACGTATTAAAGTTTTAATAAAAAATAATAATAGATTTCTTTCTTTCTTTCTCCGACTTTCTTATAATCCGTTTGAGTTTGCGGTAAGTATTGTTAGTATTCTTAGCTATAAATAATTATGTAAATACGTAAAATCAACGCAGACACTTCAAACAAGTTATATAAAAGAAATATTAAATATTAATAATTATGCTGTGAAATATTCCGTTATAAATATTATATACTTAATGTTAAGAAATAATATATTTTCATGAGGCTAATAATACACGTAAAATCTGTTTATAATGAGCACGAAGTCTAACATTCTAAATTAGATAAATTACCTACAAAATTATATCAAATTCTTTGCTCAAATTGTTATTATATTATTAATTTTTGAGGCTAATACTCCTTTCTTCACATATCGTTGGCTATTATGTTAACCTGCTAAACGCAAACCAGCAAAATCATTTCTTTTCCATTATGTTTTTTTTTTTAATAAACACTAGTATTTATGATTTCTAAATAATAAAAAAATCTTGTAAAAACCAACGGTGTTTTTAGAAATTTTGACTACCAAATAAAAAATAAAATATTTTAGTTTTTTAACCGACCTGTATACCTAGTTCTCGAATGGATTAAGCTGTTTAACATATTAGGCCAACAATGTCATTGATAATCCCAATTTCTTAGATCGACCTCTTCATGTATAGCCATCGATGTCTATAGATACGCTCTGTCATACAAAGGGAAGCTAAAAAAATGAGACGTATTTTTTGAAGACGTCAAATTCTAAATTCAACAATGTTTGAATTATATTTAAATAGAATAGCGATACATGCACTAATGGAATAGCTACTGTTATTATATATTTTTTATTCAATACACAAATTAATAATTATGTTTGTAAACGGCATTTGACTGGTGATCAACCACTCCATTTTTCTGAAAACGGAGTACCTGACACGTCTCACTTTTTGAGTTCACTAAGTATATCTATAGACATCGATGTGTATAGCGGCCTCATGTTAGGTTATTCTGGATTGAGACTATACTCGAAGGCAGAGAGATAAAAGTCCGTAATTATTCTAGACTCGTACATTATTGTTGTTTCTTGGATAACTTGCCAAGCCACAATTCATAAAATGTTACTACATCCATACAATCTTCTCTGAGACTTTGCCAGTATCTAGTTATTACCATTTAGTTACATAAAAGTCTGTTCTTGGCTTGATTCTTATATTTTTTCGTTTATAAGAAATACTTACTAGCTGAAATATTAAATTTCTTTGAGAATCTAATACCAAATAACTACAACAGTTCGCATTTCAAATAATAAATTATTGTTCCCCGAACACATAGCTAGGTATGCAATACACACGTCTGCATCGTTCGATTACTCTCTAGTGAATGATCGATCCGTCTTGAGTTGTCAATACAGTGCAGTAACATAAGAAATAATTGATGTACCTACCCTACATTCAAACAATTCAGTAAGCACATAACCATCCCTAATAAAAATAAAAACCTTTTATTTTCCGATTACTAAAATCCTTGAAATCTGAAACGTATTTCTGCACTTTAAATTTTCTCTTCCAAGCAGTTTCAATACACCTATCATGCTATTCCCAATGCAAGAAGCTCTAGTGGCTTTTAAAGAGACCAGGATGTCGCAAGACGTGACATGACTGAAACGAGAGCAGTGTTAGCCTTTGTCGAGTAACCTTACAGACTCCAAGTCGCCTCTAGAAATATAATTGTAAATAAAATTCTTTAGAACCTAAAGGTACTACGGAATATCGAGATTAAACTTTTGTTGCACACCACTGCGTTCTTCGATTACCTTCTTTTCTGTTATTATCTTGTATAAAGCGCAATGGACCGTGCAAATTAATTTCGAACTTCCTACATAGAAACTATGTTAGAAGTTTGTTTGTCTTTGCGAAAATAAGGTCGAGGTATGTTATAAATATAAAATTAAGGTATTAAAGTCGACACAGACTTAGTCGTTTGCGGTTGTCGACGATGTATTTATGATAATAGTGGAAACAGACTGTCGTTTGTTGCGGTTGTGTTATGTTGAACTTTGAAGTCACATTACAATGACGAAAACATCTAAAGAAACCACAGTGAGACATAAAACAACCACAGAACGAATTCAAGGTTACGGAGGCAAGGCGTGGTAGAAAGAAACATGTCAATATGTTCATTATGTTTTACTTTCATAGTTTAACTATTCTAATAAATCTAGCGCACAGTCGAGAGAAATTGCATCATATCTAACTTACTGGATTTTGCGACCCGCAACCATCTGTCAGTTGCAAGAGATTCATGTAAACCGAGATATCGATTGAATGCGGACTTTTACAGTGCGATGCGGTGCGATTCAGTGCGATCCACTCCTAGATTATCTGCGTTAGTTTCGATGCACAGGCCGTGTTCAAAGCCTTTGAAATAGTAATGTAGGTATTAAATTAGTTAACAATACAATAATTATACTGAGTGATAAACCAACTGCATGGCATATTGATGTCGTTGGTGACTTTACAGAAATTACAAATGTTATTTGGCATTTCCTAATTTATGCACGAAATGAAATTAATAACTAATTAAAATAAATTGTCTGTTAATCAAATACATATTGAAATATATTTAATGTTGACCATATTATGGTTTTGACTGATCTTTCTACCATGCATTAGTATCAAAATACGATGCAGTGTGATAACTAACATGATTGTATATTTTATTTGTAAATATAATTAAGTGGACGTGCCAATTTGTTAATAAGCTACAAATCACGTTAATATTGTTTAAATCCAAATTATTTATCGATGTTTTCATATTTTGCATAAATGTTGTCAATTTCAAATCATTTTGGTGTACTCCCGGATATGTGTACACATGCCTTAATGAATTGAGTATTTATTTATTTAAGGCAAACCAACTAAATACATACTAAAACATTTGCACATAACATTTAAAAAAATAATATTATTGCGTATATCTAAATTAAAGGTAAGCACAACATTTTAGTTAGATCTAAAAAAAAGTATGGTTAAATATTTTTACAATTAAAATTGAACTACATTATTATACAGATTACAGTACAGTATGAATTATTATAATAATTCTCATAACAAGATTTTAATAATAAAGGAATATTGGAATTTATTTACATAATACGTAATGAGTTAATTAAATAAGCCTCAAAAAATACCTGCATAGCTATATTAATAGCTATATTTTTTAGTCTGTGTAAGTCGGACATAACTTCATCGCCTCGGGGCAGCTATGAGGAATAAGGGGTAATCCACACAAAAAAAAACAAAAGCATGTTTTTCGTAGTAACAAACTGAATATTTGGCGAAAATGTAAGTAGGCAGGTAATTCTTTAACCGTTCATATTTTTTCCTGTCCTACCAGTTTTCCTTATGGTTCAGTTAATTTTACTGAAACATAAGGAAAATGCATGAGTATTATGCAAACAACTCGACATTTCCTAAATTTAAAGCAGATAGCATACAAGCGAAATATTATTTACTTAATTTTTAACCCCCGACAAAAAAGAGTTATTAGTTTGTAGTGTGCATTTGTGTATCTATGTATCTGTGTGTCTCTGTATCTGTGTGTCTGTCTGTGGCATCGTAGCTCCAAAACGGATGAACCGATTTCACTCGATGTGGCTCCCGCTGAAAACCAGCGCTGTCGGGCTGCTCGCAGCGCGTCAGCTTAAGCTGAGCGGAAGCCTTTTTGACACAGCTGCGACGTACAACCCATTTGTTATTTTAGATAAATATTTTTTTCTTTTACATGTTTTATTCTTTTATTTTTTGTTACTTTATCTTTAAAATTGTTTTTGTGCTGTGTCAAATAAATACTTTTTTCTTTCTTTTTCTTTCTTTCTTTTCAATGCAGTTTAGTTTAATCGGGTATCATCTTAGCTATGTTTCTTGAAAATTTGTTCAGCCTTTCAAATTTACAGCTCTTTTTCTAGTTGGAGTCGGGGGTTTTTGACGATTAGATTATTTATTTGGGAACATTTATTTTAACTTGTTTCATAACCATGTTGCCATATCGGAATAGGGAGTGCACCAAACGTTATAAAAACATTGTATATTGTACAGAATAAATTGAAATGTCTGAATGTCATTAATAAAAACGATTCCAGTACATGATTGTTGTAATTTATTTAAATCCCGACCCATAAAAGTTTCTATCAAATGTATGTAGGTACCTACAGTTCGCAGATTTTATCTCGTCAATTTGTTTTGATTAAACTGAACTAAATCCGAATCCTCAATTGATAGGATCTCGTTTAATAGTTTCAATTTTGTTTTTTATGTCAGCTATTACCATGGTAACGAGATTTGTTTTTGTAACGAAAATAACAATATTGTCTTTGTTTTATTTAGGCTGGTTCGAATGCAATAGTAACGTTAACTACAAAAATTGAACGATTGTTATTTGACTTAATTGGATTGATGAATACACACCATAATAAAGTACATCCACGTTATTTACTTGCATAATTATTATGATAGGTACTGTAAGGTTCTACGGCAGAAGCCAACCTCTTTTAAAAGAATGATTGGCAACACCTGGCAACACAGATTACTTTTATTCTGTAATCTGATATTATAATCTGTGATTGGCAAGAACTTTATTCTATCTCGTAGACAGAGAAGGCAATTCTCTGTCTACGTTCTATCTATAAGGTTCTTGGCAAGTTCTTGGTGATTGGCAATCAATAGTTTGAACATCGGCATTTGAATTTAAAATATTTAATAGTAGAATGTTTTAGAAAGTGACAAGCGGTGTAATTCGGAGATGGGTATTCGAAGTGATAAGTCTGAAAATATAATTATTAAAAAAGAATAAAAATCAAGACCAAAAGTATGAATAGGTACATGAATAAATCAGCATGAAGAAAACTCCAGCTACCAGGCCATGATGCTCCACCACCGCAGGCTTACCCGTGGCTGGTGAAATTCGATCCAAACCACGAGAAAGAACAGGTATTTTTTTGCGATTTATACCCTCAGTTTATACCTGATAGTGTTGTCGCACTACCGTTTCTCGCAATACAGTAATGTCGACCTTCAGTGTTTCGCACTATCATGCATTCGAACTATAGTGTGTCGATTTTAAGTAATTGTCGCAGTACCGTTGTGTCGATTTTCAGTGTGTCGTAGTAGCGTGCATACGGCCTACAGTGAGTCGCATTTCAGTTTTGTTGTACTTCAGTTGTTCGAACATCCGAATTTCGCACTCACGTAGTGCACTCATTGAACATATGTATTGTTCTACTAATCGTGAAAGTAGAATATATAACAGTTTTCTTTTTTTAACCGCGTAAAATATACCTAGTTATAAAAACATAGCAACGTGGATAAGTATGAAATATGACATAAAGTCTCCAATCCATCAAAAATTCCTCCAAAAATACCTAAACACAACATATTTCTTCGCGTAATACAATAAAAATATCGACTAGCACTCCATAATGTCATATACCTCGAAGACGGAACACCTGTCTCGCTATGTTGGTGGCGTGAGTGTGAATTTTATATGAAATTATGTCTCGACACCTGACGTGCGACGGGTCTTACAGAGTAATGTAGGTAAATATTCGAACACGACACCAATGACATTTTACAAATAGACTGGCCATAAACCAACATTAATGCACTACAAAATGGCGTAAACTTTACTATAGCTACATAGCAGTACATAATATAATTATACAGTGCGCGAAGAAAGGGGCAAAAAAGGAAAGTCACCATACGCCATGTCGATTGTTAAAAAAAGATGAATATAGACGTTTAGTTACGTGGCATTACCTGCTGCATGCTCATTCTCTCAGTCGATGCAGGGCATTTACCTTGCATTTATCTTGCCAATATCGAGCGCGGGCAACGCGTCTATTTGTAAAATGTCATTGCACGACACTGTTTTCTTTGCGTATACTATACACTATTCAGGGATGGCGATTAAAGGACTACGTTGAGTGTTACTAAGTTCACGATTTTTTTGGGACCGAATCCGTGACATGGATGTTAAAAAAATATTTGTAAGTATGTAAGCAATGACTCGTTAAACATCAAGCCCGTTGGAACTCTCAAGTACCACCATAGCGTTGTGAGAACCCTACAACCACGATAAGAACTTAGGAGCTATATATCCAAAATCTACACAATGGTTACAATTCTGTAGGTATTTGCCTGCGTCTTTCTACCTATAAATTATTTTTGTAGTAAAACAATAGGCCCTTCCAGATGGACGTTCCTATTGCTATAGATATACTTGTATTTTATACCTGTGTGTCTGACCACTTGTATAAAGTAGTGTAAATATTTGCGCGCACATAATAATTAAATCTGTTTTCTCTGCATATACTCTACACTGTTTGTTTAGGGTTGATCGCTTTTCTATTTTTAGTCTTGCTTAGGCATGGAGCTTTCTGGGGAATGGATGAGATACCTACCCAATTTTTTCGTCGGTGTCGCTAAGGCGATTATGTCATCGATCAGGGCGAACATCCCACCGGCTTTCTTCGGATCAAAGGACCATTTGCCTTCTCTTTAACTTTAATAAAGATCACAAAATGTCAGTATAATCACAGTATTTTGAAGATATTTTTGGACGTCAAAATAATTATAATAGAATGGAATGAATCTTTATTTCATGTAAACCAGATACAGGCATTTATGAAAAGTCGAGACTCTAGGTGCGTGGTTTCAAATTGTAGGTCCTATGGAGAACAACGGGCAAGAAACTACATGGAAACTCTTATAAAATAATATATTACTCTATTAATATTAATTTAATGTGAATAAAAAAATAAGAATAGGATAATAATGATTTTCCTCTGAATCTTATTGGCAGTTACAAGCTGACCAGTCTCGACAGACGGCACCCGTTCACGAGCGTGACGCGTACGTCAGCATCGCTTAGCTCAACCATAATGAAGGGAACTCAAATGCTGTGAAAATTGTTGAAAATATATTATTTTCAGTGTGTTAATTATTTTATATTACAGCAGTGTTTGGACCATTATTTTAAAGAATAATATTGACATCAAAATTGGAGGGTGAAGTCTAAGGTTCAAGTCTAAGCTGTCTTATCTACGATCGGTCACGTTTTCTTTTTCCGTTCTTTTTAATCCTGCAATGAAATTGTGCTGAACTTAAAATGGCCCGTATTAATTTCATTGGTTAAAAAATATCAATATCCTCCTATCACTTTTTATTCGGCTAAAAACAACAACAATTAATTTCATTTATATATTTATAGTGTAAATCGGTGTATCTGTGTATACAGACAAACTTATAACACCCCTCTTTTTTATCGGGAGTTAACAATCATCCAAGAATCGAGAAACAAAACTCTGTTCTGTGAGAATTTAAACCCAAAAGAAATAAAATGAACGATTTAAATACTAAAAATGTCCAATAACCTTTTTATATTCCCCGACGTTTTCCCTCTATCGTGGTTTGTGGGTCTTCTTATAAAGAAAGCATCACAAATATTTGCTATGATAGGATTCTGTTTTCTTTACATATAATGTATGTACACTGCTCGAGTGTTTGACAAGGATGGCAGGGCTCTCAACGAGTTGGAAAAGGCTTGCGACGTGTAATGCCATGCGAAATAATGTTTATAAAGTGTAGGCGATCCTAGAGCGAATATTTGGATAGTCTTATATCCAGCAATGGACTGATACAGGCTGTATAGAAGAAGATACTATCAAGTTATCAAAATTCTTAAATACAAATTGTATTGCTCTGAAAATATGTAAGGTCTTATTATAATAATGCAAAGTAATTTAGGAGTTAAATCTATAGGTTACACAGCCTGTTAAATAATAATAGGTATAAACTTTTTTTTTAAGTTTTCTAAATTAATTAAAATAATAGATGTTTCCGTTCACATAAAACCTTTATTCCTCTATGATTATGAATGGCAATAAGGTCCGACCATAGAAATAGTACAATAGGTACTATGTATTATCTCTATGGGTCCGACCAATTGACCTGGCGGGCTCGGCTACTCTGACACACACAGGCATCGCGTCGCCGCGCCGCCTGATCTTAATGCCTACATAATTTTTTAATCTACTGCAGCTTTAATTTGATAATTATTTGAAATGAATTCTATACCTTTCATAGGCCTAGCTTCAAAATATTTTGGATTATTAAAATAAGACCATAAATACGGCGTGAAATAAAAATGACCAGCTATATTTTAAGAGGTAATCAGGTTCATAAAACTGAAAAACTTTCCCCAATAAACATAGGACGAAATATCAAAATTTAAAATCGACTTTTAATACTAAGTGACTAATATGTCGTATTTCAATTCGTCAAATACAAACCAACTTAAAGAGTGAGATTCGAATCGAGATGCGACATGTTTCTACAGGATATTTAAGCAGTTTTTATAAGTATTTATGATTCTCTCATCTGTCACGAATCTACTTTGAATGTAATTTAATGTTAATTTTCTTCAGCATTAGCTCTGGTTTTACTAGGAATACAGAGTGATATCTTATGCAAGTGGAACATTCCATGTTTCTCAATTACCCGCAGATCAACCTGGAGCTAAACCTGTCTTGAATACAAATAGGTATACGGCACGTGGATCTATGAATTTTTCAATCTTATATCTCAACGTAATATCACCGAGCTGTCCCCATATTACACCAATACGTCAACATGCTGTGCTCCTAGATCAAAAGTCTAGGTAGACTTCGAAATTAACACAGAATAAAAATTACCGATATGTGCATAGAAAGAAAGAAATATTTATTTTTGTCTGCAAAGCGAGACGATAAAGATCGACATTCAAATTCGACAATCAACATTCGAATATGTAGCATGAATCGAAATTCGAATCGTTCTTAACGTGTTGAAAGGTTTACCCAGTCAGTGTTCGAAATTCGTAATTATCTTAATATTAATTATTATAATGTTGGTAGTGCCGCAAATGATTTCAATTTTTAAATTTGTTCGAAAATTGAAATTTACCCTCATTGTTTTTGACATTTTTCTATGGCCGGGCAGTGCATTGTGCGACGCCGCTCGAATGAGTTCGGAATTGGAAGGACGTTGTTCGCTGACGGTCTCGGAGCGGATTCGTGTGTCCTTCGTGCTATTGCGCGCGCGTTGATTGTAGACTGATTTAGCAATTGCCCCACGCACGTGTTCGGTCGCGTATAGCAGTGTTACTGGCGATATTTGTCCCGGGATAGTACAGGAACGATATATTTGTGACGTGTTCGGTGACATGTGCTAGTGGAATCTCAGATGGCCGCCATACGGTGGATATAGAGGATGAGGACTCTCTTAAGGTATCTCCTAAATTACCCAATCTCATAGTTTTATTACTGAGTTTTATTACCTCTTTTTGAGAGACTCCTAAGATTAGACTTACTTATGATCCTACCTTCAGAAATTGCACGAGCGGGTCTACCGCGTAACTAAAATGGTAATGAACATAAACTCTGGTAATAAACTTCAGTACGATCATAACAATCTAGACTCTGAACTACCTTGTAAAAAAAATCTGATCATGAAGATAGAAGTCGCTACTACATGATCGTTAAAAAAATAAAAGATAGCTCGGAAGTTTGGTCTCTCACGATCGTTTTGAAGTTTATTACCAGAGTCGATATTCATTACCATTTTAGTTACACGGTAGACCCGCAGTACGCGGCTTTAAGGTGCTCCAGTTAGCAAACGAATTTGTAGTGTAGTGGCTATTGTGCATTTTTGAAGCTCCTATTGCAGAATCTTTAGAGTTTGTGTCGTCTGGCAACCAATCCCGTTGTTTATGTTATGAGGTTATTACACAATAGCTGGATGATTTGGCTTGCAGGGTTAATCACCATTCCATCGACGGCACAGTTGGTGCGGTGGCTAAGCGATTGGCTTTCTGCGCTTCGTGCTGCGGGTTCGATCCCCGCACGGACCAAATATTTGTAAGGACTACAGATAATTGTTCCGGGTCTGGGTGTGTATATATATGATATGTATGTCTGGTGGACTATGCTGAGTCTCCCTAGAACTGTTTCCTATCGTTTATTCTTCGTTGCCACTCACTAGTATTTCTCCTGTATCGAGGGAACAGTTTGCAAACAAACCAGGAAGAACTTATGTAGATCATACAAAATAATTGCTCCGTGCGGGGATCGAACCTACGGCACGTAGCGTAGAAAGCTAATGACCTAGCCACTGTGCCAACCGTGTCTTCGAACCGAATTCGTACCTGTCTGCTGACTTAATGTAGTTCACTGTCCTTAAGTGCGACAAAAAGATCATGATGACAGCATCCTGCCTGTATTATCTGAACGGTTAGGCAGAGAATGGCTGCACTAAAAAGAAAGAAAGAAAGAAAAATCATTTATTTGCCACAAACACAAGACGCACTAGAATGATAGACATAGATACTAAGAAGAGGACAGGTGCATAGACAGAGAATACAATTTTAGGATGGCAACAGTGTAACACTAAGCAGAAAAAATTTTAATTTGAAAAAAATAAAAATTATGAGCCCATCACACACGTAGCTATGATATATATTATAGCAAGACATATTACGATATATTTTCCATAGTAATCTTTGAGCAACCTCAGACGCAGCTATAATATATATTTCTATTACGTCATCAAAATATGTTATAGTATAGCTACCACGTTTGGGGGCTTGCTATAATGTAATATATAGCTCAGTATATTAATATATATTATAGCTACGTGTGTGACGGGCTATGCCTTTTGACTACCTATCAATCACTACAATCTTCCCCCTGATTTGGAGCTTCAAATTTTTATCAAGTGTTGAAACATTTCTCGATACCTATGGGATTTCGCGTTTTACAGTTTGCAAAAACAAACTAAAAACACTATATTTAATCCGAAAAAAAATTGCTTGTAGGTATATAAAAACGCCGGGGCAGGTGTACAGTGCTTCCCAGAAGTTTTATTTACTGTTTTATATTAAAATGCCTCCGAAGCTGCTATTAGGTCCCAGGGGGCGAGCCTAGGCTCTTTTTAGGGCTGCTACTGAGAATTTCCTTACAGAAAAATCCAATAACACTTTGATCATCCTTACTAATATTTTACATGCGAAAGTAATTCTGTCTCTCTATCTGTTACCTTTTCACGACAAAACGGCTGAACCGATCTTGATGAAATTTGACAAGGAGAGTGAGAGAGATGCGCGTGTGATGCCCCTGGCGTTGCAAGCGGCCATAGGTTACGGTAACCGCTTACCATCAGACAGGCTCTAGGCCTGTTTGCCAGATTAGTGAAATAAATTAAAAAATGCGTGTATCATGCAGCCGAAAGACATAGATAACTTAATCTCATATCTTTCTTTTGTGTTTTCTAAAAAAGGTCGAGCTCCTGAATTCGACGCGGTCAGAGTCGAGGTAGAATAGATCTTTATTTCATGTAAACCAAAATACAGGCACTTACGAAATGTCGAGACTCTAGGTGCACGGTACCAAATAGTAGGTCCTATGGAGAAGATCCGGAAGGAAACTCCATGGGAACTCTTTTAAAATAATAGATTACAATCTTGATCAGTACAATGTTGTGGTAAGAGCTGCGAGAGTAATGTAATTTAATGTAAATAAAAAATTAAGAACAGGATAATAATGATTTGCCTCTGAATAAGATTGCCATGGCAGTATTGTATTTGCCATGGCAATCTTATTCAGAAGACTGGTCAGCTTGTGCTGCCAGTCCCGACAGTCGGTAATAGCCATCGATGTCTATAGATACGCTCTGTCATACAAAGGGAAGCTAAAAAAATGAGACGTATTTTTTGAAGACGTCAAATTCTAAATTCAACAATGTTCGAATTATATTTAAATAGAACAGCGATACATGCACTAATGGAATAGCTACTGTTATTATATATTTTTTATTCAATACACAAATTAATAATTATGTTTGTAAACGGGGTTTGACTGGTGATCAACCACTCCATTTTTCTGAATATGGAGTACCTGACACGTCTCACTTTTTGAGTTCACTAAGCAAATCTATAGACATCGATGGTAATAGCTAGTAACAAATAATTCTAAAAATATTAATACCTACCGACCTCAATAAATATTTATAATGAAGGTACTTGGAACTTATGGATTTATTTATCTACCCTGCGTTGGCATTCCATTGTCGTTCCGCCTACCGGTGGATATAATATCAATCAATGCGGACTTAATTAAATTGGGTTATTATTTTACGAGCGTGGATTGGTTTTATTCGGCCGTAATTGGCCTATACTCAGCATTAGATTAATGACTGATAGGAATTATTTATTGTATTTCATGTTAGGGATACCTCAGCTTGTTAGGATACATCGTCTACTATTTGGAACCGCGCAGCTAGTCTCGACATTTCATAAGTGCCTGTATCTGGTTTACATGAAATAAAGATCTATTCTATTCTATCGCGAAGTTGACACAATAAAAATATATTGTTTGCAGCGGCTAACTTTCGAATATTAATTGTTGACTAAAATAAGAAAGAATTATATATTTAAAGGTACATGGCGACACTGATATTAGACACTAGTCTCGACATGAGTGTCACAGGAGTGTCACCATTTTTTTTATTTTTATTCTTTTCATTTTTGAGAATCTTTGTGTTATAGCGATATATATATCGACAATGAGTCGACAATGAGTTTCGGCGCAGTTTGTAAACTGCGACGAAACTCATTGTCGACATAGAGTGTCGTATGTAAAGTATCACCGTTTATACTTACCATTACGAAAAGTTTCTCGTACGAGAGTACCTCTGTAATTCAACAAAAAACTAAAACATTTACCTACATAGAGTAATAAAAATGCTCCATAGCCACTACAACTTTTAGAGAAATCCGTGGAACACGACAGTTTTCCCTAAAAATAGTTGTAGCACAACATAAAAAACATGATTTTGTCATAATCCTTCAAATAGGTCATGCCATTAAGAGCATCCAAGAACTCAATAGAAATCCAACGTTCTATAAGCGGAACCACAGACAAACCCTAGCTCTTAAAGATTGCAAATAAGTTAAAACCTATTTTAAAAATCGAAGAACGAATGCAAGAACTTTTCTCATCTAAAAGCATTCAGTTGAAATCAGCGGGACGTCACTAACGAAGTTAAGAGTATCGATAGCTCAGTGCTGATAGTGAAATGTTTAAGATTTGACTTTGACTTGGGCACGAGTTTAAGTTTTTTGTAAGACCAATGCGATTACTCAATGGAAATAAAAGTATGGAAGAATTGGGGAGATCTAGATCAGTGGAATACAAGGTTTAAAAAAATACGAATTAAAAATCTATAGCTTTGAAGGTTGACTCATTGGTCATGAGGACGTGAGGTCGTAAGGACTCCCAGATCTAGCAGTCCAGTAGATTAATTCACGTAACTAAAGAAGTGCAGTTTTCCCGCAATTTCAGTAAAATTTTGATCAAAACAACTCATTTGAATACTATGTATCAGAAATGCGTGGTCATATTTAAGGGTGTGGATCAGATTATCAAACTGAACAACTTTCTTTCATTTCTGATACACGTTGTATATTCTAAACTTTTTGCATTATTACTAAAATTATAAGAAATTGTTTATTTTGCAATTGAGATTTTTCAATCACTTTTACAGGTTTTTTTTTTTATTAGATACCGCCAGCATTTTCTATGACTTCCTCTTAGGAGAAACACCGAAACAAACTTAGAATTCACGGTCTATTTTTAAATCCAGATAAATATTTGTACAACACTATGTATCATCATCATTCATTCATTCATTGATTTGCATGTGAGAGGTGCGAGTCAGTGAATCGGCTCGATAGTTATTATTGTGTATTGTTTTAATTCTTTGTTTTAATTATTACTAGTCTACTAACATAGTTTGTAAGTTCTTTTGTTTTGTTACTAACACTATGGACTACCTATATTGTCTGAAAATATTTATTTTTATTTTTTATTTATTTATGTGGGAACAATGTTGTGTTAAACTCTTTTCTAGAGCTTATAATAAGAAAATTTGTCAACATGTTAAATTCAGCCAAGAAATTGTGGAGCTACTTAAATGGATTAGCTCCATGTTAACTCGGTACAGCTGATAATTTGGCATCTAGCCACACTCGACTTCTAGCTTCTAACAAAAATGTTTTTATTTTTCACCCAATCTGCTGGGTCAATTTGGTCATGTCTAGTATTTGGTCGGACATTCAATTAATGTAACAATTAATTACTTTGTGGATTGTGTGTAGACAATAGGCTAGCCCCTTGCCTCCCTTGGGAGCTGTAAACAACAAACGAGGAATGGGCTAAGCGCTGATAACAGACGCCTTTTTAACCCCCGACAAAAAAGAGGTGTGTTAAGTTTGTAATGTGTATATGTTTGCAGTATCTGTCTGTGGAATTGTAGCTCCAGAACGAATGGACCGATTTCAATGTAGTTCTTTTTTATCGAAAGCTAGTTTAATCGGGTATATAATCTTAGCCATGTTTATGAAAATCTGTTCAGCCGTTCAAAAGTTACAGCTCTTTTTCTAGTTGGAGTCGGGGGTTTTTGACGGTTAGGTTATCGAACTAAATCGTCCATACCATTTCGTTGGCTCACTGTAACAAGGTTTTAACCCTTTCCCAGTCCCATGAACCACATGTGGTACATGTCGATTGTTTAACTATTGTGTCTGCTGTCGGGACAGTGAAAGTTAAAATTTTAGCACTTATTGGGTTAAGAATGCTACAAGGCGCTTTGTTACACATAGAACCTTGCAGCATTCAGAAAATTCACATTGCTAAAAAACTAAGAACCTTGTAATAGTGAGCCAACGATTTCTAGTACCTGTTTATTTAAACATCTGTGTTTGGAACTCCACTAGCTCTCAAGACAGACCGCTCACAGTCAGACAGATAAAATCCGATCGTTACTTACTTAAGACATCGACAATCGAGCGCTCTCTCTAAAATATTCACGTTGCACTTATTTACAGCTCTGTCCTTACCTGAGGGCAATGGGCTGTAAAAGGCAACCCTCACACACTAAAGATCTATAAGTGCTGGTATTATTTCCTGAGTGGTTAAGCGATGTTACGGTGTGTGCCAAAACTGGCCCCCTGTAGAGCGTCCCCAAGCAATGATACCTAAGCAATGTTACGGTGTGTGCCAAAACTGGCCCTCTGCAGAGCGTCCCCGAGCGGTGATACTTAAGTAGGTCCGGCGCAACTTGCAGGGTAAACATGGTATACGCTAATCGAAATAGATTTAATTTTAAAAGTTACATCTTTTTATAGTTACATTTAGTTAGACATAGAAATGTAAATTGCGCCGTTCGACAATTGGAACAAGGCAATGAACTTGATCTGACAAAATTAAATCGATTCCGATTACGAGCATATCGTGATTACTCTGCTAATAGTAAGGCTATAATACAGCAGGTCATATTGTGAGAAACGTATCTCGCACGGCTTGATTTTTTTGGCGTATCGTAACATTAACCTAAGCGAAATTTGAAAATAATAATTATTATAGTTTAAATAAAAACAACACGCTTTAGTCATCCAAACTAAACGTGTATGCAAAATTTCAGCTCAATCGGAAACCGGGAAGAGTGTCAGATTTAACTTCCAAGATTTTCTTAAATAGTTAGTTAGTTACAGGTGAAGCTAATAAAAGCGTGTTAAAAAACACACGTTGAATCCATGATATTTTTTGGAAATACATGCTGTATTTTTACATTTTCATGAAACATATAATTAAACAAAAATACGATAGAACTAATTAATAATATTTTTTTATCAAAATTTGCTTACGTTAACATTAAAATACAACAAAATCATTCGTGTTTAGCGTACAAAAGAAGTATATCATATAGTTAACCACCAGTTTAGCGTGGAAATCTAAAATATACCAATCAGATTTTGCATAAATTTTCCTTTAGAAATATTATACGTGACCTATTTATATGACATTTGGATGAAATATTGGGTTCTGATAACATGTGCTGGGTTACATAAGTAGGTATAGTTAACAGCTGCAGGGTGTAAATATAGTCGCTGTGATTCCCAAGTTTATTAATTTAGTTGGTTACAAGGTTGAATTGAGAGTTCTGAAATTAGATCAAATTAATTGTGTATAACGTTCTAGATTAATTTATAGATATTTATTGAATGGACAGTTGTGACTGTTTGCGTTACAATTACGTTATTCAAAGAAACTACTTTTATTTATAACCTAATCGTCAAAATCCCCCGACTCCAACTACAAAAAGAGCTGTAACTTTTGAACAGGTGAACAGATTTTCATAAAACATAGGTAAGGTGATACCTGCTTAAACTAGCTTTCAATTAAAGAAACTGCATTGTTATCGGTCCATCCGTTTTCGAGTTACGATGCCACAGACAGAAACACATATACACAGATACACAGTACAAACTTATAACACTCCACTTTTTTGTTGGACGTTACAACACGAGGCATCGTATTGCGTACAGTTTAATTTCGTCGTCTCTGTGACACCCCTAACTTTTCTTTTATCCAACGTAATTACGAGGACAATTTTAACTTTAATCTTTTGTACTGCAGCTTGCATTCTTTCGGCGTTTTTCATAAAACAATGTGAGTTGAAATCAAGTCTTTTGTATTCAATTCTCATGTCCGCTTTGCTTTCAAAAAGATTTATAATATATTATTATTTTATGTAATTGAGGTGTTTTTGCTAGCTTGTGTGTGTGTGCATTATTTATCAGATCACGCTTTTACTTGTTTGTGTTGTAGAACTGTCTGCTAAATGCATATTGAAAGTATACGGTACTTATAACATGACACAAGTATTACATTTTTGTCTGTCTGTTTTTCTGTTTGTCCCGGCGAATCTCCGGATTTCCGATATTTCACAATAAAATCTACACGTCATTGTATTCAAAAAGACAAGTTAATCTAACCATTCACGAGTTTATTGTTTGATTTCATAGTACCATTGGAAAATATCAACAATTGAAATATCCTTTTCAGAGCAAAGAGGATTAAGTATAGACAAAACAATCACTATCACTGAATGCAGTGCTTGTATTCTATAAATCTATGCAAATAAATAAAATTGAAGTGTCCGTTTTTAATGTCAAAATAAATAACAGCTTTTTATTAAATGCATATTAAAGCATATACGGTAAGTATAACAAAAAAACTATTTTTAAAATTTTTGTCTGTCTGTCTTTCTCACGTTTTTTTGCGCGAACTTGCGATTGTCGCGTATGCAAATACGCGACAATCGCAAGTTCTATTAGGATGACGCATAAAAAATACTTAACAGATTGAAAGAAAGACAGCTGTTTGCTTTTGTGTCAGCTAGTTTTAAATACAGCTGGAGGGGAATAACAATGAAAACAATATTTGGATTTAAATAATATTACGTAGGTACTATTTTTATATAACTCAATTGAACTGTCCTAATGTTGTACCTCATAGATAAGGCGCGGTTCCCCGAGGCAGATTACTAGATAAGACTTATTCTATGAAAATAAATATTAACGAGATCAACAATAGTTACACAAATTCGAAATTGAAATTCGGTACCCACGGAAAATGGTTCAGAACTAAATAAGTGATCGCCCAGTGGCAAATTTCGACCGTAATTCTATACATATATCTACCTATGAATTTAAGACAAAGAAGTGTTTTATTTTTTACTATGTAGTGCAAATTTGTGTTTTATGATTTATTCGCCATTTGTTTGCTACCACAGACATTACCGAGTCTCAAAAGCAAAAGTATCTGCATTAAAAAAAAAGCTAAGCCATTTTGAACCCACATAGGTATCTCGTTTTTTTACGATGGGTACTGAAAAATATGGCTGGCCCATTCATGGCTGTGATTGCGAGACAATAAAGAGATTTAAAAGTAAATTTAACATTTCACACGCGCAAACCCGCGGGTACAGTAAAAATAAACAGACTGGGAATGTGACGTGACGCCACGTATGACGTTTGAAAGTGTCAGTGACGTGAAGTCTGACCTATATACATAGAGATAATATATAGTCTTGTACCATTTCTATGCCTATATATTATTAGATATGTCAAGAGAAAACTTTGTAGGTATATAATTTATTATATAGATTTTTTTTATGTAGTGAGCATTATTTGTGGAGTGCTTCAGTCTCTGTTCCTAAATGCAACCGCAGTATTGGAATACAATTTAAAACAAAACGAAAATTCGACTTAGTATGGAGGACACGCATAATTTATTAGCGCAAGCCATACAAAATCAATTTTTAATTTTGTTTTGGAGTGATTTTTAGTACTGCGGTTGCATTTGGGAACGGACACTGAATCACTCTGAAAATTTTGCGCACTACATAAAAAATATCCTTTATAATATTATGTGGTCGAATTTCGACCACTGGGCGATCACTAGTACTATTACTTACAACCACAAGGTAAAGTTTACTAATTGCTTCTTATTGTTACATAATTATAGCACGAGAATTTTTGTAATTACAACGAGATTTTTTCTCGGTGCTTTTCTATCAGAAATATGTAGCACAATGTTCGAAATACGACCATATAGGTATTATATATAAATTTAAAAAGAAATAGTTATTTGTTATGCAAGGCTGCAAAGTTGTTATTTGGTACGTATTGAATACCGAGCAAGCGAAAGACTCTAAGATAACTTAACAACTTTTTTTCGATTATAGTACACTTCGGTTCCACCAAGGATTTTCAATTTAATTTTTATGGCAGCCGCACATTGTCTATGGTGGCGCGATTAGGGTGCATGCGCGGCGCGCGAGAGCGCATGCGCGGCGCGCGAGAGCGCATGCGCGTTAACTTCTGAGTTTCGGCGCCATTTTTGTTTATTTGCAATATTAATGTGTTAACTACCTATTGCATGAGTATAGATAAAGTAGTGTATAAAACTGCACATAATTAGGTATTAAAACACTCGTGTGATACTGTTAAAAATCTCGCCTGCTGCTCGATTTTTAAACACGCTCGAGTTTTAATTCCCCCTATTAAGCAACAGTTTCTTAAACTACTATTATCTGTTTATCTAACGTCTATGCCACATAATCCAAATCAGTATGCACCTCAGTTACTTGTGAATTTTTTTCAGGAAATAATTTAATGAATGGCTAATATTTAGCATTGTCTTATCTAAGCCCTGTGGCCTTATTGGATTTTATTGTATTTTTCATTATTAGCGAGGCCTTTCTTTTCCGAGCCTTTGTCTCAATGTGTGGCGAATGTTTACAACGGACGAATCGCACGCGAACAATGAATTATTGTTTTGTTGTAAATGTAGTTCGTTATTTTACAATACCTTTTAAGGATAGCTGATCCCTTGTAGAGGTACAAAGAAGTGGAGGAAATGGCGGAAAACAAGCTCAAACTCTTGAAATAATTACGATCCCTTCTCACAATGGGTTACCATTATTAGAAGACCTTTCAAACAACTAAACATCATTTCTTCTGAGAATAAACAGTAACAATAAAAATAATTTTCCTGATAATAATCAGAACTTTATATAGGTATTTATATACATCCAGCAAATGCTGAGCTGGCAACCCTTTCGATATGGGGGTGCTCGTCGGTGCAGTAAAATCAACTTTATTATATTATTTATCCGTGTTTGTTTGTTATTATTTCTTATTATTATTTTTGTTTCTTTCTGATCTCTGTGTTTAAATTTTATTTTATTTTATTTCTGTACTGACGATGTGTCCTTTATCGAATAAATATTTTCTATTCTATTCTATTCTATTCTATATGGGACGGTGGTGAAGATCGCGGGTTTGATTCCCGCATCAACTCAAATATTAATTTGTATGGCTGTTACTTTTGAACGGCGGAACAGATTTTCATGAAATATAGCTGACGTGATACCCGATCAAACTAGCTTACAATTAAAAAAACTGCGTTGAAATCGGTCCATCCGTTTTGGAGCTACGATGCCACAAACAGATTCACAGATATAGAGATACAGAGAGATACGTAATATTATATATAGATACACAGATCTACACATCCACAGATTCACAGATACACACTAAAAACTTATAACCCCCATTTTTGTCGGGGGTTAACAGAGTCTGGAAGTTTTTATAGAATAGAATAGAATCTTTATTTCGCATGTAAAATTTATGACTTAAGAAGTTCGGGAGGGTGCAGCATTTTATTAAAAAAATAACAAAAGCGACGAAAACCGGACAATACAGGGTCGCCTTAAAGCAAATTGCTGGAGATTTTCTTTTGAAGCCGCATTCTCTATGGCCCTCGAACCGGTGATTACCGCGACACTTTGTCCTGGCTTACATTTTGTTTTCAGGACTCTTCTCTTCATAACAATGGAGAGTTCTTCTAAAATTCTGAATAAGAACACGTACATTTTGGTATATTCATGATACCTATAAGGTCCCACCTTTCTTGTCCCGATCCCCTTATGGGGTTGTAATTGTACTCATGTATGGGTATCTGAAAATGTGTAAGTCAAATTGTGGAATCCGCCACATTACAAAACGGCAGCTGAATTACATAATTCGCCGCAATTTAAAACGGCTAGCTACTTTACAAAACGGCTGTAAGTTCTGTAAACCCGAATTGTTGTAACAATGAGTTCAACAAAGTTGTTCACAGTTACTAGATTAGGGCACCTCGAGCATTAGGTTAGAACTGCAATATAACGCGCGCGAGCCGAGCGAGCGCTTGATCTAAAATGGTCGCAGTTTCCAGATTCCGAGCAGATCGTTAGGAACTATCAGCTGTTTTATAAAAAGGAGTTTATTTAGTAACATAAAATACTATTAGTTATGTACTAACTAAACTTAAATATGTACACAGCCTATAATTATTTAAAAACGAAAAATAAATATATAAAATAAAGTAAAAAATACAAATATAAATCCAAGCACCTAGGCGTCAAAGAACTCCTCCTCATCTCTGTCAATTGGTAGCGTGTCCACAAGAACATTGTACATAAAATGTTCTTGGTGTCCACAAGAACATTGTTCTATGTACAATGTTCTTGCGTGTCCAGAAGACTGGCAGCATTGCCACGTAGGACATTATCTGTAGGCCATATAAATAATTGTTCCGTGCGGGAATGGATTTTATATGTATTTGCTAAACTTATTCTAAAATTTGCATTAAAAATAAACAATACACTGGCCTATTCTTAACAACTGCCCAAATACACTCCCAATCGACGAGGAAATAGCCGTTCAGAACTGGCGATAAATTTCTCCTCGTACGAATATTAAAACTAGGGAAGATAAAGCAATAAATTGTAAGGTCGTTGTCCGGTGCGGGCGATAACGGACACCGCCGGACACTGACCGGACGGTCCCGGACGGTGCCGCACGGATACCGCGGCCATATTTCAAAGAGGTGCTTCCCTTGCGTAAAATGAAAAGATTTCTTCGCTTTGATGATGAATGGTTTCTGAAGTTCTGACCTTGACTAGGAATCGTGCCTTCGTGCGAGAAGATATTTTGCAGAATTTCCATAAGATTGGGCAGGAATTTATTGAGTGCCCACTTACCCTTACAATATCTTCGACATCTTTAACGTCGACCCCTCTTTGTATTAAATAATGCAACATTAGGAGGTTAATCTATAGGTTCCAAAGACTGTATCTATCAAAAAAATTAATTAAAATAATATCAACATTATTTTATAATACAATTATGTATTCAAAATTAGGTAATTAAAATTAAAACCTTTATTCCTATATGATTATGACTGGTACTAAGGTCATGAACTCGATCACATACCCTGCGGGCTCGGCTACTCTGACACACACACGCATCACGTCGTTGCCGCGCCGCCGCCCGATTTTAATGCCTACAGGTTTTGGATAATAATATACCATTCTTATCCTAGTTTGAAAATATTTTGCATTATTGAAATAAGACCTTATAAAGATCTTATATCATCTTATAAAGATGTTGATCACTAGGTAATTGCTCGAGCAGTCCGTGTATGGCGGGCCTAAGGGACGCTGAGTCTTAACAGTGATTTTCATGGTTCTCTTAAGATAAATGTAAGATGAAGACATGGTTAAAATAATTAGGACTAAATACGCGAGTTGCCAATTTCTGAATCTTCACGGATTATACGACTTTGTAGTCTTCATCCGAACCAAGTACTTGTTTATTTCTAGCCGTTACGTTATTTCAGTATAGATTTGTAGATATTATGTTAACTTTGCACGCTCCATCCGAACCAAGTACTCGGTTGTAAATAGCAATGACTTGTTTATTTCTAGACGTTACGTTTTTGCATGGTTACTGCCATGTTAACGTTGAACTATTTTTTTTAAACCAAACTGTTATTTAAAAATAGCTAAAACTAAAATGTATAGCCTCAAACATTTTAATTTACCGTTTCAAATTTCTATTTAACTTCCATCTTGAAACAGAACTTGATACCAACTAAGCGGCCGGTAACCGCAGACCAGCACAAAGGTGCAATGTTTGAAAACTTAATTAAACGCCATCTAGTTTCGCAACAAAGAGAATGTTTCTGAAAAAAATAATGGAAGAAACACAATGTTCGAATTGTTTGGTTTGTTGGGCTGTATGCAGAATGATGTATTTTGCAATACTCACAAATAATAAAATATTTTAATTAATCATGCATTCATTTCACACTTGACAATTAAATAATAAAAAATAGGTATAATTGCATTTATTTTGTTGCAAAAGTATTTTTGGATCCTCCTGCAACGACTAGAAAGACAGCAATATTTGACTGACACTAGACGAGTACCTACTTGGATAACAATTTTTATTTTACTTTCATATTTAATGTAAGGATAGTAGAGAAATTGCACCCCCACGGAACCGGGGACGGGTTGCTAGTAGATCAGAAACAGAATTATAATTATATTACATATTATAATTCCGAATGGAAATGGAAATGGAATGGAAATTGCTACACCGACAAGTGCTTAGCACTTAAATTTTGGATGGATGGATGGATTATAATTCCAAAGGATTTTTTTTAAATGATGATATCTCAATGTTGAACACCGCATCAAAATCCGTCGTACAGTTATGAAGTATAGTTAGTGATTCAAAAGTATCAATTATAGTATAATTTAATAGATAGTCTTTTTGAAACATTTGCTTGGAGACACGGCCTTACCGCGTTTTTGTAAACACAGAAGAATTTTCATTTTGCAAGCGTATGCCAGCGGTGAAGTGGAAAATTTATGATATAAATGTATAACTTTTAATATAACTACGTCGATGTTTGCGGTCTGTCTAAAATATGGAAATGATTCCATCTTGAACATGGAATTTTCCATGTTCAAGATGGTTTTCCTGTGTAATTCTAGTCAATTTTAAACTCACTTGTATGCGTATGGTACATGCGATAAACTTGCTTGTATACGTACAGGGCCTTAATTCTGTAATTTCAATTTTGTCTCAATAGTCTCAGAATCACAGATATAGATATAATCTATTATATATCTGTGGTCAGACTAGTCTCGTAATTGTTGTTTTGCAGTATCGTTCATCCTATTCTGACTCCTATTGCGTAGGTAATAGAAGTAAAACTCGGTTATTTGCCAGTTATTAAGTTTCTTTCTATAGATTACAATTGCTCCGTAATATCCATAAATAATATAATATAATTTTTTTTTTTTTACATGGCTAATTCACTCAAGGATTCTACAAAAATCTTTTTTAACATACTGTATTAAATATTGATCCATGAAAATCCTCTCAAGAGCATTGACCTATCTGACTCCGCCGTTAGTGAAAGACAAAGAATAATATCCTTTGTATATCTATCTAAAGTTTAATCACAATTAGAAGCTTTGATTAATGTAGGTATCGATATTTATGTATTTTTAGAAGATTCAGTTTCATTTACGTACAATGTTAGTTGGGATATTAAGTTTATTTAACAAACTACAATATAATATAATTATTAATCAAAGCTATGATTTTATTGAGTGTATAAAGGCCATTTTCTAGGCAGGGGTGGTCAAACTTTCGAAGTGTAAGATCTATATTTTAATCCAAAATATCAATTAAGTGGTCTACCGATCAACGGTTTTTAAATAAAACAAAATATTTTAGCATGACTGTCTAAAATACACACAAAAAAAAAACACACATCGCTTCTTGCACGAAAAGTGTATAAACTAAAAAGTTTTGCAAAATTGAGTTAATTAAACAAAAATGCTAAGTATCACCTTATATTTTCTCCTGAATAGTGACAAAAAATATCGTGAAAAATTCTGAGATTAGGGTAAAAGCCGGATAGTTGCCACACTTTTCGAAAAAGCTCTATTATTAATAAATATGAACTTACTAAGAAGAATGCGTCATGTATATCAAAACATAGGTCTTTAATCTTTCATTGTAGCCTATTTTTGTAAACATAATTATTATAGGTTTTGAGTAAATCCCGTTTTATTTGACCTCTTAAAAAAGGGATAGTTGCCTACTGTAGCGGATAGTAGTAGTAGCGAAGAGTAGTAGGCCACCGGCGGTATCGGGAACAGGGTTTATTATTTATTATTACTATTATCAGTCTATGCTGTCCCACTCCTGGGCAAAGGCGTCCCTCCATATATTTTATTATCCAAAATATTTTATTTAAAAAAAAACGGGTTTCTGAAAACGCCTAGGCGGTCGTATCTTGATATCTTGATCTTGGCCATCCCTGTTCTAGAGCCTGTGGTTTCTGCGTGCATGTCTAACATGTGTCTATTAATTAAATTATAAAGTAATATTAATTTACACATACAATCAAGATATTCTTGAAGCTTAAAATTTAATCTACAAGAATAATATTTGTTGTCTAAATAGCAAACATCAAAATATTAACAAGAATCTGCTTGTTAATGTGTTAGTTTATGAATTCATACATGTAATATACAGGGTTATTTAAAATTTGTAATTCACCAGCAGTGCTTTAAGGGGTAAGGCTGCGTTAAGACGACACGCGCCCGTTAAGCGCACGCCACGCGCGTCAGCACCCGCGTCTAACTCGCTTTGAATTTTTTTGTATATAATTTGAGTCTTATGACATATCGATAGATCTCAAATTGCATTTATTAAAGACCAACCGGACACGCCACGCGCCCGCCTCGCGCCCGCCTCGCGCCCACCCCGCACATGCTTTGCAACCACTCGCCCCGTACGCCTTGCGCTATTTTGCTATATATACGCTAATTTTGCGCGTACCGAGCGCGGGTGTAAGGCGTGCACAACGACTGTGCGTGGTCGGCGCGTGTCGACTGAACGCGCCCTAAGAGTACCGACTCATCACTATGAACAAATTTTATTATGGTGCCAGCCCTGAAATCGCGAACGAAAAATAATTATCTTTTCATACCTTCCTCGATCATAATGTATGAAAATTTTTATATTATTTCGCGATTTCAGGGTTGGTCCCATAATCCCAAATCGAGAGAAAAAAACAGCTGTTCCATACAAAAGTCACCCAACCTAAGTAGGTCAATTTGTATGGAGCAGTCAATTTCTTTTTTAACAATTTCAGATTTATTGGTCCCACTATAAAAGTTGATAGGAGGATAAACACAGGACGCTTCTAAAATGTTCTTGATAATTAAAATTTAATGTTGTATACTGTATATTTTAGATAATTCTAAAATTCTGTAAACAGTCGTCCATTTTACAGAGTAACTTCATTTATATTCCGAATTCATGATAATAATAACTGTTATACCTTCATAAGCTAGACCCTCAAACTAGGGCTGGTCCCGCGTCCCTAGGGCCCTACAAGAGGTCATAATAATTAAATGATTACCCTACACGGTCGGGGTACACAGATAACTTACATTAACTATCAACAGATTTTAGTTGTAGTTAATTTCAAACTAGCTTTTGCCCCTTGGTTTTCATACCTCCAAGTAAAAACTAAAATACAGGATATTTTTTATGTAGTGCGCAAAATTTGCAGAGTGATTCAGTGTTCGTTCCCAAATGCAACCGCAGTAGGTACTAAAATTCACTCCAAACAAAATAATTGATTTTGTATGGCTTGCGCTAGTAAATTACGCGTGGCCCCCATACTAAGTAGCTTTTTCGTTTTGTTTTAAAGTGTATCCCAATACTGCGGTGGCATTTAGGAACAGAGACTGAATCACTCTACAGATTATGCGAACTACATAATTTTTTTTTCTTGTATAGATAAAAATAACAAGAGAAAAAGAAGTTTAAAAGGAGAGAGAACATCTTCGCTTTCGTACTATCGATTATACTGAACACAGTCTTATGTTGTTTATACACAAACCTGGGAGGCTAAAAAGCCACTTTATATGAATCACAATATGATTCATATTACAAATGTCAAAATATCTACTTAATTGACAATTCTTAATGTCATCCACATAAGGTTCATATTCAGTAATCATCTGTTTGACAGTTACTATGCAGATGTACTCGTAGATGAATTGCTCAATGTGGCCTTTTTAGGCCCTGGTGTCCTTCGTCTTGAGATCCTCAAATACCTAACACAAAGTGAAGGGGTGGTTTAGCAAGAAACTTTTCACCAAAACAATACCTCTCAGCGCCAGCCATACATAATTAATTCTTCATACTCCCAGAATCGTCTTCGCGAACATTCTACGACAGATTTTCAGTACTTTTTTACGGTAGTTGTCAAGCACTTCGTGAAAGCTAAAAAGTTGGGTGAAGACTCAATTTCCGAGATGGAAAATCTAGTTAATTGCTCGTGTGCCTTCATAGAAATTATTTTAACTTTGAACTATCCTAGTTTCTTGTCTAATAAATTTATTTAACGGAAAAATAATATTTTTCAAAGAACTTGTTTGATTTTTGATGTTTTTATAAGGGAAGAGTCACTTAACGTTTTTGAAGTCAAATTCTAGGAATTCAGACTTCCATTTACAAAAATATGAGTAAATTATACCAATTGATCTATATATTAATATCGTGAACTTTGTACCCCTTTTTAAGCATATTGCGCGCACGGAGGAGTGTGAGATTTGACATAGTTAAAGTTTATGGAGAAGGACTGCAGAAAGCTAAAATGGCGGTCGAATTTCGACCACTGGGTGACCACTAGTAAAAATTAATAAATAAGAAAAATGCCAATTAATTATGAATACACACAGTCCACAAGTCAAATAGGTAAATAAAATACTCCCTGGGATAATACAAAAGTGATTTTCTAAACTTTTTGGCAACAGGTTTTTTTAACGGTTTTCTTCTTAAATGTTTCCGAATGGGATGTTCAGTTTTCATATTTTCTGATTCAGGAAGTTTTTGGTCACTCTATACAAAAACCAAAAAAGTTTCGAATTGTCAGATCCAGTACCTAAATGATTCTAATAATTGAATGTCTGGCCAGGCAAAACGTTTTTTTTTTTTTTTTTTACTTTTTTTTACCCGTCTACGATAGGCTCTGTAGGAAATCGTTATAACTCCCTACATGAACTGTTGAACTACAATCATTTACCTGAGTGAACAACTCACTTTGAAGTTACCTAGAACTGGTAACCGGTACCTGGCAACTTTACACTTTGCCTTATAAACTAGTGTTTAACTTAGTTTCGTTTGTAATATTGCCAGCGAACTGTTTGAGGTTAGTTTTCAATATTCTATAGTATATAAATACGCATGGTAAATTAAATGTTCATCAACCTATGTCACTGACTGTACATTTTCCTATTCGAAACAAAAGAAGTCCTCAACCCATTCGTAACTAACCAATACTGAAACTCCAATTCATTTGTTCGTAACTACTTCAAACCAATCCGTTTTAAGACCAAAACAATACTGGTAAAGTAATTTCAAGAGTCCACGTCTCCAGCATCCTGATTCTCGGATCGCAATTCATCATTCAAAATGTCTTGCGGCCGATAAGAGGCTTCTGTTAGGAGACGCCCCTTCGAGACTTCGTGGATACAATTATTAAGAGCCGCCATTCTGTTTTCGACCCTTTCTTAAAGGAGTTTATACAATTGGAAACTGGATGAGGGTATATCTGACTTTTGGACAATGTTAAATGGTTTTCTGGACACAGTTTGAATCGTGTTGTCTTTTGAGATATTGTGTTGCATCTTTGGTGTCACAGTGGAAAGTTCTAGCTGCAATACCTTGATAATTTAGACCTTGTCATCAGAATAGAATTGATCTTTATTTTATGTAAACCACACACAGCCACATAAGAAATGTCGAGAGTCTAGGTGCACGGTTCCAAATAGTAGGTCCTATGGAGAAGTATCGGCATGAAATTGCATGGATTTTATTTTAACCCACGACAAATAAGAGGGGTGTTATATAGAAACGAATTGTGTATTGCAAAATCGCAAAAAAAAATATGTCATATGTTTGGGTAAAATAAGTATTGAAGTTTTGTATGGGACAGCTGATATTTTTTTCGAGATTACGATGTTGGTCCCATGGAGTTTGTTCAGTTTGATGGTCTGATCTACACCCTTAAATAGGACCACGCATTTCTGATACACGTTGTATAGAAACAAATAAACCGAGTAGGAACTATCGATGTGTGGAATGATAGTTCAATGGCGCCACTGTCTTCGCACCATAATAACAAATTGTATGTAACTGGTGTTAGTTCCATTTATGAACACGTTTATTTAGATTTTCAAGCCACAAGTCTTTCAAGCAACTTACAGCGTCAACATTGCTTGACAGTCGCTGAAGTCGTATCGAGTGAGATTGCTCCAAATTGCTCAAGTAACTTCACTGTATCCATCGATTATAGCCGTGCTATAATTCCTCTAAAAATTCCCGTACACCGCAAACTGCTCTTTGTATCTTTTGTATTTCTTGTATACAATAAAATTTATTGTATTGGAATGTAACATTGTAGTAAAATATTTCTATAGTTTGGTAACTTTGTGTGACATAGCTATCAAGGATATTGGAATGGAAGTTTTATGGGTTAGTCTCAAACGTGCTATAATTTATGCTCTATTTGATACCTGGGTTATTCCCATAAAATTTAAGCTCTTTAACCCATTTAACAGAAAGGTAGTTATTGGTTACCTGACAAAACGATAAAATAGGTATATCTTTTTACAACATCATAACTTTCTTACCAAGATACCGCGATATTCTACCGTTTTTAGAGTTATATTCGATATTTTCATAAATAAATAAAATCATTGAATTAACTCCATTGTTATATTTAGAACTATGTACCTAGGTATGCTCGATGAGGGTGTACAAAGATGTTTCATTATCATTCATGGATAATTCAAAATTAAAATCAGCCCAAACAAAGATTAAAAATTTTGAAAAAGAAATTACTCATATTGTTTACGTGTATAGCAATCACAAGAACATTTTATTATTATTTTTTCTAATCGACTTTTTTTTTTTTTTTCACTCTTTATGTTACCTACCTACCTACACTGTTTACACACAATACAATAAAGGTATATAACAGAGCTGGTTGAGTCCACACAAGGTTCATAATCTGTATGACAACATTAAACATTTCTTTGAAAAAATCATAAAATATATCTGACATTGTTAAAGACTGTCTTCTCTGCACATTGAAAGAACAGAGTTGTAACTGAGAAACTGAACTTTACAGACAAGATACCTGGCAAAGAGTAACAAAAAACAGAAAGTACATTGCAGAGAAAAGTTTTATTTTCAACGTGTTTGCTTCGGACTGAACCGGGCCGAGGAAGGCGAGTTACGTAGCTAAAACTAAGAAGTTACACTGAAACGTTTACGCTGCGTTTTGCATTTTAACCATTTTGTAAAATATATTCGACGTAAAAAACTCTATGGCTGACATTCAGAGACGACAGATACGAGTCTAAGCGTGAACTTACGCTTCCATCTGTCAAACTTACGAACAAATTTTGACAGATGGAAGCGTAAGTTCACGCTTAGACTCGTTTCTGTCGTCTCTGAATGTCAGCCTATAAGAGCGCTGAAGACACTGTCAGTAACTTCACAGTACAATCACAGTATACTGACATTAATCAATGTTGCTGTTATCATACTGACAGCAATTTGACGTTCCATTAAGAAAGAGTTTTGACAATTGCTTTCCACTGCAAAAGAGAAATGAAGAACGAGTTCGTTATTAACTATTTTTACTCGTTCAGTCCTCTCCGCTAGACTCTTTGTTGGTGGAAGGATTTCTATGAAGTTTACCACTCCGTAAGAAGCCTGCTCCACTGCCAGTGGAAACCCGGCTTGAAAGTATTATGTCTATAATGATAATAAATGAGGTATTTGTTTGTATGTAGGAGGTAATCTCAACTGTTGAACCGATCCTAAAAATAAGTGCAGATATTATAGGCTAAAATATTGTATTTTGATAAAAATAAAACGCACTGGTGAAATCGCGGGAAACAGCTAGTTTATTATAATTTTTTACATAGTAAACACTATTATTCTTAATTAAATTGAAATTAAACTTGTTATCAAAAAATACTATTGTGCAAGTCACTTAATAACAGAGCTATGAGAGATGACCGTGAATTATGATCCCGGGGACTTAGAGGACACTAAGGGATTCGTGGGCGGTTGGCACAACACTAGATATCCCCTGTCAATATTTAGCTAAGTCGCGACCCAATCTTAACCTAGATTAAATTCGAAGACTAACCGACGAATTTGATAACTTAGTCAAATATTTAGTTTGATTAATAGATACCTGTCTAATGACTTTATGTTAATTCCTTTAGAGGTTACTTAGAATTCTGCTGGACTTGTTTTTTCTTTTCTGTTTTTATTTAAAGTTCACTTTTTAAGCAGTCGGGTTTTTTGATTTTTTATTTTACACTTTTTACCATTCCAAATAACATTTAAACATATAAGTTGTATAGGTACCTATATTTTTATAAAACCCTTTATTGTGACAACCAACACGATAGGTTTTGAGTTAAATAAAATTTTGACGACATATAAATGGCGAAAAAATCGGCCATTTTAATTTTGATATACCCAGTCTTTCTCTCACAAATATGACGAATCTAACGACACCTCTCAAGCTGAAAGAGCGTGCCAAAGAAATATAGATACATACCTACATACACTCGAAAAATGTAACCGTCCTTCTGGCGCAGTTGAGTAAAAACTAAGATGCTTATATGTATAGCTCAACATAATTCTTACGCCTACATCAAATAATCATCGTGCTCGGATCAAAGTGAAAGAAGAAAAAAGTGAAAAGTGAAGTCAGGTGATATGAGTGAGTGAAGTGAAAGTGATCTTGGTGTAAGTTTATTTAAGTTTTGTGCGTCATACTGGGCGTAAAAATAAAAACTTTTTCTTTCTTTCTTTCAAAGTAAGTCCAACCCGTGCGAGAACACAAACATGCATCGCGCACGTGCTTATTACCATAGTGTTACAAAATTAGACGATAAAAAGTAAATGCGCAGGAATAATTTCAAAAAAGCTATTAAAACTCAAATCTAACTTGTTATTAGTTAAAATGAAATAAAAAATAGATACTAGAATACATTTTTTTAACCTCTGTAGGTATATCTAATGTAAATATTGCGCAAAAACCAAATAATTTTGTCAAAATTGAACATATTATATGGTGCTGTGTGAAGCTAGAAAAGTGAAACATAATAAAAGGCTCGTTAAAAATCATAAAGATGACACTAAATCGTCATTTAAAAGGTGTACCTTCCTAAAAGATTTCATCATGAGACCATTTAAAAGTTCAATATCAAAAGATACATCATGCTTTATTATTTTTTAGGTCATGTTGTGATTAGATTTTTATATCCGTTAGTAATTTTTTTTTACAAAGTCTCGCAGTATTCATGCTCTCACGCTCACTGTGCTGTGCCCTGCAAGATGTACTGCCTGTGACTGACATCTCGCGTCTCACCCTCACGACGTAACTACATACTTCATAAGCTCAGGCATCGACCGGGCCTATTATAGCAGTGGGAGAGTAATGGGTTGGATTTATTTATATAATTGTATTCACCGCACTACAAGATGGCATTAAGAATATCCGATAAATCTTCGCCCTGGGAATGGAATCCAAGGTCTCACGCTCGTCCGCGCTTATAACCACAAGTAGAAATGCAGCTGGGTCATATACCTTACAATTACCGAAACAGTACTGTACTATAAACAATACTTACTTCGTTCTAACTACCAGTCGTTCTTGACTATTTTACACTGAATATTTAATACTTTCGAGCTTCTAACGGCGCAGGTGTTCGGTTCCCGGACGAGGTTGGTTTTTATTTCAACCACCGTTCACATGTTAAATATAAGTTTCTTGGTAATATTTCGTGTCACGCATTGGATTCCGCATGGAAAAATATTTGTTATTATACTCCTCGAGATCTAAGAAGTCCCTTTTGACAGATTTAAAGAACGATAGAATGTAACTTAACAATGTTACTAATAGGCTGTGAATAAAAACCATTTTGAATAGACACTTGATAATAATTATGAAATTATTATAAATTTTTGAGATACGTATAAATTAGCATGGTATATAATTTTTTAAGTATTGTTTTAGCATCGAAATATTTTTAAAATGCATGTTTATGTACTGCCGAAATATCATAAAAATGGTTACGTTCTCAATCAATTATTTTTTAAATAAAGGGATGTGATCACTAGAATCGTTAAAATCGTTTGAAATATCAGTATAAAATTACGTAGTATTAAAAACTCTTTAAAGGCTGTATGACACGTACATTATATTATTATGATTAATTTAATTTCTCTATGATCACAATTTGCTTGACACCGGCAGTATTGACAATGACGTCTGTGCAGTTTTTCGCGATTTTTCCGACTAATTGTTCGTTCTCTCTATTTCTCGGATACCTCTGTTTTTGTGATCTGGCTTTGATTTTGGACTGTTCCCGCTTTTAAGTTGACTTGGCTTGCTATACTTGGATTCTAATAATACTGTGATTTCGGCCGTCCGTTACAATTTTTTTTTCAAATTGTCTATGTGTGTCTGATTTCGTACTGTGAATACTAAATCGCGCAACTTGGTTTGGAAACTATGTGAGTACTTCGAACGTGAATCAATAACTGGTGGACCATTATTACCGGTACAAGTGGATAAATAATTTTGGCATGAAATTATGAATATTTTTTATTATTCTGTGAAGATACCTACAGAAATGAGTTTTCATATTTATAAATTCGGTGTCTACTACATCAATAAATTGCTTATCAGATGAATTTCTCGATTTTTATGCATAGTTTTAAACGATCATATACTCTTAGAATTCTAAATCGATTTATTATATAAATCGATATTTTTGGTTACCGATTTATACGCTTCACATCCCAAATTAACTCAAATGATATATGTCAAAAGTGGCTTTTTAGATCTCGAGGACTATATTTTTACAGTTTCAAAAACCAACATTTTATTTTATTTTCTTTGTAGCCTTTGTGAAACTATCTTGCGGTTCTCCTGATGGTAAGTGATCACCGCCGCCCATGAATATCCGCAACACCAGAGGAGTCACCGATGCGTTGCCGACCTTTTAGGATGGTGTTAGGAAAAAGGGAGGAAAAGGAGAAGGAAAGGGACTAAGGGAGGAATTTATTTTGAATTAGAACTTGATTTTACAAAACTAGCAACCCGTCCCCGGCTACGCCCGGGTGCAATTTCTCTATTATCCTTACATTAAATATGAAAGTATTATGCATATAAACCTTCCTCTTCAATCACTCTATCTACACTCGAATGCAATGAATCCGGGTCATTAATAAACCTTAATATCTCGGAAACTAAAAATGTTAGCTTATTCAAATAAAAAGCATTTCATAGACCATTTAATACCACTCAAATAAAATTAATAAAAGAACTTAGTTATCATTTGTTTTACTTATTAAAAATACATAAATTAAAAATGCGAAAATTATAATGCAAGTTTTTTTTTAAATTTCAATTTTTTTCAAATATATCATTTTCTCACATTTTAATACTTTGTATTACCTCCGTGTATTGTTAATACAGATGTCATGCGATTCGGTATACGGCACAAAGTTTCTGAGCCGAAGTTGGGGAATATTCTCGCATTCCTCTATCAACGCAATGATCAGCTCTCGAATCGTATTATTTAAGTAGTATTAAATAGGTCTATAAAATACTTTTTATTTGAACAAGCTAACATTCTTAGTTTCCGAGATATTAAGGTTTACTCTTCTGGTGACCCGGATTCATTGCGCCTGAGTGTATTAACAAAACCGCATCAAAATCCGTTGCGTAGTTTTAAAGATCTAAGCATACATAGGGACAAACAGACAGGGAGAAGCAACTTTGTTTTATACTATGTAGTGATGTTTTCTTTTCACTTTTTTCACCCCATAAAAGGACCTTCGCTAATAAAGTAGAACCATATACAATTATACATATTAAAAATCACGGCGCTGGACAATTGGAACAATGCAATGAACATTCGTAAACTGATCGTGATTAGGTAATCATTGACGACACGGTTGGCGCAGTGGTTAAGCGATTAGCTTTCTGCGCTACGTGCCGCGGGTTCGATACCCGCACGGAACAAATATTTGTATGATCTACAGATAGTTGTTTCGGGTCTGGTTGTGTGTGCATGTGACTTGTATGTTTGTAAACTGTACCCGCGATACAGGAGAAATCCTAGTGAGGGGCAATGTTTAAAAAAAAAATTACGATCAGTTTAAGAATGTTCATTGCATTGTTCCAATTGTCCAGCGCCGTGATTTTTGCGTATTTTGCGTTGTTGTTGCTGAAGGCGAGGGTACATAGGTATGGACCCTCGCGTTGAGCAACAGCGCTTACGTACACTAAACCAGTGAAACACTTATTTACTAATATATCGTCACATTATACATCACATTACCAACAGACATTTTTTTATATATTTTTTTTCATACGCTGCCTTTGTCCCAGCAACTTATATTCCTAGTCGCCCTGAAAGCAGTAGAGCGTGAAGATCGCTAGTAAATATGAAAGGATATGTTTTTGTCAACGCTGAGATGAGATTACTTACAAGAAATATAGGCTCCATCAAAATATGAGACTCTTATGAGATCTTGAAGATTATATATTACCTACTTACTTATATTTAGTTGATCTAAAAATATTAGGTACGTGTCTTCGTATGAATATTTATTTCTAGACATGTTTTATTAGCTGTCATGTTTTCTTAAAATAACTTTTTTATTCACCGTAACTAATAAGACGAGCGTATATTTTCTTAGTTTTTTACCGAATAGAATTGAATAAAAAGTAGTTTATTTCAGACCAACACAATAAAAAATATATGGCAGGTACATTATTTATAATATTACAGGTGCACATAGACATATTAAATAGCCCAAATCGCTTGTTCTAGAAAATTTAAATTTGGAATACGTTTTTTTTACTTATTATGAAATTAGAACTCTAGGAATGCGCAATAGACCCCTTATACTCTATCCCCCTCCCCCCCCTCTCCCCCTTATGCCCCTTATGCCCTTAGACATAACTAGCGACCCGTGCCCGGTTTCGCACGGATGCAATTTTCCTTTCCTCCTTTATTAAATAATATGAAAGTATTATACATAAGTTCCGGAAGAAATTCTCAAAATGATGGTGAAAAACCGCATCAAAATCCGTTGCGTGGTTTAGGAGGAGTTAGCGTATATACAGACAGACGGACGCAGAAAGCGACTCTATATACTATGTAATGTAATGTAACGATTATAGTCACGTATAAGTTTAAGTTAAATTAAAATTGCTTATTAGTCGTTTAGTAGTACATTGTAATTAATTACTTGGTTCTTTCAAATAAAGAAAAAAATAATTACTTATTATGAAATCTCTGAGTGACACACTGTGACACAAGGATTTCTTTTGTATCGTGGGTGCATTTACAGACACAGATCTCACAAACTCACGCACAGTATAACTATCTGTAGGTCATACAAATAATATATTTCATTTCTTATGAGATGTAGAGGCGCACTATGTGGTTGATACAAATGTACCTATCTATGTTGTGACTACACTGTTCCCGTGTTATTTGTCTGTTGTTTGAAGTTGTTTCTTTACTTATGTGCTTACGAGTTTTTTGGTTTCTGTCCTAATTACGTATATTTTTAATTAGTTTTTAACCCCCGACAAAAAAGAGGGGTCTGTCTGTGGTATCTTAGCTCCCAAACGGATGAACCAATTTTCGTTTAGTTTTTTTGGTGTCATAGATAATTTTATCCCGAGTGTTCTTATCCATGTTTCATGAAAATCTGTTCAGCCGTTCAAAAGTTACAGCTCTTTTTCTAGTTGGAATCGGGGGTTTTTGACGGTTAGGTTATACTAATATTGTTAACTAGCTGTACCCGCGGCTTTGCCCACGTGACAATATTTCGATTAATCTAAGTTATGTGACTCAACATTGAAAAGATTGAAAGATTGAAAGCGAAGTGAAAACACGCGTTGCTTGGATGGGAGTTCTTTACTCTCCTTGGAATCTGTCCGGACCTCAAAGAGCACGATAGGTCGCATTCACGAAAATTAAAAAAGAATACGTGATAAATGATAATTGTAATAGTCGATCAAAAAGACAAAAGTCGGTTGTTGTTTGGATGACGATCAGTCCATGCAAAATGTTATCATTTAGCCGGTAGGGTAAATGATGATAATAAATAATCTATAGTGATACCGTATTGTTAATTAAAATTGAAGAAAAAAAAAAAAAATTGTGTCGTTTATTATGTGATATCTAGTAAACGTTTCTTTCATTATTTCAATAAGAAAGGCTTTTTACGAAAATTATCCACAAACAGTTGAAGTTTGGAAGTTTGTAATGTTTGTATGGAAAGCCACGCAGACAAAGTCGTGGGAAAAATCTACTCATGTAATAATCCTATAATCGTCTGTCATAAAAAGAACGAAATACAGCACCAGCAGATTATTTAGCCTATTCTCCTCACATAGCCCAAGTTACGATCCTCTAAGTAGTGGTTCCCAACCTTTTCTTGGCCAGGGACAAATAGGTCTTTTCTGTTTCGGTGCAGGGACCCCAAGACTCAAAATAAAAATTAAGTATGAGAATTTGAAAATAAGCTTTAATTATTACTTCTAAAGCAATCTTTAAATAAAAAGTTATAATAGATAAATTTTTAATTGAATATCAATGTGATTTTTGTGCCAGCCGCATAAACAATAATTTATTGTGGGTTTATAACTTTGTTTCGCAGACCTTTAAAAAGAATAGAACAGATGTTTATTTCATGTAAACCAGATACAAGCACTTACTAAATTTCGTGCCTCTAGGTGCGTGGTCCCAAATAGTAGGTCTTATAGAAAGAAAGAAAGACAGAAGAAAGAAAAATAATTTATTTCAGCAAAAACACGACACACATACATTAAAAATAGCAGTATCCTTAACCTTAACTAACACGGGTCAGACAACGTAGACAGAGTAATAACTTATGGAGAAGAACCAGCAAGAAAATCCATAGAGCCAGCAAGAAACTCCATTAAATTTGGTTCTAGCGGACCTCCGGTTGGGAACCTCTGCTCTAATGTAATGAAAGCGGGTATAAGGAGGTATGAACCGGAACTTTGATGCGCAATGACGATAGTAAAATATTCGAGTCGTAAGTCAGATCCGACGGGGTGCGCGGGTTGAGGGGCGGATAAATAAAATTTATTGCCATTCCGAACAAATTCACTAGTTTTATTACTGAATTCCGATTCGGACCGTGAAATAAGTGTCGTTTCATTAAGATGAAGCTCTTTTGGGATTTTGAGACATCTGGTTTTTATATTTGAGCTCATTTTTCGTTATAGGTTCAGTGAACTTTAAGATTTAAATCATTAAGGGCCCGGTCACCGTTCACACGAGCTACTTTTAGCATCGACTAAATGATATTGCTAACGTCCTTTGTGTTATGTTATGTGAATTGTGTATTTCATTTTAGTAGGATTATTATACAGGGTTATTTGTAAAACACCGGCAATGCTTTAAGGGATGAAACTACTCATCAATATGAACAACTTTTACTACGGGACAAACCATGAAATCGCGAAAAAAAATTCAAACTTTTCATACAAAAGATTAACCTTGCTCCATCAAAATGTATGAAAAGTTTGAATTTTTTTTCGCCATTTCATGGTTGGTCCCGTAGTAAAAGTTGTTCATATTGATGAGTAGTTTCACCCCTTAAAGCGTTACCGGTGTTTTACAAATAACCCTGTATATTGTAAACATTTATCTACAACAATACTTCTAAACAAAATGTCAAAAAAATCTGTTGTTAAAACCATAAAACACGGACGCTATATTGAACTTTTATCCTTGGTATAAATTATCTCCTTGAAAACGCGGAGTATTGATTTACTCGCGAATAGCGATTTGAATAATAATTCTAGATTAGGCTATGGTGATATCTAAAAGTAGTTTATTCTTGGAAAAACCGCTATTTTACTCTTGAGTAAGACTTATGACATTGATGAATCTACTTTATAGATAACTAGCTTCTGCCAGCGGCTTCGCCCGCGTGATATCTTTATAAATTATACCCTATGTTACTCAGTGATAATATACAATCCAGCTGGTGAAAGAATTTTTAAAATCGGTTGAGTAATTTTGCAGATTATCCCTTTTTTTTTTTCTATAAATCTTTGCCTCTCACTAGGATTTCTCCTGTATCGAGGGTACAGTTTACAAACATACATGTCACATGCAACCAGATCCGAAACAACTATCTGTAGATCATACAAATATTTGTTCCGTGCCGGGATCGAACCCGCGGCACGTAGCGCAGAAAGCTAATCGCTTAGCCACTACGCCAACCGTGTCGTCGTCAACCATTACAAACAAACATACAAAAAATCTAATAGATTTCATTTTATAGATGCCTTCAAATTAAAATACTGTAGTCATTCTTGAATCATCAAGTATCTTCAGTCACGGGTAGATGGGTCCACAACAGCGCTTATGTTGAGCAATTTAAATGAAGGCTTAAAAAAATGATGGAAGGTTACACGTTATTATTACAAAGAGCAAAAAATTACAGCAGAGTTTATTTTAATTTTATAAATATTAGAGTTATTTTTATTCTGAATTTTTTTGCTGTTTGAAATTATGATGGAATATGTCCATTGGCAAAGAAAAATGTTAGTCCGCTCCGTTTTCTAGAACTACCTAGATTTTTCTGAAATAATAATGGCTTTAATATAAAGCTTCCGTCTGATCATCGTAATTCTTGGGTCACCTAAAATTACTCAATACTCAATATTTTATTGCGTTCCTTAATGTATTACAAAGGTGGACTATAAAATATAAAACTGGTCATAATGGGGGTCCAGCAAAAGGGCACAGCAAAAATTAAACCAAAAAAAGTATTTAATAAAAATTAGGCTAGATTATTGTGTTCAGACCAAATGATCTCAGAGCTAGAACAGCTATAATTTTATATATATATATGCTATAATATATATATATATATATATATATTATACCGAAAGAAATATGGGTCGGTCATTTCAAAAAATTTACGATTATGTTCGTAGTTTTTATACCTAACTAAAAAATCTGCGAACAAAATTGTAAAAATTTTGATGAGACCGACGCAAAATTCTAACGCTGAGTGCTCCAGTATCATGTACTGAATCCATGGTATCAGTATTCGTTACGATGTCACTTACACCCTGTATAGGCATTCGACGGTAAGAACTTAAATATTTTGAGTTTTTTTTTTATATTTTACAATATCCCATAACTTGATCGCACATTCTTTATGAGTCCTCCCATAGACCGTAAAAAAAATTCTTTCGTTTTCTTCATCATTTTTATTTTTAATGTTTCGTTTCCCAGCGTCGAGTATAATTTTCAAAAGTTTTGAACTATGACATGTGGCATATTATGACTAATTAATATTTTTTCTTGTCACTTCACTGTTTTAGCAACAATCATCACGGTCTATCCGTTTAATTAATCAAGTAACAATCAACAGCTCCTGAATCAATAAGAATGGAAATAAAGAATCCTTTCGTAGTAAGTCTTCCAAACTTATTATTTCGTTTATTGTGTTTGACGTATTCAGCCCTTTGTTCCTTCGACCTCCTATTTTCGTACGTACGTTTTTAGACATAGAATTGCGAGGCTTCCTGTGATCTTTTTATATCTTTTTTGATAATATTATTGAACTTAGGTTCGTACCAATCCGTAACTAACGCTTAGGTCGTGAATTTCGCGCGAATCAAATATTTGGATGGCCAAGATAAAAATCGGGATCGGGTAAGATAGAAATCTTATCTGCGACTTACCAATGAAACAGGAAAAGTCTCTGAGATATCGTTAAAATAGAAGAAAAGAATATGATATATGAAGACTAAAAAATCGTTCAGTACCTACTCTACCATGAGTTTTCCGTGCCGTCTAACGTTCACGTTCACACGCCATATTTGTATGGGAATTTTTTCAGCGCCTCTAGCGGTATAAATAGTGAACTAAAGTCACTATACAAATATTGAATGTGAACGTGAACGTTAGACGGCACGGAAAACTCATGGTAGAGGTACTGTTTATAATTAAGAAGCTGTAACTTTAAATATAAAATAGTGAATAAGAAAGAAAATACATTTATTAAGACTAGATACAAGACAAAACAATGCACAGAGAAAAAAAAAATTGGCAAGAAAAGAAAATAAAAAAAATATATGCGGTCGGCATGCCAGTATCGAATGGGTAGCCAACTCAGCATTGGCTGGCAAAACTATCTAGAAATAAGAACTCATACTCGTATACCGCCTTAGTCCCTAGATCTACACAAAAAAATCCCTTACAAAAAATCAATACATGCTTGAAATGTCTGTTCAGTTCAGACTTCAACTAGAAAAAGAGCTGTAACTTTTGAACGGCTGAACTGATTTTCATGGAACATAGCTAAGATGTTTCCCGATTAAACTAACTTTAAATTTTAAAAACTGCATTGAAATCGGTCCTTCCGTTTTGGAGCTACGATGCCACAGATACACACTATAAATTTATAACACACCTCTTCTTTGTTGGCGGTTTAAAAACACAATATTGTCTTAATAAAACATTATTATTTCCATCTTGTACGAACCTGCCCTTAAAAAACTTGTTATCAGTCGAGGTGAGCGCTCATTGGCAATCGGGAACAACTTCTTCCGTTACTCCTGCCTTATCTACTTTACGTCAGTTTTACAGGTACGTACCTACCTACGTTCCTATTACCAAGGAAATGTTTCTCAAGTACCAACTCAGATAGTATTGTGTCTTAAAAACTTACGAAGAATGAAAAAAACTAAAAACCTTATGGTTATAACCTAACCGTCAAAAACCCCCGACTCCAACTAGAAAAAGACCTGTAACTTTTGAACTGATGAACAGATTTTCATGAAACGTAGCTAAGATGATACCCGATTAAACTAGCTTTCGATTTAAAGAACTGCTTTGAAATCGGTGTATCCGTTTTGGAGCTACGATACCACAGACAGATACACACTACAAACATAAAACGTCTTTCGTCGACTTTTTAAAGAGAGGTCGGACACAGCAAGTGTATTCGCTCAAAAGACTGGGAATTGGGGAAGTACCTCCAGCTTGCTGAATATCGTAGCGAAATAACACTGTTCTTTTGCAGTGTTGTGTTCCTAGTGCTCATTTAACACAAGAGAAATAATAATTTCATTTATCACAAGTTGCTCATCGAGCCTTTGTTGTTTTAACCGGACTTTCGGTGAGGCCTAAGGGCCTCCAACCTAAAAACCATGTGTATGATAATTTTAATAATTTATATCATACGGGATTTATTAAAATAAGTACTCACCAACTCATAAAGCAGTATTATATTAATATTACTTCAGTGTGGGAAAGAGATGAAGCTCTACAGGACGTATAGCTCCATCTCTTTCCCGCACTGAAGTAATATTAAAATAATACTGCTTTTGAGCTAGTGGTAGGCTTACTCTAGTAAAACAATTTATTATTTTCAAAAAGATTTAGAGCTAAAATATACAACAAAGCTTTAGGGTGGGTTGCACGAAGGGCTACGTTATTGTCACTGTCAATGTTAACTTAACAGTAACATTAACAATGACCATAGAATTTAACTATAGCTACTGTTGTACCGTCATGTAAAATGTAAAAGTTAAAGTTAAAAAGGTGACACGTGATATTTGGAGGTTATATTCGACATGTCTTACAGTAGATAGTTAGGTATAGATAGTTAACATTAACAATAACAACAACCAGCGAAGCGTGGGCGGTTAAATAAATCCTAAATAAATTTATTGGTAATTTCCATTACACGTCAAAACCATTGATAATTCATACAATTCAAAATAGTGGCTAGTTAGCTAATATAAGATAATATAGATACATTACAATCACGACATAATATCACAACATCATATACAACATGTAACGGAATAAACGCAAGACCTCAGACACGCCAATTAGAATATTAAATTATAAAACTAAAATAACATCTGTAATTTAATTTAGTTAAACCAAACCAAATCACATAATATAAAATAGTTGTCCTGACTAAACGTAAAACGTTTGAGCATACTATTCTCTACGCACACACTCATAGCAATGTTTATAGCGGCGAGCGCACACCAGCGCACATCAGTTCGCCCGCCATCAGCTGGCTAAGCACTGCAAGTGTAGTCACTAGGTACGTCAGTTCAATGACCGAAAATTATGATTCCATCTTTCCATCACACTTTCACAGGCTTTGGACTGGCGGTTTTGAATAATTTAATTTAATTTTACGATTGTATTAAATAATCTACATTAGCAATACGAATCTAAGATATTAGGCTTAGTAACGGGGATGTATTTTTAAACCAAGCGACATTTTGCCCGACTGTGATGTATCAGTAAAGTAGGGCGGAGCACCCGGGCGGCGGCGCCCGCGCCGCCAATCGCGCGCCCACCGACGCGCGCCGCCGGCCGCCGCGCCGACACGTGTAGGTAGGTACTATCATCGGACACCGGGGAACGCAGAACTTTTTTATCTCAGACGCGTAACTTTCGCGACATTACCCTCTAAACCCTGATAAGTCGTGTTTACCGTTTATTACGTGTAAAAAATATTCAAAGTCGGCGTGTTTAAAAGATTTGAATCACAATATTTACAGTAGGTAATTAAAATAAAATCGTATTAATAGGTACTTACAGAATTTACACTAATTTACACTACTTCTTCGTCCCATTTTCATTAAACTTTCAAAATGACCACCGCCTTGTTCGATGCACTTTGTAGCACGCTTTCTTAAATTTAATTTTAGTTTGCTAAGAACCTCAGTGTCATTTTTCACTATCACAAATGCGTGTTCGATTTTTTGTTTGAGGTCATCGACACTTGTTGCCTCGTTTACATACACAAGGGATTTTATTCGACCCCACAAATAAAAGTCTAACGGCGTTAGGTCAGCCGATCTGGGAGGCCACTGTACAGGTCCCCCACGACCAATCCAACGCGTGCCATATTCCGCATCAAGATGCCGTCGAACGGTCCACGTGAAATGCGCGGGAGCACCATCGTGTTGGTAAAAGACTTGTCGTAAAAGTACGAGAGGGACGTCGTCTAATAACACCGGCAATGTCTCCTGCAAGAACTGTAGGTAGGTATCTCCAGTCAACCTCGGTAGAAAAACGGGGCCGAGTACGTGTGTACCGATGACGCCCGCCCACACGTTTACAGAGAATCTGTGCTGGAATGAATCCACACGGCATGCATGTGGATTCTCGTGCCTCCACAAATGTTGATTATGTTGGTTGTACATCCCAACACGAGTGAATGTACTCTCGTCAGTCCAAATAATATTTTGTTGCCAGTTCTCCAACACCCATCTACAAAACTCTAGACGTGGCAAGTAGTCGCTCGGCGTTAGCTCCTGACAACGTCGTAGGTGGAACGGGTGTTCTCCATCAGCATGTAATGTTCGCCACACGTACATGTGACTGCAGTCGAACAATGGCGCTGCCTCTCTCGTGCTACTCTCTGGATGCTCGTCGAAATAATCGAGAATGTTTGCTTGCAAACGAGTACTGCGCACATTTGTCCCTCTATCCAAGGCCGTGTTAGGACGAAACGTCCCGGAGTCCCTCAGACGCTGAGTTGCACTTAGCATCGTCCTGGCGCTCACTCTGGTGCCATATCGTTCATTCATCACTCGACAAGCTAACTCGACATTATCGTCACAACGAGCCAGTGTCCTCACCATCTCCGTGTACTGGATATTGGTATAACGGAAAGCCATCGCGCGCGTAAACAATAAAATGTGAAAACAACAACGAAACACAACCACTGAAACATGTCAAACATGTCAAACGTCAAAGGGGTAGCTGGTAAATCGACATCGGCTCAATTGCCATATCGAACGAAGAAGAAGAAGAAGAATGCATCTCGCTCTTTCACATTATTCTTACTATTGCAAAAAACATTTTGAAAAACTTTGTGAAATGCGAACTACAAATTCTGTCGTGCATTTAAATAAGCCTTATTGGTTGGTAATAAGGGTTAAATTTCCTTAAATTAACTATTTTATTTAATGCACACTACCTCAAATGTAAAATGCATTGATATTATTTACGTGTGTGTATGGATATCTATGAACGAACTACAAATTCGCTCGTGCATTCAAGAAGGCTTTATTACTTTGGAATAAGGCTTAAATTTTCTTAAAGCAAAGATTTTATTAACTTGTTACGACGCGGTGGTTCTAATTTAAGATAAATAAAAGATTTTTTAGGGAAAAATTAACATATATAAATTATGATGGAAATCGATTCAGAAGCCGATTCTGAACAAACAACTTTCAGGTCTTGCGTTTATTCTGTTACAGGTTGTATATATATGTTAACGGTTACAGTTAAAGTTATAGAAAGAAAGAAAGAAAATCAATTTATTTTTTGCACACAGGACACCGAGCATGCACACATAACAAACATAAAAAATAAAAAAACCAGGAAATTACATAAAATAAAAACAATGAAAAATAAACCATGGAAGTGTATGTGTGTGTGTGGGTGTGTGTGTGTATAGCTAATACTTGTTCAATGGTACAACTCATTTTTTGCGTAACCGGTACTTTAACTGAAGTTTCGATGTTTGTTATAGTTAAAGTAAGATGGTGCAAGTTGCAACCCACCCTTAGTAGTTGTAAACGACACTCGAAACCAAAATAACTCTTGGCACAAACAAATTTTGCTGCATTTGCACGAGCAACTAAATCACAGTAACGATTCGACATACTCCCAGTTAAAACCGGCGCCAAACCACTGCTAGGAACCACAATTTGGCATAAATAGAGGATTAAAAGATATATCCTAACCGTCAAAAACCCCGACTCCAACTAGAAAAAGAGCTGTAACTTTTGGACTGCTGAACAGACTTTCATGAAACATAGATCAGATGATACCCGATTAAACTAGCTTTCAATGAAAAAAACTGTATTGAAATCGGTTTATCCATTCTGGAGCTACGATGCACAGATAGATACACAGATACAAACTACATAAACAAATCCAGCATTCTGATATCGCAGCACTCGTATCACAATAGCTTTAATTTTTGACTAGTTTTTGACGATACGGTTGACGCATTGGCTAAGCGATTAGCTTTCCTTTTGCTTTTGTTATTAACATCTTTTTTGTATTACATTCTTGCAATAAATGATTATGATTATGATTTCTACGCTACATGCCGCGGGTTCGATCCCGCACGGAGCAATTATTTGTATGATCTACAGATAGTTATTTCGGGTCAGGGTGTGTGTGCATGTGAAATGTATGTTTGTAAACTGAACCCCTCGACACCTGTGTCGAGGGGTTCAGCTTACAAACATACATTTATAACATACATACTTTCCTTCTCTCCAGGTAGTACCTATTTCTCCTGAGAAACAGGTACTACTTAAAGAGAAGGAAAGTATTTTATAAAAAAAAAAATTCAACATCACGTTATACCAGTTGCTAAGCAGAGACATTTTAAAATCTTAAGGCTCTTGTTATTCTTTTCGTGATGATGGCTTCTTTATACAGGATGGCCCATTGAAATTGGTCCACTATTTTAATCGGCCCACACTGTATTTGGCCGACCCAAAACATGGCCAGCTCGACGGCTCTTTGATTGGCCTTTATAAAAACGTTCAGAAATATACGTTTATACTTTACATATCCCGTAAAGGATAACACACAGCCAATAGACGATACTTTATTATAACGACATATTGGGACAATTTGTCAACGATATACGTTGTTGTGCGTTGGGTCGAGGATGGCTTTCTTCGTGCCTCAATAATTTGAAGTAATGGATTGTCTGAGCGTATGGTATCGGAGTAGTAAGCACAGCTAGTAATGTAATACATAAATATCACCGCAACAAATCATAATGCTTGAGAAACGGTTAGCTAAAATCCTCACGATACATAGAATAGAAGATAGATCTTAATTTCATGTAAACCAAATACAGGCACTTAAAAGAAAAAAAGAAAAAACATTTAATCAGTACGGACACATAGACAACACAAGAGAGAAGATTAAAGATAAAAAATAACACTACAAAAGTGAACAAATAAGAAATAAAATATTTTTTTAAATATCTTGGTATGCTCTCAAGCATGCCGTGCTGAAAGGGTAGCCAGCTCAGCATTTGCAGGGCGCGAAGAGCCAGCGCTGATTTTCAGTTGGCACACCTGCAGTGACACACGGGCGAAGTGCATTGTATTTTTATTCACATTAAATTACATTATTCTCGCAGCTCTTACCACAACATTGTACTAATCAAGATTGTAATCTATTATTTTAAAAGAGTTTCCATAGAGTTTCTTGCCGGTTCTTCTCCATAGGTCCTGCTATTTGGAACCGCGCACCTAGGCTGCCATTAAGAGACGACAGAAACGAGTCTAAGCGTGAACCATGGAGATAATATATATCTGTGAACTTACGCTTCCATCTATCAAAATTTGTTCGTAAGTTTGACAGATGGAAGCGTATTATAAGTTCACGCCATAGACTTATTATCTAGTAGGGGAGCCCTACTTATTATTTCTATGGTTCACGCCATAGAAATAGTACAGTTCACGCTTAGACTCGTTTCTGTCGTCTCTGAATGTCAGCCCTAGAGTCTCGACATTTCATAAGTGCCTGTATTTGGTTTACATGAAATAAAGATATTATATTATATTCTAATCTATTCTACAACTCCATACAAATAGTCGTTATGGAAACAATAATACCTACCTACCTTCAACCTAATTGGCGTACCCTAATCAACTACAATATTTAACCACGACATGTAAAGAAAAATGTTTTCAATAGGTTCGTTACATAACTTCATGTTAACAAGAACTTCGCCCGGGGCGTACCCCAATAATTTGCAAAGGTGACCTACAAATTATTGATTGAATTAAAATACTGCACACATCGTTACCTTAGGCTTGTGTATGTTAGATGTGTGCTGTATTAATTAATTTATAGCTCGGCTTCGATTTCAGTTGCGTGAAATTTGTAGACAGGGTATTTTAAATATTTGGAGTAAATATTTTTTGTGGTTTCATACACTCGGCCTGTCGTAAGCCAAGATTTTCATTGCTCAACTAAGTAGCGCTTAGACTGTACTTATAATACACTATCAGAATAGATCTTTATTTCATGTCAACCAGATACAGACACTTGTGAAATGTCCAGACTCTACGTGCGCGTTTCAAATAGTAGGTTCTATGGAGAAGAACTGACAAGAAACTCCATGGAAAATCTTTTAAAATAATAGATTACTATCTTGATCAGTGCAATGTTGTGGTAAGAGCTGCGAGAATAATGTAATTTAATGTGAATAAAAAATAAGACTAGGATAATAATGATTTGCCTCTGAATAAGGTTGCTATGGCAGTTGCATGCTAACCAGTAACAGACGACACCCGTTCACAACCATAACGCATGCGTCAGCGTCGCTAAGCTCAACAATAACATTGCGTAAAATCAGGGGGCCTAAAAAACTAAAAAAATCAACCACATACCTTTTTAGAACTCTATTTAAAAGTGTCTATATGTATCTTCCTAAGAAACGACAAATTGGAACGAAGTATAGCATCGTAAAACGGTTTTTATAAAGTACCTTTGAAATTCGGCTGTCTATAAGTCGCCCTCAAAAAGAGATTTAGGTAAGTAGGCATCTGTTATATTATATCTGCTTGAAGTCTCACATAAGCTTATTCTATGATGGAAGAGCCAGCTAACGAGGTTTGTATAGTGCCACAAACTTATCTGACCCGGTGATAAAAAGTGGAACTAACGTCGCTACAGACCAAAATTGACTTCAAAATGTCATTTTTGTAGGGAGATGACATTGGTAAAAGCGACGGCAGCGACGCACGGTGGGCTGAAAATCGGCTTTCATAGACTTAGGGATTTCAATTTGCAAGTGCCGGATTTTTAGCCGGATATCGTTTCTATTAGTTATTACTAAATACAAAAATGACACCCGAGTTAATTCTGCACAAAAACGAAGGAATTATAATTTTTTTACGAAAAATTTGTATGGAGCTAGTATGAAAAATCTAATTATCTCTTAAACGGCAAGGAAAACCGTAATATCCTTACAGGTGGTTATAGTACTAATTATTTATGATTTTTTGTCATACTCCAAATAACTTTTATCGCTCGTTTAATCGTCTGTTATGTTGTCGGTGAACTTGGCCCTAAATCTATAACTAAATTAATACGTGAAGAGAAATCTCTGTACCCCTTTTTAAGCTTATTGCGTGCACGGAGGAGTGTGAGATTTGGCATAGTCAAAGTTTATATGGAGAAGAAGTGCAGAAAGCTAAAATTACGATCGAATTTCGACCACATGGCGATCACTAGTCATTGTAATTACTTAATCACTTGTTTTCAGATTCATTAGAAGTGGTTTTGTTATTTGGTATTTTGGTTGTATGCAAAGTTTTGAAACTCATTTTGTGTTGATAAATATCCAGCTCAAACATAGTTGATAAGTGTGGGTGTACTATAAACCTCTGCCTACTCCTTCGGGGATATAGGGGTGATGCTATTTTATGTTACGTGTTGTTAAAAGTCTGTGTTCCTCAACTTAAACACTAAAAGGAACCGTTTCATATGTAAAAATAAATAAAAATATTTCGATGATTTTTAAAAAAAATTCAGCATCGATAAAAGTTATTTGGAGTATGGCAAAAAATCATAAATAATTAGTACTATAACCACCTGTACGGATATTACGGTTTTCTTTGCCGTTTAAGAGATAATTAGATTTTTCATACTAGCTCCATACAAATTTTTCGTAAAAAAATTATAATTCCTTCGTTTTTGTGCAGAATTAACTCGGGTGTCATTTTTGTATTTAGTAATAACTAATAGAAGCGATTCCCGGCTAAAAATCCGGCACTTGCAAATTGAAATCCCTAAGTCTATGAAAGCCGATTTTCAGCCCACCGTGCGACGCCACGAACGGGTCAGATAAGTTTGTGGCACTGTAATGTGGTCGACTGTCCAGTGCAAGCTGCCGGACGTTATGTACCCAAACTAATGTCAAAACTTGTTTGTAAAACCTTTGGATTAGATGCATAAAATGAAAATATTGTACCTTTCTAACCCAGACCCCTTAAAAGGCTTATTGTACTTTTACTAAGTGATTAAACATGAATACAACTGATTCATACAAATTTGTTGACGACACGGTTGGCGCAGTGGTTAAGCGATTAGCTTGCTGCGCTATGTGCCGCGGGTTCGATCCCCGCACGGAACAAATATTTGTATAATCTATAGACAGTTGTTTCGGGTCTGGTTGTGTGTGCATGTGACATGTATGTTTGTAAACTGTACCCTTGATACAAGAGAAATACTAGTGAGGGGCAACGTTATAAAAAAAAAAAAACAATATTACTTGGACAGCAGGATATTTTTTATCGCGATTTCAGTATTGGTCTTATAATAAAAGTTGTACAGAATGATGAGTACAATTACCCCTTAAAGGGATCGGGTCAAGTACCTTGTATGTATACAAAAAGACTATAGCGGTGACATTTTTAAAGTTGCATATTTATTATGCGAAGAAATAAGTGGGCGCTACTTACAAGCAAGTCCACGTAAGACCATAAAACTCACTCGGGGAAAGTTAGCTGAACTAGAAAATAGGAAAGTTGCAACTTTATACACTGCAACTTTGTAAGCCCCATTATAATGCGCCAAACGTTGTTATAAGTTTTGCCGTCTGGTTCCAACAAAGAATTTGCCTCACCCTCCAGCTGGTGTCGAAGCCGACTCAGCATTCTCATGTGCATTAATATAGAATAGAATAGATCTTTATTTCATGTAAACCAGATACAGGCACTTATGAAATGTCGAGACTCTAGGTGCACGGTTCCAAATAGTAGATCCTATGGAGAAGAACCGGCAAGAAACACCATGGTAACTCTTTTCAAAAAATAGATTATAATCTTTATCAGCACAATGTTGTGGTAAGAGCTGCGAGAATAATGTAATTTAATGTAAATAAAAATAAGACTAGGCTAATAATGATTTGCCTGTGAATAAGATTGCCATGGCAGTTACGAGCTGACCAGTTCATATCAATATACATACGTCACCAGTTCGCAACCTTTCATTGTAAATAGCGGCATGGTGTTTTTAAATATTTATACTCTTTATTGTACACCAGGTAATAAAAACAGGATTGAGATTCACTTATGCTAATGTACAATAGACGGTCTTATCGCACAGCGATCTGTTCCAGACAACCTTTGGACGGACATAACAGAAAAGAAATAGGTAACGGGCAGTCTAGGTCTAAGTTTGTATTTATTTATTATTATTAAGTAATGGCTAAGCAAAATGTTTTAATCGTTCTGAACTCATCATGGACCGTATAATTTTATTTATACAGGATGGCCTACAGTGGCCCAAAATTTTTAGGTCATCCTTTGTTGTCATTTATACACAATATAAAAAGTTCCGCGAAAATTATTAGTTCTATACTATCTACTGATTTTCACGCAACTTATGACGTGTTTAAATGAATAATTACGAAGCGAATAGCCCTTTTTTTTTCTTTTGTAAATGGGCGAACCTGTAGGTATATTGACGAGTGTTACAGACGTAATCCACTCAACGAAAATTTAATATTAATTTAGAATCCTCCCCTTCTCCTAAATAACAAATACACTGTTACTACAGATAGTAACCGCTTTCGAAGGTCGCCTGACACTAGACTATGTGAACAAATAATTTGGGATAGTGTCCAAATTATACTTGAAGGTTTTAATAATGATGATGATGATGATGATGATGATGATGATGATGATGATGTTAGCCTATATCATCCCACTGCTGAGCAAAGGCCTCCCCCCATGACTTCCAGGTCTTCCGGTCCAGAGCCAGTGTGGACCATTCTTTATTAGTTCTATCTAGCTCGTCTCTCCATCTCCTTCGTGGTCTGCCGCGACGCCGTCTAGCTGTGTCAGGGCTCCACATAGTGACAATTTTGGCCCACAGCTCATCAGCCATACGGCAGATGTGGCCAGCCCAATCCCACTTGAGTTTCGCGGCTTTCTGAGCTATGTCAATGATTCGTGTTTTGGAGCGCAGTGTGGTGTTTCGAACATGGTCTGTTAATTTTACACCTAAAATACTGCGCTCCATCGCACGTTGGCAAACCTTGAGTTTGGACTTTTGGAGGTTCGTCAAAGACCAAGTTTGAGCTCCATAGGTAAGAATGGGAAGAATACACATGTCCATGAGTTTCCGCTTTAGTGACATTGGAAGGTCACCCTTCATTAGTTCTTTCATGGACCAGTAGCTCTTCCAGGCATTTTCGGTCCGTCTTGTAACTTCCTTTTCTTGTCTGCACTGGAAAGAGACTAACTGGCCCAGGTAAATGTATTCATGTACATATTGCATATCTTCGCCATTAACTTGAAGCCTATATTCGGTGGTATTAGTCATCAGCTTGATCTTTGACATGTTCATCCTTAGTCCAACCTCAAGGCTTGCTTGCTTGAAGGTTTTAATAATTTTTTTAATATTATGGCAAGGTCCTAACATTCTAGTCCCGCGCCTTGATTACGTTCGAAAAATCTGACAGCCTCAGCGACCAACAAACAATGCATCCCTTTCTCACTTATAGACGTTTTCATAAGAGGATACGGAATAGGACGTTTATTTGCGACAGCAACTGTCATATTTATTATTACTACAACTAAATGTATGGAACAGTAGAGATTTTTTTCGCAATTTCAATAATACCTTAAACTAAAACTCGTCAAGTAAAATTTAAATCCAATGCGTTCACTGATTTAAATCATAACACTCGCTAAACTAATATGAAAAAGAAAAATGTATGTCAGATAAAATCGCGAAGAATTTCATACATTTCCAACGGTATTTCAAATTCTTTGTGTACACTCTGAGAGTACATCTCCTTAACTCGTTGCAACCGTTGTAGATAGATCGAAATTGTATGCAGACAGACTTGAAATTGTGACTAAACAAGATGTCAGAAAGCTAGATTATGTACCATATTGCATTATCTAGTGAGTCAGTTAGCTAATCTAGGTGGCATCTCTTGTGAGTTTTGCTGTATCAAGTTATTATAAAATTACAAGTTATTGATGGAACTATTTCTTCTAACAGTCTTTCTATCCCCCGAAAAAAAAGAGAAAGAAAAAAAAAAAAGTATTAAGAGTAGAAGAAAAGAAGAAGAGAAAGAAGTAGTAAGAGGGGTGAAGTTTGTAGTGTGTATCTGTGTGTTTGTCTGTGGCAACATAGCTCCAAATCGGATGGACCGATTTCAATGCAGATTTTTTAATCGAAAGCTAGTTTAATCGGGTATCATCTTAGCTACGTTTCATGAAAATCTGTTCAGACGTTCAAAAGTTAAAGCTCTTTTTCTAGGTGGAGTCGGGGATTTTTGACGGTTAGATTATTATTGCTTTCAAAATACAAAGTAAATTATTTAAAAGCTACACAATAGCTTTTAAGTAGCTTCTTTGTTATTAAACTTCTTAGAACCTTATTCGCTTGAAAAAGCAGTGTCAAAGGTACCTAAACCTAGTACCTAAACCATTGTCTGCGTTTTCTTCTATCAGGGCAGACCTGGCAGAAATTTATTTTGAGTTATGCAGTACTTTTGTACTTAAGTGTTACTTAATATACCTATGTATTTTTCTTATTGGTAGTGTGTACTTAAATAAATAAATCAGTAAAATTTCGCTCAATTCCAAAAAAAAGAATGAACTGTTTCATGAACCCAGAGCTTCCTCTTGCACTGGTCATGTTTTAATCCGTCAACAATATCGGTTCATCGGTGACTTGTGAATATAAACAGTACTTCCCTGCCAAACCCGAAAGTAAGCCGAACGCGAAGGCGCGTGAGTAAGGCGAAGTATGTCGGACTTAATTGTTTAAGAACTTATTTTATGTACCATGCTTCAAGCAATTGAAGATCATTTCATTTCAACCCTTCGGAGTAAACTGGCGTGAAGTGCATGTAGGCATGCACCAAGCTACATTTGTTATATGGCAGTGCATGTTGCAAATAATTTGCACGCTTGACACCAAAAATATGTTTTTATGGCCTTTCATAAATCTACTAAACAAAAACAACCATTACCAGGCGTGCATAACACGAAAGAGGTTGTCCATGTTTTACAAGGCAATTTGTATGTTGCCACTTGAACGGAAGTTACGTCCCCTACTAGCTACCACTGCAAACATGCTGTTCTCCTGGTAATTCTAAAATAAATCTTTATAAAATATAAAAAATATATAACCATGTTAAATAATGTGTTATGTTGGTGTTTAGGTTCTCGATTTTACGCGGATTGGTGAAGAGCTCGGAGCGGCCCCCTAATTACCGATGTAGCATACAGTTTGCGACAGTTGTAAATCGCGTGATAGCTGCTGTAACATCACTTTGGTATTACGTATTTGCCGATAGCGACGCGACAACCACCGCTTACGGGTTCGCGCTCTGGCGGACTATAAACGAACTACAGAGTGCATACTTGGCGCTGCGAACGCGACAAGTAGCCACAGGTGGACGCATGCCGTTCCCAATACGAATTTGTTTGACAGTTCGCGACCGATCGTGCTCCGTCTGCTGTGGCGTGGCTGTCGGGTCGCTGTCAGGTGATTTTTACGTAATTACGATACGATGCGTAAACAATAATAACAATTAATTTATTTAAACAATTACTAAATAACATTAAACATAATTTATTAAACCTTTTTTTTTAATTAGAATTCAAATAAATTAAATAAAAAATTCGAATCAAAAATCAAAATAAAATCGTGATTGTTAAATCAAACTTATACTGGGGTGTAGGATAGTAAGGTTATTGATATTATTAAACACATATTTTACATTACGTAAAACGAAACGTGTGCATTTGTTCAAACAGCCCATTTTACCCAAAATTTTTATTTCATCTACCCGCGAGTTTTACCTTTTGAATCGTGTCATTAGTGCCCGACCGCCGACATGGATGCATCGGATGCATTGTCTCACCAAATATACGTGAAAAGTGTATCAAAACTCTTGTTTGTAAATGAATGTGAACTTTCGTTGAATCGTTACTCAAGACTATAGTGTTGTGAAGTGTTGTGCGAGGATCGCGACCCAACTGTTCTGCGGATCGACGTGCTGCGTGCGCGCCACTTGCAGGTTAGTTCTATTCGTTTTACAACTGCTTGTCCTCTCTTTCTACTACGCGGCTATATTTCTTTCTATCTAGGCTGTTTTTTAGGTATTTATTTATGATTACATTTAAGTATAATGTTGATTACACGTTCACACTCTTTGAGTGCCGATTCTGAGAAAACTATTATGCTTTCAATTTAATCGAACCTTACTCCAGCGGAGAGGTTGACTAAAAACTTTTACTTTAGTTCTATCTTTTCACGTTTCTGAAAACTAAAGAACCTTAAACGATAACAGTTTCCAATAGATGTCACCACTGTCACTTACGATGGATTAGAATGTGGAAATTTCGATTCTGCGAGCCTAGCCTCTGAGCTACCGTGATCCCTTCACTTTAGCTCAGAGGCTAGACCTTATAGAAATAGAAATCGAACTAGCGAATTTCTGGCTCAGTACACTAGCCGCTCTAGCCTCTGAGCTACCGTGAAGGGATCCCGGGAGCTCTGAGGCTAGGGCGGCTGTGTTACTGAACCAGTAGGTCACTGGTTCGATTTCTGCTAGCAGTCAATATTTTTTTCCACAAAAATTGTCGAACTTGGATTTCGCTTTGCATGAGTTAATGTGTCATTTAATATGACTAAAGAACTGGTACAGGATAGATATATATAATTTATTACTTAAATAGCTCTTGAGTGAGTTTTTACCATTCAAAAATAAATTTATTTGTGTTTAATGTCTTTTCTAGTCCCCATTCCTTTAAGGGGTTATTACACTTATAACTATGAAAAAGTTATACTACGGGAAAAAAATTAAATCGCGAAAAAAATATCAGCTGTTCCATACATTTTGTCGAGTATCATTAAATATTTTTTTAAGGAACAGCAGATTTCACAGTAAAAGTTGTTCATAATAATGAGTACAATATTAAAGGTATTGGGCCTCGAAAGGTCGTACCTTTTATATGAAAAATCATGGACATGCTACTGCATGCAAAAAGATCTTATCAATTGTAATTACAGCGATGTATACCACTGAATACAAGAATAGCCTTCGGAGCCCAAAACATGCAATTTTATCTACATATCCTTTACAAAACGACAAATAAAGATTTACAAAGATAAAGTCAAGCTCGTCGCTGACGTCACTGGTCTGACAGTTAAAAAGGATGCCGTCAGAATGGCCTCCCTTTGTGGCCTTCTACAAACAGACAGCCTGGGCAAGGGAATCATACGTCTATTTTACGGTTGAATATTATAAACCCGCTGTATAACATATGCCCGGGGCAGACTTGTGAAATCTGACAATGAGAAATGAACTTTGTGGTGTCAAAAACAGAGTTGATTTTTGAAGTTGTACGGTATTTGAATAAACGAATTATGTGTGTGGGATGTAAAACACATCCGATATGTATTGTGGACTGTATGATATTTCTTTGTGTGGAAAATTTGAAAGTCAGCTTCATCTGGGAATCATACAACGTGTACCAGAAATGCGTGGTCATATATTTTAAGAGTGTGAATCAGACCATCAAACTGAACAACTTTCTCTAGGGGACCAACTTCGTAATCGCGAAAAAATAATCAGCTGTCCCATACAAAACTTCAGTACCTAGTTACCACCCGCTTCTCTTCAATAGGCTAAATGCGATAACAAACATCTATCCCCTCGACTATAGTAGTTGTAAGAATAATATCAATGATGCCCTCCAAAGTATGTCCTACGAAGATACAGAGAAATTATTAATTGTATTAAAGTAAATTAATATTGTGTGTATTTTATTTACATTAATTCGTTGTTAAGTTAGTAAATTAAGAATATCACTTATGCGCCATTACGGACTTTGTTATTTTGTTATTATATTAATTTGTCTACTATTTCAATTTTACTGTTTACCTACACAGTAACAGTTTTCTGTTACTGTTTACATAGATTACTAATTTATACTCTATACCTATAATATAAAAGCTATGTGATTAATTTAAGATTCTATGTTAGCTCTTCTCGCCTGAAACACAGGTTTACCTAGTTCAGGCACCCGTGTAATATATATCTAAGTAAGACTGTATTTTTTGGTTTATTTTTGTTATATGAATTAATTGAATAAATTATTTGATTTGATTTGATTTGATTTGACCAACTCGACCCAAACGTATGGAACAGCAGATTTTTTTTTATATTTACATACACATAAGAACACATACTTGATTGATAAGTACTGATTTAATAACATTATCAATAAGCAACTAATGTATTCCATACAACTAAAGATCATTAATTTCTGAACGTGCTAATATTTAAGCAATTAAATATACCTTGATATTCGAAAATGAAAACCCCATGTCAAAAGGTTCTGGAACAAAGGCCTCCGTTAATATTTTAACTGAATGAGAATGATATTGTTAAACAAACCCAATCTTACTTCAGTGATAAAAGGAAATATTTATTATGCTATCTTCTAAAAGAATCATTAATATCTACATATTATGATCTGTAGAAATTCACACCATAATCGTCATCATTTATATTTTTATGACAATTTTTTTATATTTTTTTATTCACATTTTTGTTGAGGCTTCAGTTCACCATGGTGACTATGCCAGCCTCGTAAGGTCACTCTTCTACAATAAATGACAAAACTTAACATTATACTTAAATTAAAAAATACAAATCATTATTTATTCTTTAGTACCCTAATAATTAAATTAATTATTTTAAATTATGTTAAATACACTAAAATTCTTTATAAAATGACTTTAAGTAGTACCTACCTAATTCTTAATTTTTTATTATTAATTGCTACCATGTAAAATAATGGATGCATAGTATATTATATCAAATCTGGCAAGATATGACACATTGTACATTTGTTTACACCCTTTGAGCCGATTAGAATAGAATAGAAAAGTTAATGATCCTCTAGAGTGCAAGTTTCGAAGAAAAAAGTTGGTACTAGTCCGTGCGGGAATCGAACTCGTGACTTGTATCGCTCAGCCACTGCACTAGAAGTGTCGTCAAAAATGATTGGGCAAAAACGATTTAGTTTAATTAAGGGCCCGTCTACACTGGATACTTGTAGCAGCAGAATCGTACGCTTTCGCGTTCGTTATTCGCTTTTTGTAAGCAAAAGGCAGCCAACGAACGCGAAAACGCGCAATTCTGCTGCTAAAAGTGTTTGAGTGTGAACGAACGCTTAACCATTGACACGAAAAGAAGAACTTGATCTATGGCCCCAAGTGAGCAACATTTCAAATACACGATGCCTTTTGACTTTTGAATCCATTACCAAGTTCATTCATGTAGATAATTAGATGGGAAAACCTTCCATCGGGAAGTCAACGACTCAATATCCTATATTTACTGTTTCAATTAAATGTCCAATTAATATCAGTAACGTATAAACAAATTAACCGTAATTGTAACAAACATCACGCTTGCTATCACTAACGAGGTAAATAGAAACACAATTATGTTGTTACCTAGCAGAGCTTGAAAACACGATTGGAATAGTTACGTGCGGTAAATAGTTTAGGGCCCGTTCACACGTGCTACTTTTAGCATCGGCGACTAGCGATTCAGTCGTTCTCGGAAGCTAGATGCAGCGAGCAATCGCTACCCCGTCCACACGCAATACTTAATGCTATATTTGTTTATCGTATTGTATGAGTTACTTTATGTATTTAAATGCGTGCACCACAGACTACCCCATTCCATTTTATCCGTGACTTTTTGTCCATCCAAAGGTTGTCTAGAAAAGATCGCTTTAAGCGATAAGACCGCCCATTGTGCATTGTTTTCTATTGTTTTGTATTGTATTTTTTGTTATGTTGGTGTGCAATAAAGTATATTTCTATTCTATTCTATTCTACTTTTAGCAACGGCGATTGGACGCAGTGAGTCACTAAAACGCTTTGCAGCTACGATGCTATCGCAAAATCGCTAGTCGCCGATGCTAAAAGTAGTTCGTGTGAACGGGCTCTTAGTGGATTTTATTTTGATAAAAATAAAACGCGCGGGTGAAACCGCGGACAACAATTATATTATTATTAGTAAGGAAATATTAATAATAAAAAGAAGCAAGCAAGAGCCATCCATCATCTGTTACCTTTCACAAATTCATTTATTTCATACACAAATCAATTCAACATACAAAATTTTTTTCGTTGAATTCATATTTTTTTATTTATATTTTGAAAGAAAGAAAAATAGTTTATTAGCACAATAAAAAATAAATAAAACAAATCAAAGAAAACATAAAATGAGTTATTGTGCCAAAAGGCCGCAGCTCAGCATAATGTCAGGAGGCAGAGATACTGGCCACCTGACGCTGGTTTTCAGCTGCAACCCACGAGTGCCATACGCTCGAAACTATCAATATATAGGTATACTTACTACAAAATAAATACTAGATATAGGTACATAAAATATACACAAGCTACAATAAACAGGGTGAGAGGATAGAACTGTATAACCAACTTATATTAGGGACCTATTTGTGCTAAGGGCAATACGGCAATAGGGCAATACCGTACCATAAAATTTAGTAAGCTAGATGGGGCGTGCGTCGTATTTATTTAGTGCGTTGTATTTATTTATTTTCTGTACACACCGTCATCTCGACGAGACTCCCGCTGAAAACCAGCGCTGTCAGGTTGCGCGCAGCGCGGCAGCATATTATTATTATTATGCTGAGCGGAAGCCTTTTTGACACAGCTGCGACGTACCTACAATCATTTTATTCCATATTTATTTTTGATATTTTTTTTTTTTTTTTTTTTAAATCTTTGCCCCTCACTAATATTTCTCCTGTTTCGAGGGTACCGTTTACAAACATACATGTCACATGCACACACACCCAGACCCGAATCAACTATCTGTAGATCATACAAAAACCATCGATGTCTATAGATACGCTCTGTCATACACAGGGAAGCTAAAAAAATGAGACGTATTTTTTGAAGACGTCAAATTCTAAATTCAACAATGTTCAATAGTACAGCCATACATGCACTAATGGAATAGCTACTGTTATTATATATTTTTTATTCAATACACAAATTAATAATTATGTTTGTAAATGGCATTGGACTGGTGATCAACCACTCCATTTTTCTGAAAATGGAGTACCTGACACGTCTCACTTTTTAAGTTCACTAAGCATATCTATAGACATCGATGACAAAAACCTGTTCCGTGCGGGGATCGAACCCGCGGCACGTAGTGTAGAACGCTAATCGCTTAGCCACAGCGAGCGCCAATCGTGTCGTCATTTTACATGTTTTATTTTTCTAGTTTGATCTTAAAATCGTTTTTATGCTGTTTCAAATAAATAATTATTCTTTCTTTCATTTCTTTAGACAAAATTTTACTCCAAAAAACGCATTATCCATGTTTTCTCTTAATTTCAATATCCTAGAAATTCAAGAAAATATACATTCTCCACCACAAAATTCTTAGTCTGATATCGGTATAACCTAAACCCGACCTTTGTCCCTCGGCGTCGGCGTCGGCGGCTCGGCCAATAACAATAAAAACAAAAGCAATAGTCGCAAACCTTTTCACGTGATCCTACAATCCCTAGATCTAGACCGATGTCATGAAAACACTAGAAATAAAATGGTCACAGCCTGTACCTAGGTAGGTTGATTTGTTTGATTCAGATTTTTTTTAACCCCCGACGTGTATATCAGTGTATTTGTGAATCTATGTATCTGTGTTTCTGTCTGTGGCATCGTAGCTCCAAAACGGAAGGGCCTTTTTTTATTTGAAAGCTAGTTTAATCGAGTATCGTCTTAGCTATGTTTCATGAAAATCTGTTCAGCCGTTAAAAAGTTACAGCTCTTTTTCTAGTTGGAGTCGGGGTTTTTGACGGTTATGTTCCGTTTTCAATGTTAACTGACAATGAGTTAGGTTAGGTTATCATATATGACAAATCATTGACCGTCACACAATTTAACGGCCTTGCACAATCACATACATTGAAATGTACAAAAAAATTGACACATTTGACAAAAAATTACAGGCTTGCAATATCACTGCGTGGGTCCAGTGGAATTATAATGTCACTGAAATGAGCCCGTGAAATTGTGAAAAATGGTGGCGGTTGACACGTGCAATTATAATTTCACTAGTGAAATTATAATATCACTAGTTTGACAGTAATATATCTCTGCGACATATATAAACGTAAGCTTACCCGAAAACGTTTCCATGTATTCCCAATATACTCACTTTATAACTGTCGTATTCAGAACACTTCCTCCTAATCCGAAACTTGTAAATCTTGGAAGATATGTTTAAAATAGATTACGATCCTACGCGTACGGAAATCTTCCCTCACACACACATGGCATACTAATCGTACCAGTCCACGATTTATCTTTGAACCGATAACATTACTCTGAGAATCAGGGTTCGGTAACGAAGATACGGCGAAGGTTTCTTGTAAGACATGAATCTCATCATAGGATGAACTGGTTAATTTAAATTTTATACAATGTGTGTCAGAAATGCGTGGTCATATTTAAGGGTGTGGATCAGACCATCAAACTGAACAACTTTCTTTATGGGACCAACGTCGTAATTGCGGAATCTGTCGTAATCCTGTATCTGGTTTACATGAAATAAAGATCTATTCTATTTTATTCTAATAAAGAAGTCCCTCAATCAATTTTATTACCTGAAGCTACCGTTCATTATTTTCTCCTACAACAAACAAAACAATCGTTTTCACATAACTTGGTTCAAACAATCGACCGAACAAAATTTTATAATTAACCCGCCCACATTAATTGGAAAACAACGGGTAACGGATAACCGAGCCACCGACCCGTAAATATTTACGTGAGAGAAATAGACACTCGTACGGTCATAAAATGTACGGGTACTTTTGTACATATATTGTATATTCAACACCCGTAACAATTAGCGGTACTGTAGCAACTAGTTATTTTGAGTAGAATTCAAAATAGACCAACGATTTTTTTTTATTGAACGTGGTCCCGCCCTTCTGTTGTACACATCGCCTTAGTAGGGTAATAATATAAGATTTTAATCATTTTACTTTTATGCACGGTTTGGGAATGTACAGTTGAACAAATAGATTGGTCTACAAGATCACTAGATTTAGATAAGTAAATTCGTTGAGAGGATACAGATGTCAACTTATTTTTCGACACAAATGATACTTCCAGAACAAATGTGGCTGTGTTCTACAAGTTTTTAGTCTCAAAATGTATTTAATTTCTACTGTTTTATTTTATTTGTATTTTTAATTTTTTTATATAAATCTAAAGACTGATTTTTCAATCGCCAGATAACTTTATCCGAAGGAATAAATTTGAATTTTTGACAGCTTTCCTATACAAAATCTGTCGAACGTCTTTATTCGCTGGATTTATTGGCTGGTTCCGTGTTTGTTATTATTTTTTTGTTTCTTTTTGATCTCTGTGTTTCAATTTTTTTTGATTGTACTGACAATGTATGTCCTTTATCGAATAAATGCTATCTATTCTATTCTATTCTATTTTATCCGGTGATTAAAAAATCAGCCCTAAGTATGTAATAATTTTTTAATTTCTCTAATGCTCCTTGGAGAAGCGGACCCCTTTCTGCCAACACTACGCTAGTAATAAAGTAGCAAGCGTCCATAAGGTTAAGGTAACCGGTTATCATCAGGCAGGTTGTATATACCTTACATTAGAGGTATAAATTTTTGCCAAGAAATGTTTGTAAAATACGTAGGTATAGCATGATGTAACAAATTGGATTCCTTAGTAGCAAATATTACACGTCATGTGCAGCTAATTATTGAGGAAATTGGTCTATTGATTAATATAATTTCGAATGTATACATAGCTTTCGAGTTCAATGAATGGACATAACATTAATTTGTACCAGCTGTTGGAAATCTCAGTGTTTGTAGTTTTGTCACTTGCCTACAGAGATAGAGTTGTAATTCTGTGGCGCCAAGGGAAAAGGGATGAGATTATTTTTTTGAAATATGCATTTTTTTGAAATAGCTTCACAACATCGATGTGTGTGTTACGTTAAAAGAAATTAAGTCAATAATATCGTATGATTTTATTGTATTAAATATATAAATAAATAGTAAGTATATTCTAAAGTAGGTACCTAAGTGTTTTTCTTTTTACTGTGTAGCGAAAATTTTGATCTTTTTTCTTGTCACCACAGAATTATTGATCACGAGTTGTAATTCAGTGTAAAAAATCAGAATCTCTTTAACAACTCCACAAAGAAAAATTTACAATTTCAACTCAATTTTCTGTTGCGGTGGACTGTAGGCTCTCACAGCATTTAAAAGCATTTTACGCCAAGAAGAAATGTCCTTGTTTTTCAGTTTTTACATTTACTTAGCTATCAAAGGGAATGAAGTTATCACGATCACGATAATACAGGATATTTTTTTATGTAATGTCCAAAATTTGCCAAATGCAACCGCAGTACTAAAATTCACTCCAAAACAAAATAAAAATTCATTTGGTATGGCTTGCGCTAGTAAATTATGCGTGTCCCCCATACTAAGTCGAATTTTTGTTTTGTTTTAAAGTGTATCCCAATACTGCGGTTACATTTAGGAACATAGACTGGATAACGCTACAAATTATGCGCACTAAATAAAAAAATATCCTGTATATTCAATAGATAGAAGCAGAATATTGACGCCGATGACAAACTTTCATAATCTAATTCCAATGCTTGCCCAGGCTATTTACAATCATGAAGCACCCGCTATATTGACGCTATGTAAATTTATGTTAAACTGACGTCCAAATAGTTCAAGGCCAGTTTGGAAATTTGTGTTATGCGCACTGAATTCAAATAATAAGAACTTCAGTTTACTTACCAATTAACTGAGACAGTCGGCGCCTGAGTTTATAAAGTAGTTGCTTGGTGTGAGAGGAATGTGAGTTGTGACACGAGATGGCAGTCACAGGGAGAGAAATCTATCTCAGCCGTAATTTCGCGATCCCGAGATTTCGAGATTGTATACAGACAATCCCGAGATCCCAGGTAAATTCCGGGATGTTGGATTGCAATAAAAAAAAAACGAAGGGTATATAAAAATTGGCTGTTTTATTGTCTTTTTATTGACAAAGTAATGCCCTTAATGTCTTCAGACAGATGAAGTTAAAGTTAAAATTCTACATAAATCAACCAGAATCTCTTTTTTAAATAAACAATCAACTTTTACGTAAATTACATAAAATCACGCCTAAGTACTTTTACAAAAATAACCCAAATCTCCCTAAATTCAAATAAACGACTTTTTTGGTACAAATACATAACAAGAAGTGTTATATTAACATAAAATAATAATATTAATCTATTCCACGAAATTTAACCCGAAACAACCATCTGTAGACCATAAAAATATTTGTTCCATCCGGGAATCGAACCCGCGACCCGTAGCGCAGCAGTCAATCGCTCAACCACTACGCCAACCGTAACGTCTTCGAACCAATTATTTCGAATAATCCACAAAATAACACGCGTCGCGTAAAACGTTTAGGTATGTCAGTAATACAAAGAAATTATGAGAGAAAAAAGTTTCTCGACGAATGATATTGATTGGTGTGTTAACGAACGAAATTTAATTTATAAACTTTGTGATAAGGGTTTATCCATGTGGCTGGGTTCAAACCGGATTAAATGGAAGATATTCGACCTTTGATAGGTACATACTAGAAATTTAAGCCATTATTGGATTCTATATACCTTAATGACGGGTATTAGGTCAGAAACTAAGATTTTTATTGAAATTAAAAACGTTTTGGCCGGATTCGTTTCTTATACAAGTTGCCTATAAAAATAGAACACCTGCATTGAAGGGTTATTTTACACATCATTATGAACAACTTTTTCTATGGAAGCAATACTGAAATCGCGAAAAGAAAAAAAACTTCATTGTTGAATAATTAGATATTATTGAATTATTTGTATGGAATAGCAGATTTTTTTTGCGGAATCTTGTTTTTTCTCATAGTAATAGTTGTTCATAATGATGAGTACAATAACCCCCTTATAGGGAACCGCACCCTAATTACGTAAAAATCACCTGACAGCAACCCGACAGCCACGCGACAGCAGACGGAGCGCGATCGGTCGCTACTGTCAAACCAATTAATATTATGTACGGCATTCGCCCACCTGTGGCTACTTGTCGCATTTACAGCATCATGTATGCACTTTTTAGTTCGTTTCTTGTCCGCCAGAGGGCGAACCCTTAAGCGGTGTCTGTCGGCTCGCTATCGTCAAATACGTAATACCAAAGTGATGTTTGACAGCAGCTACTACGCGATTTACACCTGTCGCAAACTGTCTGCTACATCGGTAGTTAGGGGGCGGGACTATATTGGTAACAACTTGTATAATGTTTTTGTAATATTCGCTTCAAAAACGCTTAGATTATGTTGTTATTAAATTTTCTATAACCACTGGAGCGTTCATCATATAAAATTAAAATGTGATAAATATTAAACTCGATAGACTAATCAAAATCTTAACTAGTTACTTTGAACCACTAAAACTATATAAACAAGAGCATAAGCGAGCTAATTTGTAGAAATAACATCTAAACTAACGTAGATTTAATCTACGAGTAGATAGATAATCATATTACCTATGTACAAACTAGCTTCCGCCAGCGGCTTCGCCCGCGCGATATCTTTATAAATTATAGCCAATGTTACTCAGTGATAATACAGCATTCTGCTGGTGAAAGAATTTTTAAAATCAGTCCAGTAGTTTTTTAATTTATCCATTACAAACAAACATGCAAAAAATCTAATCTTTTCTCTTTTAGTTTAGACAAGGAACACTTCGCCTTTCATTTCTACGTACAACAATGAGAGTGATGACTATCTATCGCATTATAGATTCATCATCATCATCATTCATAAAGGGCCAACACTGATATCGCAACAAAAAAAAGCTGATCCATACAAATAATTCAATATTACTGGAGCAAATGTATGGAACAGTTGATTTTTTTTGTGTGTGTCCCAAAAATCAACGTCAACCCGGAAACGAATGTTAGGCAAGGTGGCGACAGTTAACAGAAAAAAAAACTTTGTCATTCAGAGACGACAGAAACGAGTCTAATCGTGAACTTACGCTTCCATCTGACAAACTTACGAACAAATTTTGACAGATGGAAGCGTAAGGTAACTTTCTCCGTCCACGGTAAAAACAAACCTACAAAAATAAAATATATATAAATATAGCTTGGACAAACAAAAATCAAGGACTCCTCGCCATTTAACACCGAAGTTGAGCACCCACAGTGAATATACTTTTGAAATTAAAGACATACAACCTGTATAAGAATCTCTATATCGCTCATAATGTCAACATTTCAAATTTTATCCCTTCTCGGTAATCACATATTAACTACAACTCATGATTACATCAACGGTTTACCCCACAAAAGGACTCATCTGGAACAGTTTACCTTTTATCACCTACTTTTCCAATATGCAAATGTATTTTTTACCACAATATTTTCTCGAAAATACCGCAGCATTCGCGTACATCATATTAAATATCGCAACGCTTTTAAAGAAATATCGCAACGCGTTTAAAATTGGAAACATTTTTAAAATATCTCTCTGGCACTATATCGAGCGGACGGTTCGCTTTCCAATGATCGAGTTTCGCAACTCTATGTGTGTACAGTTTTCTAGATTTCATTTTCTTCAAAAGAAATTCCAGCGAATGGAGTCACGTGTTGAAAACATTAGTTTATTTCGATTGAATAAAAACGAAACTATGTAGTTCAGTTTGAGCGGAATGTTTCGCGAATTCTTTTTGCAGTGTTTAAAATACTTTATTGAAATTGTTTTGTATTGTTTAGTGTGTATATTTCGATTGCGTGTTTAGTCACTTTTTTTCTCAGCTCACGTAGCCAATGCTTAGCCGAACTATGACGAAGCCTGATAGGCCTCCAGTCTTATAGGTATTAAAATTTACCATAGTGGGACACGTGCCTCGGCTTAGAGCGGCGCTGAGGGGCAACAAGAGAGGGCTTGATGCAACTCATGGAACTTACTAAGCAGTCTGGTAGTCTTGTTATCACAATACTTCTGTCCTTGTAGCATGCAAGTCACCTGCATTGCTGGCATTTAGTGCCCATTCCATAATTCAGAGAAATCTTGTGATGATAAATAAAGAAAAAAGAAAAAAAATATGAATGATGTTGTAACATCCTACGTTCTATATTCTATGAGAGCGTAGTACTTCCTCATGCTAGAATTTACGATGTACATACTAGCTTTAGACTTTAACCATATAAAAGCAGTAAGAAGCATACCTACATTACCAACGTACATTTGATATAAGAAGGCCAAAGCAAAGCACGTGAAACAAAAAACGCTACATGTAAACACAAAATCGTGTTCACAGACAAGCCAAGAACGAAAGTCGGCCCGACATTTGATTAGTTAGTATATAGGATGATTTTTTTGATAGGACAGGTATAATTACGCAACATGATTGTTTGTGCTCGCTGTGCCTACTTTCAAAGAATAAAAAGTCATTCAATTTAAAGGATAAAGATTGGTTTGAAGCGTTTGAAATGTGGTTTTTGAAGAGGATCGAGAAGATAAACTGGACAGATAAAGTGACCAAAGCAGAAGTGCTGCTTAGAGTATAGAAAAGACGAAGACTTCTATGGAATATTGAGACCAGAAGAGGGAAAATGATAGTCCACTTAATATGTCACGACACCTTTAAAAAAACATCATAGAAGGCAAGGTAGAAGAAGAAGAGGAAAAGGAAGACCGTGGTGAAGTACGTAGACTAGATAAAGAACAAGCTGTACGTCAAGAGGTACAAAGAAGTGAAAGAACTAGCGGAAAAGAGACAAGAATGGAAAATGCTACACCAATGAATCAAACTCTTAAAATGATGATGAACAGAAAATTATAAGAAAGAAAAAATATTTATTTGACACTACGGAAACGATTTTAATTTTATACCTAAAAGAAAAATAAAAACATGTACTTAAAACAAAAATAAATCTTAAATTAAATGGATTAAATTTAATAAAATGGATACTTAACGAGCACTTTCCGGTGTGAGAAATCTAGAAGGGTCGTGGTTTGCGGGCAACGAATGCGCTCATGGATCGCACACGCATACCATAAATGACGATTAGTAGATACATTATTATTGCGCATAGCAACACTGTGGTCATGAATTAAAAAGTTAGGCAAAAAAAAAAGGTATTTTTATTTTTCACATTTAAAACAAGAATCTGGATGTCCTTCCATGACCCTCGGTAAAGAAATCACCTGTATTTGTATAGCATGTCACGGAAGCCATCGCGTGTTGGTATTAAAATAATTTATTCCTCTGTTCGTTACGTGAAGCTTAACTTAATTTATAACATTATATAAAGTTCGCACTTTACAATTTATTATGACGCGTGTTAGGCGTGTTAGAACTCTGAAGGTTATTATGGTTTCCATTATTTTATTTATTTATTTCTTATATTGTGTGAAAATCTATCTAGACTAATATTACAAATCAAGGGATAAACCTCTGGAAATCCGATTTAAAAAATTATTTTACTAATGACTACTTTTTTTAGTGATGAGCTTCACTATCCATAAGTGATATAAGCTATATTTTATTTTGATAAAAATAAAAAGTAATTGCTAAACCGCAGGAAACGGGAAAGCTAGTATTATTTAAAAGTAAAATACCAATCACTGACAAAAAACTAAATCTCACAAACTGCAGTACTAAAATTCACTCCAAAACAAAATAAAAATTTGATTTTGTATGGCTTGCGCTTGTAAATTAAACGTGTATCCCAATACTGCGGTTGCATTTAGGAACAGAGACTGAATCACTCTACAAATTATGCGCACTACATAAAAAAATACCCTGAATAATAGTAAAGGTATGTACAGAAAAACAAACGTACCGACTTATTTCTAAAAATATCTCTACCAGAAAACCTTTGAGAGTAGCGTTTACAAAAGTATTTCTTTATTATACAAATATTGAACCATACTTCTGAGATCTGTGTTATTACAGATCTCAGAAATGTGTATTACAAAGTTGAACCTCAAATTAATAATGTTCGTTTATTAAATTGAAAGCTCCTTCGAGGAAGCTTCACAAAAATAAACGTAGGTACCTATTGATGTTGAAATATTCTAGGAAAACTAATTTCGTGAATTAATTCACTGTTCTCTGATAATTTCCTGAATTAGACTGTTCGATCAATCCGTTCTTCTGAGTAAACATTTCGACGAATGAGAGCACGTCATTGTCCAACTTTCAAGAGACAGGTAAGTAATTAATTTACCAAAAATATATTCCTGCCTTTGTACGCCGCTCAATCACGTTCAGGGGTCAACCGCGTAAGCAAAATGGTAATAACATCGACTTTGGTAATGATCTTCTTTGTCTTTTTATTTAATTAAATAAAGTAGTTTGTCGTAGTCATTATTAATTTAAGTACCTATATGTTAAGTTTTGTCATTTATTGTTTAAGAGTGACCTTACGAGGCTGGCATAGACTACAGAGAAATGAAGCCTCAAAAATTTGTGAATAAAAATAATAATAAAAAACTTCAATACGATCATGAGAGACTTCGAGCAACCTCGTAAAAATTACCTATCATGAAGTTGGGACTCTTATCTTCATGAATGGTAATTTTTTTACAAGGTATAAAATAGAATAGATCTTTATTTCATGTAAACCAAATACAGGCACTTATGAAATATTGAGACTCCAGGTTCGCGGTTCCAAAGTTGCTCAAAGTTACTTTCTCAAGATCGTATTAAAGTTTATTACCAGTGTCGATGTTCATTACCAGTTCTTGGGTTGCGTTTCGATGGGCCATGATAAAAACATTGGACAGTCGTTACGCGCAGTCAGCAACCACAAAAGTCGAAAGCCAGTCTAACATTAGGCATCAGTATCTCACTGTAATGGAGACTTGCATCTAAATTATAACAAGAAATTATGTTAAAAATCAACATAAAAGTTATGAAAAGTGCTTTAATGAATGATTTATTCAAAAATTATAATATTTTTATGAATTATCTTTATTATAAATTACGTAAAATGGAACGTTATTCCAAACACCATCGTCGAGTTTATGACGCCTTCGTGTTTCCTTGGTAACCATGCTATGAACAAGCGATGTAATGACGTCATGGTACGGGAGTCTGTGTTTTGGTGCGAACATTTAAGTCATCTTTTTTATTTGTCATATTTATTTGCTTTTTTGTATTTTATTTTAAATTCAGTTTTAAAAAACATAATTTCACGATAAAGTTATCTATTAATTAATTTAAAAAACATAACTTCACGATAAACTAAAAACAAAAATACATGCAAATTCCCAACTGGCTTGTAGAAGTCCGATGACAATGATGTCTTGCCGGTATCTTCTCCAGGACCAACCCATTTGGAACCGTGCACCTAAAATCACGACGTTTTGAAAGTGCCTGCAAAGGCCCATTTGGAATAAAAAACTTTGACAGTCATTGCATGTAAAGTACCAGAATTTAGCTGCACCTGGTTAGATGTCGAGCTAACCCCAATATAAAAATGCAATGGCTCCACTAGAACAACAAAACTGTTGGACAGTAATATACGAGCTGCAAAACAAATACTTCACCATAAATTCCCTGTTAATTTATTAAAACATAAATAACCTCACTTTCCTATATAAAGTTCACTTCCCGTTAGCTTGATGATTAATTCAAGGCTATTAAAAGTGTAGCCCCCGATAGCCGCAGCGGCTAGCCTGCATCGCTTCAATATTTAAACGGGCGATCAAAAGGTCGGCCGCCGACAACGCCTTTTACTCTAACGCTGGTTTGAATTAGTTAAGACTGCAGATCAGAGACGGTAAAATACGCCAAGGAAGACATATTCAGTTAGGTACTATTTTAACATGTTGTGGCTACTACAGAAATATCAGAAAAATAATTAATTTATAATTTATATATATATATTTTTTTTTTATTTTTTTTTATCTTCTGTCTCTTATGTTGTCAATATGTCTGTGCCAAATAAATGTTCTTTTCTTTCTTTCTTTCTATAAAATGCACTTTTTAAATGTTACGGAAACATTATTGGAATCTAACATTTACTCTTAATAATCCATTTCCTAAATATTTGGGAAAATTAGACCGTCAGAATAGATCCGGATGACTGAACCTTGTCAATGATACTGACATTGTAACCAGATAACTGGACCGTGATAATGACGCTGACATTGTTACCGGATAACTGGACCCTGATAATGATGCTGACTTTGTAACTGGATAACTGGACCTTGATAATTAATGACGCTGGCATTATACCCGAAAAACTGGACCCTGATAATGACGCTGATATTGTAACCGGATAACTGGACCTTGTTAATGACGCTGGCATTGTTACCGGATATCTGGACCCTGATAATGACGCTGGCATTATAACCGGATAATTGGACCCTTATAATGACATTGACATTGTAACCGGTTATCTGGAGTCTGGACCCTGGTAATGACGCTGAAATTTTAGTTCTCAACAAGATACCTATCGTGCTTCGGCCTACATTTATTTTACCTATATTTCTGTGGTCGTAACATTCCCGACAGTTTTCTTCCAATAAGAAAAAATCGCAGACAAATTTAAAAAAAAATCATGTACGCAAAGACAAACACATCAATGCAATATTTTAACTTACCTGTAGTTAACCTAGTTTGTCCTTTACAATTCGCCTAAACAAACACTCGATATTCTCCACCTAACCAAAAACAAAGAAAGAGCGGCCAATAAAAGTTTTAATAAAAGACGTCCCACGTTCGATGCGATGCCAAATACTTATTCAGCGGTATGGCACCACAATTTGTTCGGGTGTCAGTTGCTGCAGCCGGAAGCTGGCATGCCAATATCGATAGTTTTGCTCCAGAAATTTATATATTTGTGCCGATTTCGATGGCCTGTTTTTAATAGTAGTTACATTTTGAAAGATTTTCGGGTGGATTTACATGGAAAAAATGAATTGTATTTGTTTGAAAATCCTTTAAAATGAAAATGATACTTTAATAAAAACAATCTAAAGAGAATTGTTAACTGATTTGAACATAATTATCAACATTTGATCAAGAAATCTAGTTTTTTTAATCCGAATGCCAAATACCAAACACGTCGTGATACCAAATATGTGGTTTCATGTGATAATAACATCTGCGACACCCTGTATGTCTATACAACGTGTACCAGAAATGTGTAGTCTTTAAGAGTGTGGATCAGACCATCAAACTGAACAACTTTCTCTATGGGACCAACATTGTAATTCCGAAAAAATAATCAGCTGTCCCATACGTTTGGGTCGAGTAGGTATTGAAATTTTATATGGGACAGCTGATTATAATTATTTTTACCGAAACTTTAACGTCATCGTACTTTTTCAAATTATTATTTGACAGGTAACACGTTATACATAGTTTCTCTAAAAGTTGACTTGGAGATAAACCGCTTAGTCTGTTTAGGTCCTATATATAGAATGCGAGGGGTTAAGAGATTAAATATACTTAATCAGAAATAATATTAAGATTTCTACGCTTTTAGCGCCTTTAAACAATCAAGTTATATAATGATCTCGTGATTAACTTAGGTGCAAATAGCTCTCTAAATACAAGTTGTATAAAAACAAGTGAGAAATAAATCGTTCTGTTTGTTAATTACATTACACAACTTACCGGGCGTGGTTGAAATGAAAATTAAGGGGTAACCCTGCGTGTGACATACTGTTTACAAACTTAACGACATACACTAACGAACGAAAATCGTCTCTATTTGTAAGGCACTAAGAGTCATGTGCGGTGTGAAATTGAGTTTGCAACGTTGGAGTAGTGGTGGGAAAGCTATAACTCATAGAAACGAGCAACGAATTTAAAGTTGGACTTGAAATAAAATTCGTTTTCTGAGTTATTTATGCGATATTACCGCGGGTCCGAAAGTGCTAATTCTTCAGCGCTGGAAAATCTAATGGGAATATAATTAATAGTCTTGTTTTGGTTGAATGAGAAAAATATGCAAGGGTTGCTACACGGCGGTCAAGTTAACCACACTTACTGTACGATATGTGGATACTATGGAGCCACATTTGAAAAGGATTTATTTTTGTGTTTTTGATAATTGTCCACCCTTCGACGAAATTAGAAGCTTTTCTTAAAAACTTAAGCAATAGTGTGAAACTAAATTAAATTTCCATTAAAAATATGCCTAAATTGTTAGCATTTTGAATTGTATAATAGACAGAGATGGCACTACCTACCTTGGGACGTCTTAATGTAATAGTAAATTGTGACAGTTTCATAATTATATTCCATTTTGCGGAAAAAGGATGAATAAATGCCTCATGTAGAAATTCCAAAATTAAAACTCCCGGCATCAATTAACGATTTTGTTCTTTATCGTTTTTAAACGTTTTCCCTCCCTAGGATTTCTCCTGTATCGAGGGTACAGTTTACAAACATAGATGTCACATGCACACATACCCAGACCCGAAATAACTATCTGTAGATTATACAAATAATTGTCACACCCACACGCTGGCTAAGCTAAGCTATATGGTGCGTATCATGGGCTTGTGACTGACATCTCGCATCACACCCCTCCCGCACCGCGCAACTTCTTCGTAAACTCCGGCACCAACCGTCTCAGTTAAGCGGTCTTAATAAATTAGGGAAAATAAAAAAATACAATTTTTAATAGTAGTCCACTACCGTATTACATAATGTTATTTCTATAAGGGAGCTCTGGTGTATACCAAGCCTAATTTCTGCTTGAACTACTGCAATAACAAATCAAACACAAGTCGTAGTTTCCACTTTCCATCGCCTTCGGGCATCCACTTGGTAACCGTCGTGGTAACATGATACGCAAAGTTAATTGTAGTCGTAAGGAGATTATCTTTAGAATTTATGCGATTAAGTTTAGTATTTTAAGGTCCAACGTGTCTATAGTCCCGATCCCTGTAACCCGTTGGTGTACTCATCATTATGAACAACTTTTATTATGAGATCGACTCTGAAAGCGCGGATAAATATAGTTGTTGCATACAAATTCAATATTACTCGACTAAAGACAGCAGATATTTGTGCCGTGATTTCAGGGTTGGTCCCATAGTAAAAGTTGTTCATAATGATGAGTACAATAACCAGGACCGAGACTAGAAAGGATAATCCTATTATGGAGAAGCCGAAGGTCGCGCGGAGCGCAAAGCGGCGCGCAACGCGGAGAAAGGCGCGTATCTCCGTTCATGGAGAGCGAGCGAGATAGCGTCACGCCGCTTTGCGCGCCGCGCGACTTTCCGCCTTTCCATAATTGAGCCTTTATTGGTATCGTGGTTGTAAGCAGGGCTGTTGAGCATGAGGTCTTTCGTTCGATTCCCAGTTTGGACAAAATGTATTCAGTAGCAGCTTGGTGTTTGGAATTTTGCCCGGGAGACGGCAATAGGCTCATCGTCTACTTCTTGGGACCTATTAACAGCATCCGCGAACTTTGGAAGGACATCGTACAGTCTGCATCTGCCTATCCCTTTGGGAGTACTGGCGTAATGTTACGTTATGTTCGAGGAAGTGTGACGGAACCCAAGTAAGTATCGGCCAGTCGGGGAGCGCTATTTCCGTTTCCTGCTCCATCCTTTCCGGACCTGACAAGCCAATCTTTCACTAGTATAGTATTATCATCTAAGCTTTAGCATATGCGGTTTCCTGTAAGAAAGAAAGAAAGAAATAAAGTTTATTGGCACATACATGCAAGATCATACATAAGAAATAATCCAGGGATTTTGCTTGTTGTATTAAAGTTAGTCAAATTGATAACACTAGAGGTAGCTAGTGGTCGCAATTCGGCCGTAATGTTTAGTTTTTTTTTTTTAGAATTACTTTACCCATAACTAGGATTACTCATGTATCGAGGGTAAAAAAAAAAAAAAAAAAAATGTTATAAATATATTTTAGGTTTCTGCACTCCTTCTCCATATAAACTTTAACTATACCAAATCTCATACTCCTCCGGGGGCGCAATATGCTTATAAAGGGGTACAAAGTTTTCTCTTCACGTATTAATATACAGGATAATTTTTTACGTAGTGTGCATAATTTTTAGGGTGATTCAGTCTCTGTTCCTAAATGAAACCGCATTTTTGAAATACACTTTAGAACAAAACGAAAATTCGACTTAGTATGAGGGACACGCATAATTTAATAGAGCAAGCCATACAAAATCAAATTTTTGTTTTGTTTTGGAGTGAATTTTAGTACTGCGGTTGCATTTGGGAACGAACACTGAATCATTCTGCAAATTTTGTGCACTACATAAAAAAATATCCTGTTTAGATTGTAGTTGCAATTGCCCGCGGCTGTGATTGACTCAATGTCCATCTTATTGCTCGGAAATACGACGAATGGACACAGCCATAGTGTGGATGATGGCATAATAATGGCGGCCACTATTTGCCATCGTAATGGCCATCGCGATTGCCCATCGTGTAGACAGGGTATTAGACAAAAAACAATTTCCGATCATCACAGAATAGCAGCAAAATGTACGCAATTGACATAAACTGTCAAACACATTTTCCTGTCGTTTTTGTTGTCTGAAAACCGGAAATTGTCATGTTGTCTACAGGCACTGAAATAAGACAAAAATATAATTGCAAAACGCCAAATGAAGAGATAACGTAACCGTCATAAACCCCCGACTCCAACTAGAAAAAGAGCTCTAACTTTTGAACGGCTAAACTGATTTTCATGAAACATAGCTATGATGATTTCCGTTAAATTAGCTTTCCACTAATAAAACAACATTGAAATTGGTCCATCCGTTTTGGAGCTACGATGCCATAGACAGATACACATTGCAAACTGAAAACACCCCTCTTTTATTTTGGGGGTTATAAAAATATCGTTATTCATATAAACCGATTTCACGCATTTGTGAATGATATGTTCTAGTTTTCATGTTCCAAAGTAGATGATGCTATATCGCCGATGACAATACGTCCAGCTCTGGATTGTTGATCAAAAAGCGTGCTAGTTCGATTTTCAAATAAACCGAATTCTGGCCAGTTTGAAAGTTATTTGAATTTTTCCCAGCGTAGTAAGAATTCGAATCATATTGCATACCAACGAAGTATCTCATTGTAGTTTTGAGTAAAAAGATATGTTTTACAGTTGGAATAAATTGCTTTTTTTATTCAGTTGTTTTAAAATATTAATATTTTATGAAATCAATGTTTTGTCCTTTTATCAAGAAATCTTATTGGGGGATTTATAAAGAATATTTTTTGTCATTTCGAACACTATGGTAAATACATAATTCATATTTCTTTTATACAATGAAAATTAACTTCTTTCAGTATGACACCTCTCTGAATTAGAAATAAATAGGAATCCGGTATTAAAAAAAAAAAATACACATTCCAAAGTGAATGGAAAATCTTTTCTTTTTGCCATGAAATCAAATCTGCATTTTACGGGTGCTTACACCCCAAAAAATGTAAATTCACATTTTAACGTACGCCTCTTATAAAAATCAATTTCCAATAATTTACCACATTTAACCTAAAGAAAGATTACGCTGAGCGCACCCGATGGGATCCCAATCCAAGCTCCATTTCCTTGCTAAGCAAATCCCAGATTGGGAATGAGTCAAAGGACTCAATCGCTCGCGAGCGTTCGGGCGTTTGTTCGCTCCGTAAGCCTTCGTAATTAAATGGCCTTGTTCTGTCACAGTTCTGCCGTATGCAAGTATTAGTTAATGCGAATTTAGTTACGGCATTACAGATGGGATTAGGTTAGATCTGATTTTGGATTTGGTAGAATATGTATTGTATTTTGTTAAAGTTGGATACAAATATAATTGAAAACTGCAATAATACCAAACAAGGAGAGAGAGAAAAACATTTTTTTGAAATTATATTAATTTTTGAATCCACAACATATTATTTAGTACATTATTTTATTTCATTTTTCTATATTTTGTTCGCCTCAGTGGCTAAACATGACTGTATTTTGTCTAATTATTAAACATCTTGCATGCTTATGTGTGTATACTCATTACTCATGTTTTACAAATAAAAATATCTTTATATTTATCAGAAAAACGAAAAACACATGAAATAAAATGTATAGTACGACACAACTAAGAAGTAACATCGATGTACCTGATCGAAAAACCGATGGCAGTCGCTCGTTTAGATGATTTTACAACTTATTGTGTCGCATAAAGATCATGTTTTACTGCAGTAGGTATTAATAAAAATTCGTAGTCTTGAAATCGCACTCAATTCGGACGTGATCGGTTTCACGAAGTTTGCCGATGCGACTTCTTAGTTGTATTGTATTGTTCTTTTGGCAATTAGGATTTTACAATCACTTTTACAGGTCTTTTATTTATATACTAGATGGCGCTAGCATTTCCTATGTCTACCTCTGAGAAGAAACACCAAAACAACGTCATATTAGTTACACGTTTGAAACAACAAGAAGATTTTTAAATAAAATAAAAAAATATTATAATACTTTTAAAAAAACTATGGAACACGCTTTAGTCATCCAAACTGAACGTGTATGCAAAATTTCAGCTCAATCGGAAACCGGGAAGATTTTCTTACATAGTTAGTTAGTTACAGGTGAAGAGTGACCTTACGAGGCTGGCATAGTCACCACGGTGAACTGAAGCCTCAATAAAAATTTGAATAAAAAAAAAAAAAAAAAAGATAATAAAAGCGTGTTCAAAAATATACAATGAAAATTGAATAATTTCACGACTTTCAATACATTTTCACATCATCATTTCAGCTCCAAAATGAGCGGAAACCGAAGCCAAGCATCATATATCTGCTATAGATCTTTGACTCGTATAAATTACAAGCAATGGGTTTTCCAAATGGCTACGACTTGACATATTGCCACTTAATATCTCCTTGAACTCACCGTATCTATGCCAAAATTGGTTTGTGTTTTGGCACACAATGTAAAATTTATGATTAACCTGTTAGAATTTTTCTGACCAGCTTTATTATTGTATGATAATTAAATATTATTAAAATTTTATAATATGTAATTTTTTTTTAAGTATGTAATTTTGATATTTGCTAATTAACACACGACATCAATATTTCTTTTTAATTTATTAATTTCACTACTTACTGTCCACTAGAGGGTGCTACATTCAATTTAAAGTGACGTCACATAACTTATAACCAGCGAACAATCAAGACAATCAAAACGCTTCCAACGATATCTCATTTGTCAAATTATGATAAGTAGTTTAGAAGTTATGAGGGAACAGATGAAAATACATACATACATATCGGTTAAAAACATAACCCTGGGGTAGTCAGGTAAAAATAAATAAAGGATAAATCCAGCCCATTACTATCTCACTGCTGGGCTTTAGTCCACCACGCTGGTCTAGTGCGGGTCGGCGGACGACACACACCACCGAGGACTTTATGTGGCCCTCTCAGATGTGCAGGTTTCCTCATGATGTTTTCCTTCACTGTTATCGCAAGTGATAATCAAATTCTAATCTGCACATGAATCCGAAAAGTCAGAGGTGCGGGCCGGGTTTGTACTCAGACTCTCCTGCATGGAAGGCGAGCGTTCAACCGCTAGGCTATCACTGCTAGATTAATCATTATAAATGGTGATAGACATTCTCTGTGGTGATGTCAGTTGATGAAGCTGTTTTATCACTATCCACATCATTTTATGTTTTTTTGTTTATTGAATGCAGTTTAAATTTTATTACCAAGTAAATATAACATAATATATTATTTTCTATAGATACGCCGTTCCTTGGTACCTGTTTTTAATTAAGTCTAGATTAAATAATCTCATATTTCTTCAGCAAAATGAATGTATTCTTATGTGAGAAATAAATCTCAATATATCGTTAACCGTATTGAACACTATTGCTACGGCGTAGCTGACTGGCTACGCCTGCTACGCAATCGTAGCCGCAACGCTACGCGTCTAGTCTCTGTTTATTTTCATTTGTACAATCGATATAATTTTGTCTGTAGCTCATTAATTCAAAGTCAAAGTAAAAGTCAAAGGTTTTTTTATTTCAACTGGGCTTTTGCAGGCACTTTCAAAACGTCGTTATTCTAGGTGCACGGTTCCAAAGTGGGTTGGAATTTAAATAATAACTATCATAATATCTTTACATTTGCTTTACTGGTAGTCGCAAAGGCAGCTACTGAGCGTGAATAATAAATTATTTTACTTTCTTCTTTCTTTATTTCTTTCTTTTCTGAATACAGCTTTTGAAGTCAAAGAAAAGAAAGAAAGAAAAATCATTTATTCAGCACAGAAATATTGACGACACAAGAGAGAGAAGATTAAAGGTAAAAAATAACACACTACTAAATTTGACAAATAAGAAATAAAATATTTACAAAATATATATATAGGCCATAAAAATACATAATAATAACACATACATAATACATAAAAATATAATATAATATAATACATAATAATATTATAGATAATATATTGATATTTGTTATAATATATTAAGTCGGGGACTTTAATTCTTCAATGCACCTTGTAGCTTGGCTATGGCACCGACTTCAGAAGCTAGTAAGTTTTTCATGAAATTTAATTTAATTTTTTAGATTTTTGAAGTTTTTTTTTACTTTTTTTTATAAGTTATTATATTTATTATTTTACGTTTACGAAGGTGATAGGTTTCACTCTAACATTACGTACAATTATTTACGTACTTCGCCGCAATCTCCTTCCATTCTTTCCCGCCGCGTGATAGATGGCTGAATAATTACTAACCCTTGCGACGATTACTCATAAGAAAGTAATAAATATTAATAAACAGCCCCCGGGTACCGGCCACTGACAAGAACATGCTTTAATTTAGGTAATATTAGATTATTATTCGGTACTGACATACCAACATGGCGACAGCACATTGATTTCTATAATTACTATTTATTATTATTATTTTTGTTTTTTTTTTTTTTTGACGACTCGGTTGGTGCTGTGGCTAAGCCATTAGTCTTCTGCGCTACGTGCCGCGGGTTCGATCCCCGCACGGAACAAATATTTGTATGATCTACAGATAGTTGTTTCGGGTCTGGTTGTGTGTGCATGTGGCATGTATGTTTGTAAACTGTACCCTCGATACAGGAGAAATCCTAGTGAGGGGCAACGTTTTAAAAAAAAAAAGCAATGGTTAATTTTTGATTTTTTACTTTTTTATGTAGGTATAAGCATTGTGTTGTTTGATATCTGATCCGAATAAATGATTTTTCTTTCTTTATCTTAATATACTTATGCCTCAAGTCTTACATAGAGAAAAAAAAAATCGCGTTTCAGCCAGCGGTTCACCCGGTTGGTTACATATAAAGCTATACATTCCAGTATAAGCTGACCTCGCATTGTATAGGCTTTCCGTACAATGAGAGATCAGTTTACTGAAAATGTTGATAATGTAGCCGTGCGTACATAAATTAGGTATATAATATAATTATATTATTATTATATAATATATTATTATTATATTCCTTCGCCTACCATTCTCTTGTGACATTTAATAAGATTGCAATAGACATAAATATTACGGTTATTTTTTTTATATATAACACTGCACATGGCATTGGCGAAATGGCTATGCGATTGATTTTCTGCGATGCTATGGGTTTGATTCCCGCACGAAACAATTTTTTGTATGGATAGTTGTACCGGGTCTGGGTGTGTGTGCATGTAAGATGGATGTTTGTAAACTGTACGCACGATACAGAAGAGATCCTAGTGGGGAGTAATGTTTTCTTTTTTAAATAAAAGAAATAAATGTTTTTTTTTATCTGCATGAAAAACTATCTAAATATCGAATATCCAGAATCGAATATCCGATTTTCCGTAACGTTGCATTCAATTTTCAAAAGCCATGAGCTATCTCCGCGTTAGCAAATACCAGGGCTGCAGTAACTATAAAGAGTTGCTGCGTTCTGAAAGGAATCAAATCCGCTTTCTTCAGTGTGTGCCTTTTCACTTCACTTTCAATCATGAAGCGGAGACTTTCTATTCTACTTTCTCGGCTTTATTTCGCTGCAGATCACAAATAAAAAGGATAGATTATTCTTTTTTGAACTGTAGTAAACTTATATATATTATATTAGTCTCACTACATAGTTTTAAAGATACATTACAAGGTTATACCTTACAAGTCCCGCGGGTCTACCGCGTAACTAAAATTGTAATGAACATCGACATCGGTATTAAACTTCAATACGATCGTGAGAGCCTAAACTTTGAGCTAACTTGTAAAAAAAATACCTATCATTATAGTTGGGACGCCTATCTTCATGATCGGTAAAAAAAATACAAGTTAACTCAAAGTTTAGGCTCTCACGATCGTATTGAAGTTTAATACCGATGTCGATGTTCATTACAATTTTAGTTACGCGGTAGACCCGCTGATTCCTTTAAGTGGTTATTATTATATTGAGTTTGTTATTATCCCCATTATTATAAACAACTTTTAATATAGGACCAACCCTGAAAACAAGAAAAGAAAAACAAATGCTCCATACAAATAATTCAATATTACTCGACTAATTAATGTTGATGGTTGGTCCCATAGTAAAAGTTGTTCATAATAATGAGCATAATAACCTCGTACGTACCTTTGTACCCCTTTTTAAGCATATTGCACGCACGAAGGAGTGTGAGATTTGGCATAGTTCAAGTTTATATGGAGAAGGAGTGCAGAAAGCTAAAATTACGGTCTAATTTTGATCACTTGGCGACCACTAATTTAACTAAATCGACATGTGTAAGGTCAGTTCCAACTACAATGGTTAGGTACTCATACAATCCTAGTAGAATCAGTAAATAACATTGTCTATCTTGCAATTTGTCATGTCTGGAATCGCCGCGACTATAAACTGGAATTCAATACAAGAACTGGTTCGCAACCATAAACAATGAACCGTTGTAACAATCACAGTCTATAAATCGGAGCAATTTATTCGAGCTTCAATTTACTATCACTCTATGAAACAAAATGGTACATGTTTTCTCATTTATTGTATAAGAGTGACCTTACGAGGCTGGCATAGTCACCACGGTGAACTGAAGCCACAATAAAAATTTGAATAAAAAAAAAAAAAAAAAATGGTACATGGTCCTATAGGTTAGCGGTGAGACGTATTTATTGTAACAGGTAAAAATAACAGATATTTTAAGATAACAGATAACAATTGGTAATGCCAATTATCTACAGTTTTGCTCTCATTCTTACTAACTACATTAACGCTTGCTAGAAAGAGAGACACCTAGTATTAGTTAGTGCGTTTTAGAATAGAATAGAAAATATATCTTTATTTCATGTAAATCAGATACAGGCACTTATGAAATGTCGAGACTCTAGGTGCACGGTTCCAAATAGTAGATCCTATGGAGAAGAACCGGCAAGAAACTCCATGTCTGGTGGTATGAAAATACCGGGCTGTTATTTAGTAACAGATATTTTATCCTGTTACTAACCTGCCACCTGCTACCTCAGTTGAATAACGCATAGTCATCGTTAATAAGTAAAATAATGTACATGATACTTACTTCGATTTCACAACATTCGACAAAATGCACACACGCAAACTCTTTTACTGCTTTGCTCGACATCCGTATGTCATAGCCGGGATCCAGCAGAATATCAGCGTCAGGTGTCATAGCCTGGCACATGCTGAGCTGGACACCCATTTGCTACAGCTCGGGACACACACTGATTAGGTGATGCGCAGTCGCAGATACCCACATATTTTTTATTCTTTTAAATTATTATTTTTTCTACTCAATTTTACATTGTTGCCATCCTAAAATAATGTCTTCTCTGTCTATGCACCTGTCCTCTTCTTATTACCTATGTCTATCATTCTAGTGTGTCTTGTTTTTGTGGCAAATAAATGATTTTTCTTTCTTTCTTTCTTTTCTTTCTTTCTTTCTGTTATTTTTTTGTAACAGTAACAGAGATAACAGGTAACACAATTGACTGTTATAACCCATCGCTACTATAGGTACACGTAACTACATCCACACAATACTCCCTAAACCACAATACAAAGCCCATAAAACCACAAAAAGCACTACCACCTACTTGTTGGACCGCAAAAATGCACTTACAACCGCACGTAAGTTGTGGTCGAACCCTCGCTGACAATAGCCGACAATAGCCGCCCCCCACAACGGCCGATCAAACGACTGAATACTCGGCCAAAACCATTTTATATCTGGCAACGACCACAATAAACACGACAGCCAATTTTGTCACAACTCATTGAGCCTTATCTTGACCACGAATCCGGCCCTGATACTGCTAACCAATATGCTAAAGAAAATCACAACGTTAGCTTCGAAATACATTGCTTGTTTTCTGAACAGTTCACTTCTACATGGTCGCACTAAAGAAGTAATGGATTCGTGAGCAGGGTAAAGGGTAGTTGTGTGATAAGAGGGCTGGAAAGCGTGCCAAAGGAAAAATGCCTATAACTAGGCAGCGATGGCCAACATAATGCCATCTTATTTATTTCTTAATAGCACAGAAAACAACATTTGAGGGTAACCCGTGTGGGATTTGAGCCGAGATGTATGGGAGACGTAAATAGCGCCTAACTCGTGATGAAATGGGCACATTTGTTCAGAACTAGGAGCATTAACAAATGTATAGTTTCGCTTGTAATTCTCGGGATATTTTGGGCGTATTTCAAAAGTTTTATAATTTCGGTCCAGGATAGATTCTCCTAATAAGATTCACTTCAAAGAATAATCAAGAACTGGTGGTCGCCCAGTGGTTAGTGGCCAGATATTATTGTAAACTTGATTTATGAAAAGAGTATCCATGGAGTTTCTTGCTGGTATCTTCTCCAGGACCAACCCACTTGGAACGCGTGCACCTAGAATCACGACGTTTTTAAAGTGCTTGCAAAGGCCCAGTGGAAATAAAAATCTTTGTCTTTATTTTTTGTCTTTGGTCGAAATTCCACCTTAATTCTAGCTTTCTGCACTCCTTCTCCATATAAACTTTAACTATGCCAAATCTCTCACTCCTCCGTGTGCGCAATTTGCATAAAAAGGGGTAAAAACTTTTTTCTTCACGTATTATTATTGTTGATAAGACCACCCATTGTATCATTTGAGTAATCATAATACGTACTAGCTAAACCCGACCACGTTTCGCTGTGGCTCAGTCTGATATTAATTATGAGGGAAGTAAATAAAAGTATTCTATCGAACGTAGATTTACTGAAAAAACACTTCATTTATTTTAATACCCTACTTTGCTTTTCATTTAATAGAAGAGTGTTTTTATATCTTTTTAATCCTTCAAATCTCTCAAGGGTGTTCAGCATGAAAAACAAATAAATGAATTATCAAAATACGTAATATATTTGAACTTTTATCGAAAATTAGTACGTATTTTACCGTAATTTACCGGTTTTGATCCGTAGCCACAGGCTACACATTACCAAAACTTTTTATTTCAAATATCTGGCCGATTCTTCTCCATAGGGTCTACTATTTGGAACCGTGCACCTAGAGTCTCGACATTTCATAAGTGCCTGTATCTGGTTTACATGAAATAAAGATCTATTCTATTCTATCGATGTCAACCAGAATATGTCTAATACTAAACATAATCCACTTACCAAGTGTCCACCGCAGACCTCTCATTGTCTACAGTTAATTGCTACAACAATCGCTCGGTAGACCGACTACTAACCGTAGTACCTACACAGACAGCTAATAACTAATACACTCGAGAGCAATGAATCCGGGTCACCAGAAGAGTAAACCTTAATATCTTGGAAACTAAGAATGTTAGCTTGTTCAAATAAAAAGTATTTTATAGACCTATTTAATACTACTTAAATAATACGATTCGAGAGGTGATCATTGCGTTGATAGAGGAATGCGAGAATATTCCCCAACTTCGGCTCAGAAACTTTGTGCCGTATACCGAATCGCATGACATCTGTATTAACAATACACGGAGGTAATACAAAGTATTAAAATGTGAGAAAATGATATATTTGAAAAAAATTGAAATTTAAAAAAAAACTTGCATTAAAATTTTCGCATTTTTAATTTATGTATTTTTAATAAGTAAAACAAATGATAACTAAGTTCTTTTATTAATTTTATTTGAGTGGTATTAAATGGTCTATGAAATGCTTTTTATTTGAATAAGCTAACATTTTTAGTTTCCGAGATATTAAGGTTTATTAATGACCCGGATTCATTGCTCTCGAGTGTATGTTACTCAAGTATCCTTCAACACCTGTGCAAAGATACATTAGTTACCAATGGCGTGCACAGATATTTTTTTAAGAGTAGGCAAAATCAACTTAGTGTAGCATTGTCAAGTTAAATGATGTTTGAAATGAAAGAAAGAAAGAAAGAAATAAAGTTTATTGGCACATAAATGCTAAAAACACAGAAAATAAAAATAAAATAAAATCAGTACCTAGTTGTGCCAAACGGGCCAGCAGCTCAGCATAATGTTGGGTGCCAGTACGTTAATACTGATTACCCAACGCTGGTTTTCAGCTGCAACCCAGGGTGCCATACGCTCGAAACAAAAAACAAAGATAAATCAAGGAGAAAAAAGAAAAAAAAAACAGTAAAATAAAAAAATGAAAATGATCTTTATTTGCTTTTGATCGTTTTGTGATTGGCCACCTCACTCAGACTTAAATTAACTGATATCACAGACATAATACCGTTTAATAAACTTATTAGGGTACGCAGTGTCGTTTTAAAACGCTTTTATTAGCTTCACTTGTAAGTTTGTATTCTTTATTTTTATTCTTTATTCTTTATTGTACACGAAAATGAGATAAAAGACAAATACAATTGAGATGGTATGTACACAGGCGAGCTTAACCCAAATTTGAGTTTGTTTTGTAACTAACTAACTATGTAAAAAAATCTTGGAAGTTAAAGACCCACTTCCCGGTTTCCGATTGAGCTGAAATTTTGCATACACGTTTAGTTTGGAAGACAAAAGCGTTTTCTTTAGTTTAAAAAAAAAATAATTATTTTATTATATCTAAACAGAGTGTACGCTACTGTTAGTTGGACTCATTTATATACAAGGTGGATATGACAATACGGCAATAAACGATAATAAGCGTTCTACGATCATAAAATAATCAATCAAGTACATTTAATAGTTTGGTCAAAACATTTTTTTTTGTTTTTGGTGTCGTTATATTTAATTGTCATATCCACCTTGTATACCTCACTAATATTACAAACTAGATGACCCGACACACTTTTAAAAAAGTCTGTCATCGTTTTGTGAATTTGTGAAAAATACAACTGAATCAATTTTTCGTCACTATGTAACCAATTGGCTTGATTCACAATTTGACAATCGGCTGTGAAACGACATTTTCGCACGTAGTAGCAAAAATCCCATAGAATCCCACTTTTCGTTATTCCCGAATTTTTCCAATTTTCCGGGTAAAATTTCCAATGTTTCTTTACCTAAAAAAATTAATCGCAATATTAAAAACAAAATCCAAATCGGTCCAGCCGTTATCAAGTGATGCGCTTACAAACGAACAGCATTTATTTTTTTATTTATATAGATGTCAAAGTTTGTGAAGCTGTTTGGATGTTTGTTGCTGGATCACGCGTAAACGGCTGAACGGATTTGGGTAAAATTTGGCACACAGATAAACCATATCTTGAATTAATACATAACATATTTTTTATTCGGATACATCAAGTAGTTTCTGTATGATGGGAGGTAAACTACTTGAAATGGCTAGTATAGATATATTATTCTCGTGTGTTCGTTAAGAAACAGGCTCCAAAGAAATATTTGAAGCATAAAAATATAACAAACCGCTTCACATCAGCGCTGAACAATACAAGACATGCTCTAGTAACCCTCCAAGTATTATTCGCAAGTCCAAGCGCTGTACTACCATCTCTCACTCATAACAAATGCGAGCAGGAAATGCGGTGGTACTTGGCAGTCCACCAAAAAATACCACTTGATAATTAAGTTGATATAATGTGCACTTTAATTAACTGTGATCACTAAGAAGGTGGGTGTAGAAGGTTCACTGTGAAGTTCTTCCGCATATAATATGAAGAAGACGAAAAAAGAAAACATATATTTTTGACACAGAAAAAATATTAAAAACACCCCACATAAGGGGTCCAATCCCTACCCTCAAAGATTGAGCAATTTTAGTATCTGACTTACTTATTTCGATATTCACATAGTCTAACAACCATAACTTTGGACATAGGTCTCACAGAAATGTACATTTAATTCTTTTACGTAACGTGTATGGCCATAGCATAGAGAATCTAAAAGAATAAATAAAAAAGTTGTAGTGAGCCATAAAAGACAATTATTAAACGAAATGTCACACGATTTTATTGCATTTCCTAAAATTCTGCAAATTTTTTAGGGAATAACAAGTCTTTTATGAATTATTTTGTTAGTCTTTGTGTTGTTCTACACGCTGTCAAAAAAACCTAGCTCTAAACAAACTAGTTAGCCCTTTGCGTTGGTAAATCGGGTATGCTGAATCTTTCGAAATTTAACAAACCTGATAGCGTCTTATATGAGTTATTGGTACCAAAATGAAGACATTAAAATAAAATGGGCCTTTCATTCAGCATTTAATAACTCAAAAGTGACTTTTTGTGGGTTAAGTCCTTTCTGCTAAACTACGTCCATTTATAAAAGTACATTGTTCTCGAAAAGTTATGTGAGGACAATATAGGACAAAGTCTAAACTAAACAAGCCTGATCATAAAATGAACAAGAAGTGACTGAGATTGAATGAAAGAAAGAAAGAAACGTTTATTAGACATCAAACAGTAACCGACACCGAAATAATAATAAAAAATTAACCTAACCGTCAAAAACCCCCGACTCCAACTAGAAAAAGAGCTGTAACTTTGGAATGGCAGAACAGATTTTCATGAAACATAACTAAGATGATACCCGATTAAACTAGCTTTCGATTAAAAAAACTGCATTGAAATCGGTCTATCCGTTTTGAAGCTATGGTGACACAGACAGATACACACTACAAACTTACAACACCCCTCTTTTTTGTTGGGGGTTAAAAACAAACGTCAAATTCAATCTGAAAAACAAAACTGCGCAAGCCGTAGACGGGCGCAAGTCGAGCAGAGCGGTAAGAAGGCGCCGCGGTGTGTCGATGGGAAGCCAGGCCGCCTCACCGTGCGGCCCGCTTGCGCGCAGAGGTGCACCATCAAGGGGTCGCACCTATGTACCCCATGTATATCATGTGTATAATATATATGTATGTGTGTGTGTCTTTTGTACTTTTATTTGTTCCTGGCGAGTCCAGAATAAAAATATTTCTTTCTTTTTTCTTTGTGTGTGATGTGGTGATGTGAGCACCACACTCCTTTATCCCACATTGCATAGTTTGAACCTTCTGTTTCCCATCTATTTGTGCTATTATCTAGTTCTGTCAGTACTTAGTGGTTATATTCCTCGAGTGCTGCAGGTTTGTTTAACATTTAGAATACGGCGCGGTCTTTGTCTGCACTGAATTTGTTGGTTTGGAACATTAGAGCTAATTTTGATAAATCTCGTATGTTATTTGTGTTTTAATGTGTTTGCTGTTTGTAGGCAAATATTGTAGCTTAATTTAAGCACCTCAGCATTATGCTGTAATACAGGCATTTGTGATTTACTAATAGTGATCTAAGGGTGTGATATATTACATTCACAATTATGAACAACTTTTACTATAGGACCAAAATTGACATCGCGAAAAAAAATCCATATTGTATATGTATTTTGAATTGATTTTTTTTTTTTTGTGATTTCAATTTTATTCCCATAGCAAAAGTTGTACTTATTAATGAGTACTTCCACACCTTTAATGATTATTAGTGAATTACAAATAATCCTGAACAACCTTTATTCTACGACTCAGACCAAAACTAAACATAATAGCGAAAAAAAAAAAGATTTTATCGCGTGTAAAATTTACATAAAAAACTGCGAAATAGCTAATAGTAGATACTACATAACGTACAGTAAGATCACAGGGTAATCTGTTACATTTCATTCCATTTTTCAACCGTCCCACTTAAAATATGCAAACAACAAAGTATTTTTATATTTTTGTAATGTTTCAAATTGTGAAAAGTCGTAGAACAAACGATGTTTAGGATCATAATACAAAGTTGGTGCTAAGCAGTTTCGGGCATTTTTCCAATTGCCCTGTAGATTTGGTGGTTTTCAAATATAGTTTTTTTTTATTATATTGTTTTTTTAAATTACACCATACATTTGAACAGATAAATAAGAGAAAACTAAACTTAACTGTTGCATAAAAAAAATAAAAAAAAACTCAGACTTCAAGAAACTAAAAAGTATAAAATAATTTTCTTAAAAACCTTAACAGCTTCTGAAGTCGGATCCCCCGCCAAGCTAGGTGCATTGAAGAATTAAAGGCCCGACTTCAGAAGCTGTTAAGTTTTTTAAGAAAATTATTGTATACTTTTTATTTTCTTGAAGTCGGTTTTTAGTTTTTAAAGTTTATTTTATTTTTCAACTTTGAGTGGCATAAACAATAAATAAATAACTATGCGATTACCGCAATCGAGAGTGATATACTGTTATTCATTCAAGGGTTCCATTGTCTATCTCCGAATATCTAAATCCGATCTTCACTAAATTTAAATGCAACAAACTTAAAAAAAAAAGATGTTATAAAATCGGTTTACAATTGGCGGAGAAATTGCAAAACAAACATACAAAAAAAAATGAAATCCTGCTCTTTTTTTGAAGTCTGTTATTAAACAAAAATGCGATGGATCTATTTTATACCTGATTCAAAATTTGCTTTCCTTAACGTTACGATAGAAGGTCCGTTAAATACATTCGAGCTTGAGCCCTTAGATGCTCTGATTGCAAATTTTCTAAGAAAGATCAGTTATTTCTTCAAACAAATCTGCTGCATCATGCAAACCAATTCAATCCTATTTTTAGTCGAGAGTGCGCGTCCGATCTTTAATTTTAAGGATTTTCCGGCTGCTCATAATTTATAAGTCCTTGAGCCGGTTACAGCTCGATCATTTCCGCTCCATTCCGGCTATTAGGCGCGGCAGGCTTTCCAGATCCATCATACCATAGATATATACGTTCTTCATAATTTCCTCTGAGGGAAAACTGGTTGGTTCTTCATCTACAAACCGTAAATGTATTCGATCCTATTCATCAAGTAAATTACAAATTATTAACTTTACTAATAAATACAGTCCCATATTTTTTTATGTAGTTTGGATAATTTGTAGAGCGATGCAATGGATACACTTTAAATAAAATAAAACGAAAATTAGTATCTTTGGGGGGACGCATAATTTACTAGCGCTAATCATACAAAATCAAATTTTGTGTGACCTTTTTTTTATGGCTTACTTTATCTTCATATATTATTTTTCTCACTTTCTTTCTTTATATTCACACTTTTCAGTGTAGATTTTACAATAAAAAATCGCGAGTAATTTCGTCAAACCTGTTTTTTTTTTTTAACTTGATTCGTTGTACTGTTCTGTTTAAATTGTAGTAGTACTTAATAAGATCCTTGCTGTTCCTTTTTATTTTATTTTTTTGTAATATTGTGTAAATTCTGGTCGAATTTTATCTAGGGTCGCTCCCGCGGCTCCATATGTTATTGTTAGACAATTATTTTGATTTATGAAAAGAGTATCCATGGAGTTTCTTGCCGGTATCTTCTCCAGGACCAACCCACTTGGAACCGTGCACCTAGAATCACGACGTTTGCCTGCAAAGGCCCAGTTGAAATAAAAAAAATTGACTTTGACTTTGTTCGCAAGAAAAGCTACACTCCACTATTTTACTCACATGTGAAGGGAGTGAAATGATTTAAGATGCGGCAAGGCGCGCGTTACCCCTGGTGGTGCAAGCATCCCTAGGTTACAGTAACCGCTTACCATTAGGCGGGACGTATGGTTGCCACCTTAGTCCTATTAAAAAAAATGTTTTATACCTAAATCAAAATGGCAACTGCTGAACCTCCAGGCGATATCCATTGGTCCCTAACACGACGCCCACGGTCCTCATTCTCCAAGAACTGAGAACCCAAACATAAATAACAACTAATTTCTGTATCCAAATTACTCTTACAATTTTGAGGGCACCCAGTAACTTTCCTAGATAATCGAGTTAATCAAGTTCCGTATAAATGGGCTCAGCAATCAAAACCGGGGGCTTCGAACTAACTAATGGCATTGAATTGAGGATAAAAAAGTGGTTGAAATAATAATAATTATCATTATTACTATAATATTATTGTGAGCAGTGATAGCCTAGTGGTTGAACGGTCGTATAAGGGTCTGAGTTCAAACCCGGACCGCTCTGACTTTTCAGATTTATGTGCGGAATAGAGTTTTATTATCACTTTTTATTATCATTATCAGGTGAAGGAAAACATCGTGAGGAAACCTGCACATCTGAAAGGGCCTCATAAAGTTCTCGATGGTGTGTGTAGTCCGGTAACCCGCCCTAGGCTAGCGTGGTGGACTAAGGTCTAACCCTTCTCATTCCGAGAAGAGGCCCGTACCCATCAGTGGGACAGTAATGGACTGGATTTATTGATTTATTATTACTAGCCTGTATTGTCCCACTGCAGGGCAAAAGCCTCCCACTCTCTTTCCACTTCTCTCTATCTGAAGCTATTAAGGACCAGTCTTTATTAAAGGAGACCAGCTCATCGCGCCATCTCCGTCTAGGTCTGCCGCGATGTCGCTTGCCATATAGTAGAGGTGTAACAAATATATTCATAATAGGTATAGGTATTATAATACAAGGCGCGTATATTCATATTAGGATATGCGAATATAAAGTAACAGGCTACCAGGTATTTGTCAAATAATAGGAACGATGCGTACCTAATACGCAAGGCAACCGTTTCACTAGGTACTAGGTTAAAGGTATTCGTGGATAACCGTGCATATTCACGAGACCTTGTATTTCATACGTATTCTTTATTGTGGAGAATAGGTAAGCTTTATATAAATTTTCATAGCGAATATTTAATCGGTTCACTAGTATTTATTATATTATATCTTGGTGCACTTTTTCCCGACCTTGGAAAAAAAATAAAAAATAATAATTATTATTATTATTTAATAAAAACGTATACAAAAAAGGGTACATTTAGTGAACAGTAGTAGTCGGAATATGAATGTTAGGTAGCGACCCGCCCGATCTAGGTTTATTCAAACCTGTGTTTCGGGGCATCACTTTACATTTCAATAAAATAAAGGAGATCGGACATTCTTGTATGGGCCTTGGTCCAAGTGGCGTCGGATGATGACACTTATTTTATTTAAAAGCTCATAGTAAAACAATACTTTTTTTCTATGGGTGCGACAAAATCTATCCTGGGAGAAAAAAGTTATGGCATAAGTGATAAATATTATTTATTATATCATTATTATTTTATTAGCGGCCCGTCCCTCCTTCGCACGGTTAGATATTTATTTGAAATATACCCTATGTTTCTCAGTGACAATAATAGCATTCTACTGGTGAAATAAATTTAAAATCGGTCCTAACCTAACCTAACCAAATCTTTTTTTTTTGTTTTACATGGTGAGAACCCATCATAGGGCTGTCCTCCGCCTGGAGGGGGGCGAAGGGGTGTGCCGGACTCCTACCGGCTAAACTCACCACGGTGGTCCACTTCGGCACCTAGCACTTCGGCTTCGGGTACTCTTAAAAGACCGCGCCGAAGCCCACCTCGGTGCCACGCCTATTAGGGCACTTCTCGGGGAGGGGTATTTGTTATAACGTTTTGAAGTCATACACGAAAAAATAACGATTTTTACGCATGTTACTTTTGCGTAATATTTCGCTCTACTGTCATTCGTCTAGGTAAAGGGACATCAAAGTAGAAAATTATGTCATCTTTACCTGATCATACATGTGAATAAATATTATTTTGATAAGAACAGGTTAAAGACTTTTCCGTCTAGAGATCGTGATAATATATTATACACACACGCACAGAGACACATCTTCTCGTAGGCACACGCATTGTTTATAGGTAATTGTCATGCCCATAGACTTAGGGTATTTTCGCTACTAATGGTCAGGCCAACAAGACTGTAACAATTTATGCTATGTATGGATTTTAATGAGTACTTAGTTTTTGGCGTAATGTCCAGACCCTCAATTAGGTACTTGTTATTTGCTGTAAGCTGTGAAGTTACCTTGTATAAATAAATAAATAAATATGTAATATATTGTAACATGGCTTATAAACAAATAAAAAATATAAACGTACTGACTGCGGGGCTACTGCGGCTTTGATCTGGGAATTTGGTTGTTTTTTTCTTTTCATCATTTTTTATTAATTCTGTGACAACAGTATCAGTTATACGCAAAGAGACTACACCTTTACGATAATAGGCGTGTAATTAATCTTATCACTTAATAAATAAAAATATACTGAAACGACATTGCTTAACTTCGATACTGATTGGCCCCGGAGTCTCTAAAAATACTCTGGGAAATGTACAACTTGATGAAAATAATATAAATAAATAAAATAAATCCAGCCCATTACTATCCCACTGCTGAGCACTGGCGTCTTCTGAATGAGAAGTAGTCTTAGTCCACCACGCTGGCCTAGTGCGGGTTGGCAGACTACACACACCATCGAGGACTTTATGAGGCCCTCTCAGGAATAAAAACTTTTTCTTTCTTTCTTTCTTTAGGTGTGCAGGTTTCCCCACATTCAATTCATCAAATTCGAAAACAATACGTTGCAATAAAATTTAAAACATGGACGTCGGACAGTGCTGAATATATTTTTTCTCGCATACATTATTTAATATATTTTTTCTCGAATACATTATTCTCGCAGCTCTTACTACAACATTGTAAACCAATCAAGATAGTAATCTATTATTTTAAAAGAGTTTCCATGGAGTTTCTTGCCGGTTCTTCTCCATAGGACCTACTATTTGGAACCGCGCACCTAGAGTCTCGACATTTCATATATTGTGCCAGTATCTGGTTTACATGAAATAAAGATCAATAATTTATTGACATTATTATTTTTGGTATTATTACTGGACATTGTTACGGTGCATATTGACATTTCTTATAATAATTAAATTGATATTATGATTGAAAATTATCATCGAAAATTATCGTTTTAATAAAGAACAAGGGATGTTAATATCAAAACCCAATACAAATGAAATCCCAACTGATCCCGCGACATAGCTTACTTCTCGAAATTCTCGGAAAATTATAGGTAGTCTTTGCGAATAGTTAATCCAATTAACAACTCAACCTAATTGATGGACAAATTCCGAAAGCTAACTAATGAATGACTGCGGCTAAACAAGTGATCTAAACAATGTGTATTGCTAATCGGTACAGTTAATCGGCACAGTTAATGGGTTCGCTCCATCCGGCATTAGAGGGTTAGGCTCGGCTCGTGTCGATCACGGCCCAACTATTCGGGGATAACGAATAAAGCCATTGAATTTGGTGGTTGGTGTACATACAACGTGTACCAGAAATGCATGGTCATATTTAAACTGAGCAACTTTCTCTATAGGACCAACATCGTAATACAAAATTTCAGTACTCAATAGGCTGTCCCATACGTTTGGTTCGAATAGGTACTAATAATTTGAGAATTTTTTCGCGATTACGATGTTGGTCCCATATAGAAAGTTGTTCAGTGTGATGGTCTGATCCACACCCTTAAATATAACCACGCATTTCTGTTACACATTGTGTAATGAAGATAAGAATACCTACATAACAGTAGTATCTTTAGCTGAAGAATAGAATAGAATAGAATAGATCTTTATTTCATGTAAACCAGATACAGGCACTTATGAAATGTCGAGACTCTAGGTGCGCGGTTCCAAATAGTAGAGATCCTATGGAGAAGAACCGGCAAGACAAACACAAGACAGACAGGGTTGTGATCCATTGCGCGGTCCGCTCTGGGGGCCTACCACGAATGTTTTTGACGTATCGTAACGTTAACGTAAGCAAAAGAATGAAAAGCACAATAATTCTATCGCTTTTTTTGTTTAATTTTATGCAACATAGGTACACGCTTGTTTCATGAATATCTACAGATACTGCATGTATTTTCAAAGTATATCAAGGATTTACAGTGTATATTTTATCAAAGTTTGCTTACGTTAACGTAACGATAAGGCAAAAACATTCATGGCCCCCAGATTCGGCGTGGTTCGGCCCCGTTCGGCACGGTGCGGCCCGGTCCGGTGCGGTGCACTGCGACCGGACGCGGCGGCGGTATCCGGCGCCGTTGACGGCAGTATAGTTACATCACAAAATAGCATTCTATTAATGTGGAAGTAATAATACAATTTGTGTATGTTGATATTGTTGAAACAAATTGAAAGGACAAATACTAATAAACATATGTAAAACGTTACGTAAATACGTACCTAATTAAAATTACGAATTTGACTTGATATTCCTGTGACCACGAAATAGATTTGATGGCAAGACTGTTGCAGTGGCTAAGCGATTAGCTATTTACGCTACGTGCCGCGGGTTCGATCCCTGCACGGAACGACTAAGTATTTGTATGATCTACAGATAGTTGTTTCGGGTCTGGGTGTGTGTGCATGTGACATGTATGTTTGTACACTGAACCCTCGATACAGGAGAAACACATATTTTTTTATAAAAAAGTCTTTTATTTTTTTGAACTTTGGCCCAACTATGATTTCTCCTGTATCGAGGGTATAGTTTACAACAAACATAAATATCGACATCACATAAGTCTACATCCACTGCTAAACTATTATTGACTAGTGGTCGCCCTGTGGTCGAAATTCGACCGTAATTTTAGCTTTCTGCACTCCTTTTCCATATAAACTTTATCTATGCCAAATCTCACACTCCTCCATGCACACAATATGCTTAAAAAGGGGTACAAAGTTTTCTCTTCACATATTAATATAATTATAGATGAACAGTCATGAGCAAATATTTCTAATAATCCCCACTCTCTTGCACATAAAGAAAGCGGGTAGCCTATTCTTTGCCAAGAAGCACGCGGCACAGAACAAGTTTTAATCACTATCCAAACACCAGGATAATTACTGAACGTGTACCGTTCGCCTTGTAGGAATGCCTTTATACAGCAGTAAGTGGCTATCGAAGCCGATAGTGAGCGCTACAAAGAAAATTCCTTGAAGATTAGAATTTCCTAGGCCTGAGTCTCGACTGAACGTCAGACAAAGGATGCTGAAGAGTATTAAATAGTTTCAAGTATAGTTTTGAATGTTTCGTAACAACTTCTTATTGGGAATTGATTCTTCTTCGCATCGTAGCATCCCGACGGTTTCTCATCATGAAGTATTAAATACATAGTTTTAAATATAGAGATTTGAATGTTTCGTAACAATTTTTTACTAGGAATTGATTCTTCTTCGCATCGTAGCATCTCGACGTTTTCTCATCATGACGTATTAAATAGTTTTCAGTATAGAGATTCAAATGTCTCGTAACAATTTTTTATTGGGAATTGATTCTTCTTCGCGTTGTAGCATCCTGACGTTTTCTGTTCATAAATACTTATTTCTACTTATCCCGAAATCTTTAGTCTCATTTTACTCTATGAATATTGTACTAAGTATTAATTATAATAATATGGATTTAATGAATCTGAAATAAAATGACCATAATATTTACCTTATGATTGGACACAATGTTAAAGTCACAATGTATTTTGGAACCATGCAAACAATCGTACAAATAAGTATAAAAAATATCAGGTATTTTATTTTATAAAATTAAGCTTGCTACAAATAATAATAAGAACTAGGTACTACGACCCAAAAAGTGCCGCATGTTGAGTATGAATTATTTAGTTATGAGATGTTGGAGACACAAGACGCCTTCTGAAACAAACCTAAACAAAAGAGTTAGCAAACTCTAAACAAGTTTACTACAGTCACCTCGGAGATAGTCACGCTAAAGGCAACATAAATCTTTCAGCACCGTTCACAAACTTTCAACCAACAATTTTTCATAAACTACCCTCAACAAAGTCACACTGAGCTAAATAAGCTCCCATTGCGCTCAGCTCATTAGACACTACATTACAAACTTCACACCCGTCCATAAAAGTTGGAGCAAATGCATGAACCGTGTCGGGAGTCCCGCTTCCCTTTACACAGTGATACCAGGATGAAATGGTTAAACTGACTTACCATGTAGATTTTGGTAAGCATTTTGCTGCAGTAATATGAGTAGTAATTTTTAGTTTCTTTTAAGCAACATGGAACAAAGGAAATTCTATGCAACATGCATATTAAATTCCCAGTACATGTTGGCTCCGTGAAAACATTTTTAACCGGCTTTAAAAAAGGAGGACGTTGTCAATTCGATAATGAACTTTTATATATAATATTTTTAACACAAATTCGCGTCAGAACAAAGGGAAAGCAGGAATGCTATTTGAAAAATTCGATACCTAATTAATATTTACGAGAAAGAACCGTATCCATTAATAAAACAATTTTCGAATCCCAAAAAACAACAATAATTAAAAAATATTATCCCAACAAACAATAGCTATTTCATGAATCACAACTTATTAATTACTTTTTGATCCTAAAATAATCCTAAACTCATACTTAAGGGGCCTATTTTCACGACTTTTTTTCGATCAATTCCGACGCAGGAGTTTAATTTAACTGGATCCTGTGTTTCAAATTGAGGGTCCCAAAAACCCCAGAGTAGCAATTAGGAAGTTTGGCCGTCAGAACGACCAGTCAATATACAGAGGAGCCGACGGTTGGCTAATAAAAGGTGTAATGATTGACAAAGGTTTTTCTTTTCCTTTTATCTTTCGATCGAGGCATTCATCCGTAGTGCCGTAAAGTTGAGAATGGGTAATAAATAGCTGCCTTTTTTGTCGACAAACGTTTATCTAAATAACACAAAGCTACTTTAAAGTGTGCTATGGATTGAAATAGCACTTTTTTTTTGTATTAGGTTGGGGAAAAAGTTTCTTCGCATTTTTTAAGAAAATTCAAAACACTTTTTAATATAGTTTATTTACATTTAACTAAAGTATGTAGGTACCATTTTGTTCGATAACTTTTTGCCATCTTGTAGGTAGGGACATGATCCCATTGCTATAGAAATTTTGGGACTTCTGATCATAATACCGCGACAAGTGGTTTTGGCAGTCCTCTCGTGATGTTAACCTGACACTGCCTAAAGAATTCTGAAGAGTCCGAAACAGGTGGAAATCTGAAGGTGCAAGGTCCATCCCTGACATTGATCGGTGCTAGTGATCAACATCGAATAAAGGCTGTTCAGAGTTCAACATTAGTCATTGTGTGCTATCTGGGGGGCTAAAAAGGCCGCTTTAGATGAATCACAATATGATTCATATTACAAATGTCAAAATATCTACTTAATTGACGACTCTTAATGTCTACCGCATAAGGTTCATATTCAGTAATCATCTATTTGACAGTTACTATGCAGATCAGTAGATGAATGGCTAAATGTGGCCTTTTTAGGCCCCCAGGTACCTACACCAAACCGCCGCCTGATTACATATGATAAATATGACAGTTGCCGTCGCAAATAAACTCTATTCCGTGTCTTCTTATAAAAACATCTATAAAAACATCTATAAACTAGAAAGGGATGCAATGTTTGTTGGTCGCTGTGGCTGTAAGATTTTTCTTAAGTAATCAAGGCGCTGATCTGCCATCGATCGAGCATGTCGACACATCGATCAGACATATATATTCGGTTTTGGTTGATGGATCGACAGACTAGCACGAAATTCTTTCTTTCTTTCTTTCTTTCTTTCAAAATTGATCTATTCTCGATCGACGTGTTTTCATTGATCATCCTGACCTATTAGGTACACCTACGCGGTCGATATAGATCAAGGCATCGATGCGACATCGATCGAGTAGGCATAATAACACCCTCAAGTTGACAAGTTGAAAGGTTACTAAGATGGGAATCTGCGAGCTCAAAGCATTGTCAGTCAGTAAAAAGATGCACTAACCGCAGATGAGATCCAAAACGAACACTTTATGAGATGTAAAAGTCTCTTCAACTTTAATAATTCATTTTTCAGTTCGTATTTTCGAATATTCGATATGCTTTGATATATTTCTGTCGTCAAAGAATATTGAGCGTACAGACACGGCTTTCACAATTTCATTGTATAGAAGGAGGCCACGGGTGACACAGCGAAGCCTTTCAACCAATTCCTCCACAAGCTTTTACGATATTGAGATGTTACAAGACAGATGAAGTACGTATTTAAACTTATATTTTGTTAAATGAACTTAGAACCTTTTTGGCTTAGCGAAATTTTTAATGTAAAATACCTAAAGTTGCGAGGATTATAAAAGCACTTATAAATTCGAGTAGGTATTCATTTGTAGGTACTCAAAATAATTATAATGAATGAGTGAGATAATGCTATATGACAACTAAACGCTAAAAGATTATGAAACTTCTCATAAAACATAAGTGCCATCGCAAAAGAATTGACATATAAAATAATTACTTAAATAATATTTTCATATTGTATTTATTTTTCATATCATATTTTACTCAAAAATTTTGCCCAGGACTGAATTAATTGGCTTTTTAAGTAATGAATAGAAGTCTGATATAGTCTGAATAGAAGTCTGAAAAAGGAATCTTGGAAAATTGTAATAAGTAGGAAGGTAAATTATTATTGTAAAATGTGTTCTTGTGTAAAAAGTGTTTTTATGTTAACACGAAATAGGTTATATTAGGAATTTTATTCGAATCACTCTATCAAACAACTTTAAATAGTCTTTGCAATCAATGCCTACCCTCATCCTCAAAAATAAATCCCAGCCTTTTACCTTGAAGCCTGATAGCTCCGAGGCCCAAACTAAAACACACAAACAAAAAGTATCCGCCATTAAATCCAAACGGTTCCATTCCAAATATGATATTTCAAAAATAAATTCCGAGTTCGAACTTCGATAATGTTCGTAATTCCGATGATAGCCGAACATGACGTATGGTTCTGTAAGTTACCGAACTAACGCGATCGCGTGTGACGTAACAGCGGCCTGGTAATAATATTATTTTATCTGTAACTTCGTCTGTAAATCAAATAAAAAAGTATTTATTTCTTCCTGTGAGGCAGTTTCACTTTTAAAGTTAGTTTATGTGTTTTAATGTTATGGGGTGAATATAAGATAGTAGGTACACTCGGGAGCAATAAATCAGAGTCACCAAAGTAAACCTTAATATTTAATGTTAAGGAGATTAAATAAAAAAATTAAAAAAAAAACCCGGAAACTAATAGCTTATTTAAATAAAACGTATTTTATAGACTATTTAACAGATAGTATCAAATGCTTCGAGACCTGAAAACTGCATTGATAGAAGAGGGAGAATATTCCCAAACAGCGCCTCAGAATCTTTTGTACATTTTGCATGATATCTGTATTGACAACAAACGGAGGTAATACAAAATACAAAATAAAGACTAAAATGTGTGAAAATGATAAGAATAAGAATAATTTCTTTTGCATGATAATGAGTACAAAGTTGGTATAATAGCATAATATTTTGTCCGATAAAACTATTTGTACAAAATATGATTATTTTTAATAAGTAAAACAATAACTAGGTAACAAGTTTTATTAATTTTATTTGAGTATTATTAACTAGTCTATAAAATACTTTTTATTTGAATAAGCTAACATTATTATTTTCTAAGGTATTAAGGTTTATTTGGTGACCCGGATTCATTGCTCCCAAGTGTATTTAGTTCAGAGTTTATTTTGTTTCCAATAAATTACGGTATGTACAGTCAGCTACTTAAATAGACGAACTTTTAGTTATTTGAAAAATTCATTTAACAAAGAAACTTACCATTGTTCTTAACTAACCATTAGACGATAGAATTGCGTTCTAGTATTCTTATTTTTTTTTCTTATTAAAAATAAACGTAGGGTCACTAGGATTTCTCCTGTATCGAGAGTACAGTTTACAAACATACATGTCACATGCACACACTCGGGTTTGGGTACCCGAAACAACTATCTGTAGATCATACAAAATATTAGTTCCGTGCGGGGATCGAACCCGCGGCACGTAGCGCAGAAAGCTAATCGCTTAGCCACTGCGTCAACCGTGACGTCAAAATATATATATTATATTTTAACTGAAAGATGTATAATTATTAAGTTTTGTTTTAGCCGTTTTTATTCAATCAGCTACTTTTGAACTTACTGCAACTTTCTTTAAATGTTTTATAACCTAACCGTCAAAAACCCCCGATTCCAACAAAAAAAAGAGCTGCAACTTTTGAACGGCTGAACAGATTTCAATTAAAAAAACTGCATTGAAATCGGTCCATCCGTTTTGGAGCTACCATGCCACAGACAGACACATAGTTACACAATACAAACATTAAAAAACCGCTCTTTTGTGTCACTACAAAGGCACAGGAACATGCAAGTAATTCAAGCAAATTTTATAATATTAAATTAAACATCTCAAGAGTTGTCAAAAGTGAACTCGAGATCCAGCTGTCACATTGCTACGCTACACATACACGACGCTGTACTGACGTCACAGACCCATGTCAGTCATACAAAATCTCTCAGTGAAATGAAAGGATCTCTGTTTCAGCTTTGGCTTCAGTGAATTACCCATGTCCACATCTGTCCTCGCATAATCACTGACGCATTTGTGTGTAGGTATGTCCGGTCGCCACGCTGTTTAAACAGAAGTTAGTTAATGCAAAACTGATACCTAATAGATTTAATGACCACACTACATTATTTGCAAACTTTCTAAGAAGAAAAAAATAGGACACTCGATACTTTTAGAAAGAAACAAAGAAATGAAAAATGATTTATTTCGGACTTGCACAGGTAATTACATAAATATAGCATAATAGCATATAACATAATTCAATAGGATGTTTTTTTTTTTTTTTCTGTCTGTTTTATTTTTTACTGTTTAAAGGTTTAAGTTAATTTTTGTTTTATTTCTCTTTCGTGTGTTGTCACTGTCCGTGCTGAATAAATGTATTTTCTTTCTTTTATTCAAAACAGAGAAAAAAAAAAAAAAAAAAACCTGCACGAGGCCAATAACGGCGGTATCTATACCTATAATAAATGTGTTATATACGTCTCTAAGAACATTACGTCTAGATACACTCTCCCAAAACTGTCCTATATCGAGCCACAATAAAACTTAGACCCAAAAACAGCCCTAGTCTTTCGATTCTTGTAATAAAGTGGCTTCGAAATGCAAGTCGTCGGCTTTGGCTGGCATTTCCGTTGACTTCCATTAGCCGATGCCGGATATTGGCGCCAATACGTGACCCACCCTGGAGACTCCTTACGATTGCAATGCCCTCTATAGTAAAAGCTTTCTCTGTATAAAAATAAGGCTAGTTTAATTCGTTAAACAGTTAAGTTTGATAATATTTTCGTACTATGCGTGGTGTAAAGTGTATGTTTTTGGGTTTTCGGCAGATTTATTAGTTACTAGCAGTGCCTCTTTTTTAACAGGATTTTATTAGCGTCACCTGTAAATAACTATGTAAAAAAATCTTGGCAGTTAAATTTGACCCACTTCCCGGTTTCCGATTGAGGTGAAATTTTGCATACACGTTTAGTTTGGATGACAGAAGCGTGCTTTTTAGTTTTTTTTTTACTATATTATTTTATTATCAGAAATCTTCAATGAAACGCGAACTGCATCTCATCAAAGTTTCTTCGTATCGAATGAATGGTATAGGAACGCATAGAAAACGAACAAACAAACAAACATTCATTTAATATACGAGATTTATATTATTATCAATACCTGCTTACTGTACTTACAGTTGCACAATACAAGGATTTAAAAGGATAAGAAATATAGAGTACTCCTTTATAATGTTCCGATGCACCATCATGAATCCGGGTCACCAAAAAAACCTTAATATCTTAGAAACTAAGAATGTTAGCTTAATCAAATAAAAAATATTTCATAGACTATTGAATACTAATCAAATAAATTTAATAAAACTTCTTAGATATTAATTGTTTTACTTAGAAAAAATATAATATAAATGAAAACGTGCGTAAAATTTAGAGCAATTTTTTTTACAGATGTTTCTTTTCTTACATTTCAGTACTTTGTAGACTATTACCTCCGTGTGTTGTCAATACAGATGTCATGCGATTCGGCTTATGGCACAAAGTTACTGTGGCGATGTTGGGGAATATTCTCCCATTCCTCTATCGATGCAATTTTCAGCTCTCGAAGCGTGTTATTTCCACTTACAAATTGTAGACTTGCACACAAATTCCTTAAAACCCCTGATCGAAAGGACAATGCACTGTATTGACATGTTGTCTGGCAACTTAGATCGTCATCAATTTACGACACTTAAGTTACACCTAACTTCTAGATACTGAAATAGCGAAAATTTTCGCAGAAATACGTACCGTCGTACATGCAGTAAATTCGCGCTCTGCGGAACATCTGGCTTCATTTTAGATTTTGGATTTTACCGCCGACTTTACAGCTCCAGGAATAAGCACCTGCAAAATGTATTCCAACAATATCTATATTTTATAGTGGCGACCGTAAAAATGAGACATGCCAGCAGTTGGGAGAATTCGATTTAGAGTTTGAAGTGGTATATATATATGATAATATAGTTTTATTTGCTTTCATAGTCATATTTAATTTAACTTTACTGGATAAGTGTTCTAAGTATAATGCAATAAAGAAGACCAGCCAAAAATTTCAGAGAGAAAGAAGAAGAGAATGAAGAAAACGGGAAGGAGAAGAGTGAAAGTCAACACATGGTAAATATTCCGTTTTTAAGTGTTAACACAGCATTAACGGTCGTTACGAAATAGTGCCATACATAATAGAACCACGGAAACAGAATGGTGATAGGAGAATACTGCTGCCTCGCGTATAGTCAGCTGTTCGTTACATTTAGTCGAATAATATTGAATTATTTTTATGGAACAGCAGACTTTTTTTTCGCGATTTCTGGTTTGTTGCCATAATAAAAGTTGTTCATAATGATGAGTAAGTACCCTCGCTTCCATGATTCCATCGTTCTTCCAGTCCACCCTGTATAATATCAAGACAAAACAGGCTAGTCTATTCGTCTGCCAAAACCATCAGACATCCCAATGTGTAGGTACTGTCGGCAACAAAGGTTAAATATCAGATGAGTTTCTAAATATTTAAAAAGTAATTGCCTAATTAATTCAAATATTGTTTACAATTATGAAACCCGCACCTAGGTTCGATCACCGAACCAATTAATATTATTAAGAGAGTATAAGAACATTAATGACACGGTTAGCGCAGTGGCTAAGCGATTAGCTTTCTGCGCTACGTGCCGCGGGTTCGATCCTCGCACGGAACAAATATTTGTATGATCTACAGATAGTTGTCTCGGGTCTGGGTGTATGTGCATGTGACATGTATGTTTGTAAACTATACTCTCGATATGAAAAATCCTTGTGAGGAGCAAAGTTCATTAAAAAAAGGAAAGAAAGAAGGATTAAATATAGCTCCATGTTACTACTGTACTATTGTTACTGACCGTATTAACGCATACAAAATAGCAATAAGTACAATTGTACATAAAGTGTCTTCAAAGTCAAGGCGCCTGCACACAAGATTACTTATAGACTAACTCACTTCATCTGCTCCTTTGCCTAGCACCTCAGAACGCTCCCAAAACGGAGTTCCGCGTTCGCCTTTTGATGTCCTAACCTCAAGATACAAAGGCAGTCGCGGGAGCACTCAGACTGATTGTATCTGGAACGTGTCTTTGCTGGTATCCTGGTACCACTTGGCAGGTAGACACAGAAGTTCCTCATCAAATAAATCAATAAATAAATACGTGAATAAAAAAATTGTAGCCCTTTGGCGCGGCGCAGACGACGAATTTTTTTTTCCGGCAAACTACCGGACAAGAAATTTTACGACAAAAAATTGCCGCAGACAAGAATATTCGGGATGGACTCAATGTAGACGACAGTTATTTTGTTTGTAGTTGTCGTTAAAACTCTGAAGTGTCCTCACTGGCAACAACTACCAACCACAATCATTCTAGTCCTAGTCCGCGGTAGTTTGCCGGACAAAAAGACCGTCGTCTGCGCCGCGCCTTTTGAAGCATATTTCTCACACGGAGAAGTGTAAGATTTGGTAAAGTTCAAGTTTATATGGAGAAGGAGTGTACAAACTAAAAAATTAATACGTGAAGAGAAAAATTTGTACCCGTTTTTAAGCGTATTATGTACACGTAAAGGTTTCAGATTTGGCATAGTTAAGTTTATATGGAGAAGAAGTGCAGAAAGCTAAAATTACAGTCGAATTCCATTCCGCTCGGCTATTGCTTGCTCATTATCCTTTCGCAGTGTGTTGTTGTATTATTCTTTGATGCATTGTGTAGAGTATCAGCATCAGGTGTGATAGCCTGGCACATGCTGAGCTGGACACCCACTTGCTACAGCTCGGGACACGCACCAAATAGTCAAAAGCCAAGGTGATGCTCAGTTGGTGTAGAATACCCACCTATGTTTTACATTTTAAATTATTTTTATTTTTTTCTACTAAACTCTTTGAGTGCCGATTCTAAAAAATCTATTATGTTGGCTATCCGATCGGACCTTAATTGATAGGAGCGGTAAATTTTACACTGTTGCCATCCTAAGAACAATGTCTCCTCTGTCTATGCACCTGTCCTCTTCTTATTACCTATGTCTATCATTCTAGTTTGTCTTGTTTTTTGTGGCAAATAAAGGATTTTTCTTTCTTTTTCCTTGAGCTTCTGCACTTTTCTTTCGAGTGCCAATACCGTCAGTGTTAGCCACAATGCCTTAGTGCTAGTGCCGCCGTGGTCGGTCATACAATTCACTTAGTTCGCTCAAGTAACTATTTTGCTTGCGGCTATTCCGATCGTGTGGTTTTGGATCCCAATCATTGGATTTAAAGACTAATATTGTTAGGTTAGTTGATTGTGGTACAAGAGCAGTTGTGACTGAAATGGATTTTTTTTTTGGATCTAATCAGAATAATGAGTCTATTTAAGTCCTCAGTGGACATGTAGGTACATCTACGCCTTTATGGTTTCAAAAGGGCCTAATAGCTATTTGGTTTATGTCAAATAAAAACATTTCTATTCTATACTGATCGACATACCTTTACTTATAACTATTAAGTTAAATAAGAGCTTCTGTTGTTATTCTAAAAATCAAACGATTTTAAAAGAACTATTTATTTGCTCTCATGTCGACAGGTAATGCGTACTACCGCTTATTATTGGTCGGATAATTATGCTGGATGGTGATTAGCTGTTGCTAATCTTATAATATAACTATTTTTATTATTTATTCTAGTAATTTACTGAATATTCTTAAACTTATTTCTTTACATATTTTTTAAATATCGAATATTATGTATTTTTTAATATCCTTTCTATGTGTTTATTTAATTACTAATTTGTAAAAAAAAAATAGGGATTTTTTTTTTGTTACCGTTTTACTGCCTGTAGAATAAAGTTATTTTTCATTCTCTCTTCTTTTCTTTTCTATTTAAAAAATATGACTAAAGTTGTTTAGGTCTGATCTGCCGAAATTCGTAGACTACAAGCAATTTATAAACCAGTTTATATTCGGGTTATAATCTAAATATAGCAATGAAACAACTCTCCCGTATCGAAACCAAAATCCATTTGCAAGTTTCTGTATTCTGCATTCGCTATCCCAACTTGTACGAATGTGCGTTTATTATCGCATACACAACCATTGACCTACTAGTAAAATGGACGACGGCGGCGACGGCGAAAAATGTGTCCCGAGTCAACCTATATAAGCGTAGGTATATTTAAAGAAATATAAAAAAACTATAACTTCCTAATTCATACCGTATCGTCATTATACATAATTATCTGCCTGGCCTTTATCCCAACTACGTTGGGGTCGGCTCCCAGTCTAACCAGATGCGGCTGAATAACAGTATTTTATACGAAGCGACTACCATCTGACCTCCGCCACCCAATTACTGGGAGACACTGATATCCTTAGGTTAGACCGGTTGTCAGACTTCTTGGGTTGCTGACTCCAGTAACGACTGTCAAAGGAACTCGTCATTAGAAAACAGCATAATTTTACTTGCGACAATTTATCAGCCTATTTAACTTAGTTTTGTCGGTTGACAAAACTAAGTTTAGTGCGTGATTAGAACTCTTTTTTCGTTTTGGAACTCTTTTGGCTCGGACACTTTTGAGCACGGACCCAATACCCATCGTAGTAGTAGGTCAGTGTACACACTACACAACGCACGTACAGGCGTAATCCGACACTGAATGTTTCTATCCCATTCCTAAATACTGGTAGGTATTACGGTGCAGTACCACTGAAAATATATTACCCGTGGAGCTGTGCTTAAAATACAATGAATGCTAAACTTGTCAGTAAACATTACTCAGTCGCATTACTTCATGGTAGCGTTCAATACGACTAGATTTTTAATGTGGTATTTTCTATTGATTGGAAATATGGTTTATAACCGAATTCAAAAAAGGAAGAGGTTCTTAATTCTACTGTTTTCTTCTTTTTTTTTGCATGATTTTGCTCCGCCAATTGCAGACTGATTCAGAAAATTCTTTTTTTGGTTTGAAAGGGTATACTTTCGCGGTGGTCCTATTAAAATTTGGTGAAGATCTTTAGAGATAGACAATGTAACTCTATAACACGTCATATCATATCACTTGCGATTGCTATAATCGCATGTTTATGTATTGTTTATGCCTCATAAAGTAGAAAAATAAAATAAACTTTAAAAAAAAGTAAAAACCGACTTCAAAAAACTAAAATGTATAAAATAATTTTCTAAAACTTATAGAACTTTCGAAGTTTTTTTTAAAATGTTTATCTCTAATTATGATTTATTGAAATTGTTCTATTATTAAATTGAATGCACTATGTTTTAAACGCATTATGTAGCATGTAAACTGTTAAAGTATAATATTTATTTATGAATAAAGTATTTTATCTTTTCAAAGAAAATTCAAATATAATATTTCACGGACAAAACCATGCGCAAAGGTATCCTTAAATATTTCAGTGACAATAGATTATGTAAGGTATACATTCGTCTCACACCCAGATCATGGAACATTCAAAAACATCTTTGTAAATTGAACAAAGGGCCGCTTAACAAAAAGCTGTTTGATAAAGGACATCTTTCGGAAGCTAAGTCCCACGGCGCGGAGATATTATCATATTTTGTACAAATATAAACAGGACTGCCCTCTGGGGCCATTGTATCCTGTGAAAAAGCAAATTGGTGTAGCGAACTGATGTAAGGACAAACCTACACTAAAGTTTAAAGCCAAATTCGACAAAATACACACATAGAAACTATTTTTAATACCTACTTTCTTACTAAAAATACAGGATTTTTTTTTATATAGTGCGGTAAATTTGCAACGTGATTCAGTGTCCGTTCCCAAATGCAACCGCAGGACTAAAATTCACTCCAAAACAAAATAAAAATTTGATTTTGTATGGCTTGCGCTATTCAATTACGCGTGTCCTCCATACTAAATCGAATATTTGTTTTGTTTTAAAGTGTATCCCAATACTGCGATTGCATTTACAAATTATTCTCACTCCATAAGAATGAAAGCAACTCTGTCTCTCTGTCTGTCTGTCTGTTTGTTACCTTTTAACTACTAAACGGCTCAACCGATCTTGATATTGACAAGGAAATAGTATGCATCATGTGAAGGCGATGATATTTAAACAATCGACGGGACTCAAAGCGACTTTTGAAACAAATTAAGCAAGGAACAAGCGTAGGTACTTCCCACGGAGTGAATCTCCTGATGTTATGTCAATCCGATATGCCGTTAGTTCTGATTACCGACCCACTAGGGTTGGGGCCCGTCTTGCTGTACCGCGCCAATGTAGGCTCTCCTCACCTCAGCCCGCGAAACCTTTAGGGCTCAATTACGGAGAGGCGGAAAATCGCGCGTCGCGCAAAGCGACGTGTCGCTCTCTCGCTCGCTCTCCATGAACGGAGATACGCGCATTTTACCGCTTTGCGCACCGCGAGACTTTCCGCCTCTCCTTAATTGAGTCCTTAGATATGAGCACGGTGATTTCCCTTCATTATGGTTGAACTTACCGATGCTGACGTATCCGTCATGCTCGTGAACGGGTGCCGTCTGTCGGAACTGGTCAGCTTGTAACTGCCATGGCAATCTTATTCAGAGGCAAATCATTATTATCCTAGTCTTATTTTTATACACATTAAACTACATTATTCTCGCAGCTCTTACCACAACATTGTACTAATCAAGATTGTAATCTATTGTTTTAAAAGAGTTTTCATGAAGTTGCTGGTTCTTCTTCATAGGACCTACTATTTGTAACCGCGCACCTAGAGTCTCGACATTTCATAAGTCTTAGTGTATCTGGTTTACATGAAATAAAAATATCTATTCTATTCTAAAATCCATCTATTCTATGACGTATACTTTCACGCGTGGACATCATGGCTATTTCTTTTTTTTAAATCGCAGCATCCATTTATTCCAGGCGGACAGAGTCACGAGCACAGCTGATAGCACCTAATTATGTAAATTACATAAGTGTACATTACATTCAATTTTCAACAAAAAATATCCATTCATGTAGATAATTTATTTTTTTATACCAATTCATCAATTTTCGTATTCCTTACATATAAAATCGAAGTATTCCAATAATAATAAGGAAGCCATATTGAAGTACGTAAGGATTCCGATAATTACTGAAAAAGAGGAGCTTCCATTCATAGGCAGGAGTCAGATTTTAAGCAAACGTCGGAACGTTCCAATTCATTATTTATTTTGAGCGAAGCATTGATCGCGAGGTTGAAATGAAACGCAGATGGTATTCGATTCAATTTTCATTCTATATGATTAAATCAAAATGTTCTTCATAAACGAACGAACAGAAGTCTATCGGATTTTTCTGTAAGAAATTTCTCAGTAGCGCTGCTATAAAGTATTTCCAAACAGAAAAATGCCGCTATTCATAGAAATATATACATATAAGGTCCTACTTTTCTAGTCCCGATCTCTTTAAGGGGTTATTGTACTATATATTATATATATATATAGACCCTAATAATATTATAGGTACAACAAATCTATTATATTAATACGTGAAGAGAAAACTTTGTACCTACGCCTTTTTATGTATATTGCGCGCACGGAGGAGTGTGAGATTTGGCATAGTTAAAGTTTATATGGAGAAGGAGTGCAGAAAGCTAAAAATTATATATAATATAACACACACGACACGGTTGGCGCAGTGGCTAAGCGGTTAGCCTTCTGCGCTACGTGCCGCGGGTTCGATCCCCGCACGGAACAAGTATTTGTATGATCTACAGATAGTTGTTTCGGGTCTGGGTGGTGTGTGCATGTGACATGTATGTTTGTAAACTGTACCCTCGATACAGGAGAAATCCTAGTGAGGGGAAACGTTTAAAATAAAATATATATATATATATGACTGTGGTCAAATTTCGACCACTAGGCGACCAATTAGTTAATATACATCTGAAAATAATAATTGTATACGCTATTAGGTATTTAATTCAAAATTTCCACATACACACACCAAGTCTTACCATTTCATTAAAATGTTGTTAATTATTTCCAACAACATTAAACTCCATATCACACAAACTCAAGTCCACACCCTTTATCATGACTTAAACCTTTAGACCTACACAATGGAGTGACAGCTTCACAAAGTCCTTTGTCCTTTTAAAACAGACATTGACTTACACAACACGTTGCTCGGCGTCGTGACGTCGGCTGACGTCGTGTGACGCCGGTGTGATACCAGCTTTAATCCTGCGTCCCTACGGTATGATCCCTTGAAAAATAAATGGAAAATAAGTAAAGCGTGACTTGCTTGGAGCGACATGACGTGACAAATCTGTGAGAGAACAAGAGGACGTACCTACTTGGGTTTAGTTCGATAGCTGGGAGCGAAAACTTTTGTTTTTGGGTCGGTTAGGATTCGCCTGCGTTGAGTGCTGTTTTTTTTCCAGTTTGATGACTATGCGACAGACTGCAGACTGTTCACATTGTCGCTAGCGTTAACGCGGAGTAACGTCACATTTTTAACCCCCGACAAAAAGCACATTTTTAACCCCCGACAAAAAGCCCCGACGGAAAATCTCGCGGCACGCGATGCGGCGTGTCGATCTCTCGTTCGCTCTCCATGAACGGAGATACGCGCCATTTTCCGCGTTGCACCCCGCTTTGCGCTCCGCGCGACTTCCCGCCTCTCCATAATTGAGCCCTAAGGACTGTTCAGTGTTCACATTGTCGCTAGCGCTAACGTGGAGTAATATAACATTTTTATGATGATTCAACGCGGCGCTATCGCGGCGTCAACTCTGACGTGTGATTCTATAATTATTTACAGTACAACACAATAAGAAATAACATCGATGTACCTGATCAAATGACTAATGGCACTCGCTCGTTTTACTGCAGTATTAATAAACATTCGTGGACTTGAAGACGCGCGCAGTTCGGAACTGATCGGTTTTACGAAGTTTGCCGATGCGACTTCTTAGTTGTGTCGTAATAAACTATTTTTTTTTAATTAATAGTCTCAGCATTGTAATACTAATAACTAAGGGAAGATGCGAGGCAAACCGAATACAAGTAATTTATATTTTACTGGGGCTTCCACAATTTCTATGACGCATGACAATGTATGAGATACAATAAACATTATTTTATTTTGCTAGGATTTGATCGATTTCATATAAGACGTAGACGTGTTCGATTTAGTGCCAACTTTATGCTTTGCACACAAGGGCATATTGGAATCAGAATCATTTTTATTGTCAGAATGGAGTATTACGTAGTGTTAAATTAATATAAGTGAACTATACAATTATACATTCTACCACAGATAATGGCGTACAAATATGACGTTGACGACACGGTTGGCGCAGTGGCTAAGCGATTAGCCTTCTGCGCTACGTGCCGCGGGTTCGATCCCCGCACGGAAAAAATATTTGTATGATCTACAGATAGTTGTTTCGGGTCTGGGTGTGTGTGCATGTGACATGTATGTTTGTAAACTGTACCCTCGATACAGGAGAAATCATAGTGAGGGGTTACGTTTAAAAAAAATAAATAAAAAAAAATTGCATTATCTCTTTTGCAGTGTAGTATTTCCTAATGGTGAATACGATCGGTAGTGCTAGGAAGTAGGGTTGGCAACGCGCGACCTTTTTTTGCCATGTCTTGGTCCGTGTGTCACTGCAGGGATGCCAACTGACAATCAGAGCTGGGCTCTCCGCGCCCAGCAAATGCTGAGCTGGCACCCTTTCGGCATGGGCATACCTTGACAACTTATTGCAATATTTTATGATGACCATTTTACTTTTATATTTCATTTTGTTCTCTTATGTGTCAGATTTTTTATTTTTTATTGTTTAAAGGTTTTTATTAACTTTTATTTTATTTTTCTCTCGTGTGTTGTCACTGTCCGTGCTGAATAAATGTATTTCTTTCTTTCTATCTTTCTTTTAACCGGTAATTAAGTAAGAGCTAATGTCTGCAACTGACTCTGCTATTTGCGTGGCGGAATACTGGGCCAAGTATCGTGCTGTCGGAGTGACGTGTCACGTGTGTCGCAACAACGATCTGTCGCGATGCCATGAGTCGCAACCACTTGCTGTCGGAGTGACGTGTGTCGCAACAACGATCTGTCGCGATGCCATAAGTCGCAACCACGTGCTGTCGGAGTGACGTGTATCGCAACAACGATCTGTCGCGATGCCATAAGTCGCAACCACGTGCTGTCGGAGTGACGTGTGTCGCAACAACGATCTGTCGCGATGCCATAAGTCGCAACCACGTGCTGTCGGAGTGACGTGTGTCGCAACAACGATCTGTCGCGATGCCATAAGTCGCAACCACGTGCTGTCGGAGTGACGTGTGTGGTAACAACGATCTGTCGCGATGCCATAAGTCGCAACCACGTGCTGTCGGAGTGACGTGTGTCGCAACAACGATCTGTCGCGATGCCATAAGTCGCAACCACGTGCTGTCGGAGTGACGTGTGTCGCAACAACGATCTGTCGCGATGCCATGAGTCGCAACCACGTGCTGTCGGAGTGACGTGTGTCGCAACAACGATCTGTCGCGACTCCGTGCGTCGCAACTACGTGCTACGTGCTGTCGCACAACGTTAGTCGGTCATTTGTTCGTCGCAACTATGAGGTACAGTCTTAATTTCCCATCGACACGCTAAGAAGAAGAAGTAACCGCTTACCATCAGGATGACAGAAAGCTGTTTTGCAACCTAAAAATAAAAAATAGATACCAAAAAGAGATATACAATACAGTCCTCATTCCCGTAACAAATAGATGTCTTTCCGCACCATCTATCCTTTTGTCATTTATTTTCCTGTTTCTTGCCAGTTATTTGTCATTCCGTGCCGTGTAGTCACGGCCTTATCAAGACAGATAACGCCTGGGAGACCTGGAGTAATCTTCGGGCTGTCAGACATAGCTAATGTAATGTCGCCGATGCTATATTTAGGTCATGTCCAACGTTTTAGTGGTTAGAATAGCGGGTGGACATAGTTCTGGAATTTATGAAGATAGGGAATGCCTTTTTTATTTAGGCCCAATTTCACTAAGATAGAGTAAGTAAGTAAGATTATTTTTTTCGCGATTTCGATGTTGGTACCTTATAGATAGTTGTTCAGTTTGATGGTCTGATCCACATCCTATTATATGACGACGCATTTCTGATACACGCTGTATAACGTCCCAACAAAATACCTTGACAAACTTTTACACAGTGTTGTGACAAAAATTTGTAAAAAAAAGGAAACACGCGATTCAAGTGTTTCTTTTTTAGTAATAATTTTTATAAGAGGCCTTTACTTTATTAGCAGAATTTATTTTTTTGGTTCTTAAATTCTTTTTCTTAGTATTTTATATATTTTTTTTGTATATTTTTTTAACTTAAGTTTTTACTATGGTGCGCTGGATTATCTGTAAATGTTTGTCCAGGTATTTTGTTGGAACCTTATATGTACAACGTGTCATAATCAGCTGTTCCATACATTTGGGTCAAGTAGGTATTAAAGTTTTGTATGGGACAACTGATAATTTTTTCGCGATTACAATGTTGATCCCATAGAGAAAATGGTTCAGTTTGATGGTCTGATCATCACCCTTAAACATGACCACGCATTTCTGATACATGTTATATAGATTCCTGCAAAGGTTCAAATAAACGTGAACTCAACAATTGACGGTAAAATCAGTTCCGTGGTACAATGAATAATATTAGGACCGAATATCAGTTCCCTGCGGTATTACTTGGGCTCGGATCGTGCTGGCTAGACGAATTCGGAATGTTCTCCCAAACTCATATGCTCACAATTTTGCTAACATATATATCTATTACATAATAGCATATTCCTGTGAAAGGTGACAATTTTTTTTGGGCCACATAATTATAGCGTATATAAATCATGTTTTTACCAAAAAAAAGACCTAATTAATTACTTAAAAAAAAACAAACACTAGATTTAAGTCTAACCGGAATCATGCAATCCTAATAAAAAGTAATGTTTTGATTATTTAAAGAAGGCGCAATACCTTTTAGTGCGTTCTGAAACCTAATTAAATTAATAAACACGTTAACTTACTTGAACGGCTCGCCGCACACAGATAAACCCTGAGAGGTTTTCGTTGTGAGGCTAAAACCAGAATGTAAATTGTGTTAAGTGTCTTAGAAAAAAAAAAAACTAAACAAAACTAAAAATAATATCTATCACTGTGGTCATGTGACATGTACTCGTATGTTTGTAAACTGTACCCTCGATACAGGAGAAATCCTAGAGAGGGGCAACGTTTTTTTTAAAAAAGAAAAAAAAGAACGACTTATGTTAGGATTTAATCAATCACAATAAATAAACAACGCCACGCCGCACAATGTTCAGAACCTCATTATTAGAATTCAGAACGTACAAAATCGGTCACTAAAATAATAGTCGCTCATACCCCGCACTCTCTCAGTACCAGTGTCTCTCTACTGATGGTACTGAGAAAGTGCGAGGTATGAGCGACGGTCGGGCACAGCGGAAAATGCCCGTTTCCTCAGGTGCCGATTCTTCGAAGCTCGCGTGCGGACTATACATACAAACCCGGAATAAATAACAGCACCTTAGAAATTAATGCCAGCATACAACCGTTGACAAAATAGGTCGGTAAATGTAATCGGGGCTAAAATAAAACGGTGATATCTTTTTACATACTTCCTATCGCCAAAATACCCGAACAATGCACCCTACCCAGTAAAATTCGCTTCTGAGATAATGCTAATGGATTTCCTTCAATTTTTCCCTTTACACGTAATGGGAGCTAATGAAGGTACGGCAAGCCTACGGTTAAACCAACAGAAATGCTTTACAATGCATTTGAAACCTTAATACAAAGCATCAAAGTCGAGAATAGCTTGGGAGTTCAATCGACACGTAAACACGGTTTTCATTTTTCCAACTCAGCACGGCTGCTTGGTATTTTGACACGCAGTTTTAGGGTTGGCAAATGGCCGGGAAAACAGGGAAAGTCCCGGAATTTTGCGTCTAGTTCCGTGTCCAGTAATTATAGGTACGTTGCTGCCCTTGATACTAGATTTTCTGGACAAACTTAAGTTACGTCGGCGTTTTATGTTAGAAGTTTTGTTTTTAACCCCTGACACAAAAGAGAGATGTTATAAGTTTGTAGCGTGTATCTGTGTGTCTGTCGGTAGCATCGTAGCTTCAAATCGGATGGACCGATTTCAATGCAGTTTTAATTTATTGAAAGCTAGTTTAATTAAGAATCATCTTAGCATCTAAGCTATGTTTCATGAAAATCTGTTTAGTCTTTCAAAAGGTACAGCTCTTTTTCTAGTTGGAGGCGAAGGTTTTTGACGGTTAGGTTATTTATTTCTTTAATGCTTTATTCACAGGTAAAAAAACATCGCACAAAGGAGGCATTATTGTTTTTTGTTGTGCGCTCTTGGTACGAGTGTACCGAATTTTGTGACAAAAAATTGAAAAACCTAGAAAACTAAACTTTTCAGTGCCGTGTACAGTGAATTCTTCTTCGCAGTCATCAGCTACCTCGAAATACTTTGAGTGTACTTTTGCTTTTCGGTCTAGAGTCAGTGTGAACCATTCATTATTAGTTTTATCAAGTTTGTCCCGCCAAATCTTTCGTGGTCTGCCGCGTTGCCTTCTCGCCATATTAGGGCTGAACTTTGTGGTTAACTTGGCCCACAGCACATCAGGCATACGGCAGACATGGCCAGCCCAATCCCACTTTAATTTTGCAGCCTTATGAGCTACGTCAGTAATTTGTGTTTTAGAGCGCAGTGTAGCGTTTCGAACACGGTCTGTTAATTTAACACCTAAAATACTACGCTCCATAGCACGTTGGCAGACCTTGAGTTTGGACTTTTCGATGTTATTCAAAGAGCAAGTCTGAGCGCCATAGCCATAGGTCAGACTGTATGGTCTACATAAATAAAAATCTATTTTATCAATACGAAAGCCACGTAACAAACTTAGTACTGAATAAAAATAGTTGAGAAAGTTCCTATTAATTGATCAGTTCGCTCAGGTGGAACTAGTTGATTGGTAAGAAAGTATCGGAAGAGCTGCTTCCAATCTGGTCCAATTATTTACGACCTAAATGGCGGAGCGTCCACCTACACTAGAATTGAGTGTTCTTTGCAATTTGCTATAAAATTTATTGTTATTAGGTTTGGTCATGTGGACAGAATAAATGAGAGGCGAGATTAAAGTGGATATAAGTGGAAATGTCGATTAAAATCACTCGTTGATCGCGGTGTGCGGGATGTAGCGACACAATGGTTGTTGTACCCAAATACACATAAACGGGCCGCTGTCGGGTATTTTTTACGTAATTAGTCTGCGGGTTGATTGAAGATTTTACGTGTTAAGTTAGAATTTATATAATTATTAATACATGAAGCGGAACGCATGGTTAAAGTTTATATGGAGAAGGAGTGCATAAGGCTAAAGTTTATACATAATATATGTATAGAATTACGGTCGAATTTCGACCACTGGGCGATCACTAGTAATAGTAATTAACTGTGTAGTTTTTTTTCTATATAGGTATATGTGTATATGAGTATTTAGTTATTGTGTTAATTTTGTTTTCTTTAACCTTGTTTATTTATTTATTTGTTGTTTGGTATATTATGTATGATTGCATGTGTTGTAGGTAATGTATAATAAATGTATTCCTTCTGTCTTTAAAAAGGTCAAGTGTCCCGGTACCCGTCTCAACATTTATGCAGGTTTTCGCACATGTGTATGAAAAGATACATGAATGTGAAATAAGGTCATACATATTCCTTATGTAAGGACCCGAGCTCTTGTCGATGGCTATCGGTAGTTTCTGTCCTCTTGGGAAAAAGGCGAGGATACATCTGTTAGTTGCCATATTTTTAACCACCGACAAAAAAGAGGGGTGTCATAAGTTTGTAGTGTGTATCTGTGTATAAGTGTATCTGTGTATCTGTGTATCTGTCTATGGCATCATAGCTTCAAAACGGATGGACCGATTCCAATGCAGTTTTTTTAATGGAACGTAGTTTAATCGAGTATCATCTAAGCTATGTTTTATGAAAATCTATTTACCTGTTCAAAAGTTACAGCTCTTTTTCTAGTTGGAGTCGGGGGATAAAATGATCATTAGGCTAAACAATGCTTACTAGCTGTGCTATGATTTTTCTCACTCCATAATACGAAATAATATACATAGTAACACCACATCACAGTCCCATAAATTCTTAGGTCTTATCAGCAGCAGCGGTGATTGTGCAAAAATCTCATTAGCAAGGTGTGGCCAAACATTGTGTGTACTGTCAGGGAAGCAACATTAAATGTGTAATGTCTAGAATGCCTTCAAGTGTTCAGAACTGGGAGCAAAGCGATGTCCGACGTTATTTACCCCTGTGTACTGACACAGTGCAGCCGCAAACAGTAAGCCAACTTGTATGAGGATGAGATCAAACGTATCTTTGTAAAGTACAGTCTAACATTTTGTACTTCAGAACAAATAGAACATATAGTTTAAATAGAAGGCCAATTCTCGTAATTTTTTTTTTTTTTTTTACAAACGTTGCCCCTCACTATGATTTCTCCTGTATCGAGGGTACAGTTTACAAACATATATGTCACATGCACATACAACCAGACCCGAAACAACTATCTGTAGATCATACAAATATTTGTTCCGTGCGGGGATCGAACCCACGGCACGTAGCGCAGAAAGCTAATCGCTTAGCCACTGCGCCACCCGTGTCGTCGATTAAAAATATTCAAAATATGATTAAAAATATTCAAAATATAGTTCCAATGTCATAAATGTCACAAATGGTATTCTCCTACCCTAACAAACAACTGCAACGTCAAATGTGCAATTATATTGTCAAGAAACAATATTGATGGCACGGTGGCGCAAGGGCTAAGCGATTCACTTACTGCGTTGCGTGTCGTGGGTTCTATTCTCGTACGCAACAAATTATTTGTATGACCATCCTGCAGATAGTTGTTCCGGGTCTGGGTACCTAGATCTATAAGTGTTTGTTTGTAAACTGTACCCACGATTCAAGAGAAATCCTAGTGTGGGATATGGTTTTTTAACCCCCGACAAAAAAGAGGGGTGATATAAGTTTGTAGTGTGTATATGTGTATCTGTGTTTGGCATCGTAGCTCCAAAACGGATGGACTTATTTCAATGAAGTTTTTTTAATTGAAAGCTATTAATTGGGTATCATCTTAGCTATGTATCATGAAAATCTGTTCAGCCGTTCAAAAGTAACAGTACTTTTTCTAGTTGGAGTCGAGGGTTTTTGACGGTTAGGTTATTTATTAAAAATGGTCCCAGGACCCTAACTTATGAAGCTTGATAAAATGTTATAATGTATCATGTTTACCTTTAAATTTTATTACGTTATTTAAGATTTTCAATCAGCCTACCCCAGGATATAAGCCCTCCAAGACCTACTATTTGGAAACGCACACCTAGAGTCTCAACATTAAATTTCATAAGTCAAAATCTGAAGCCCAATTCTCGTAATTAATTTATAATATGACTGAAAGTTGACCGAACTGAGATTATATTATGAATTGACAAAAAGTCATGTATTCTACTCCTCTTAAAGTTCAGTCCGATTCCAGTATGATTTGCATTCAATCTTCTTACAAACTCATTTCAATCTCATTTTTGACGTTTGTGTATAGACAAGAGTGTCTATTTTATTATCTGTGTCAGTTCAAAATGTTAGCAGAATACCGATTTGCCTTTTATTCAACTTTCGATCTCATTACAATATAATGTCACGTTTGACGTTGTTTGTTAGGGTAGGAGAATACCATTTGTGACATTTATGACATTGGTAGTAGATCGGAATGAGATCCGAACTATATTTTGAACATTCTTAATTACGAGAATTGGGCCTCTGGTTAACATGAAATAAAGATCCATTCTACTCTATTCTACCTTGCAAAACAACACTCTTCTTCGATTTCCACGAGATCATATCAAAATCAAATCAAAAGTTGTCGGAAAGAGTCTCTTTGAGTGACGTTATCGAATCCGGCGCACCCTGATCAACCCCATCATGAAAGAACAAAATCATGCCATAACAGCCCTGTTTCTCTGTATTCCCCTCACTGTTGCATGTTGCCCCCTCGTGAACCACTTTGTCGGCGTTATCGCAACGCCAGATGAATGCTATCTCGCTCTTTTGTGCGCTGCCGGGAAATTAACACGTTTTGCGTTTTAGCAAAACAATTACACACGCCCATTGTGCGGTACTGCGGGTAGTCGACATTTTCTAAAGCAAAAATGTATGTAGCTAGGTGTAGGGAGTATTCTGTGATTGTGATAACCGAAGGGAAAGGAGATGTTTCTATGCAGAGGTTTTGAAGATATCAGGCCCAAATTTAATAGGGTGCTGTGTGGTCAATTAAAATTGGGCTCTCCAGTCTTTTTACGTGGCTGTCATAACCAAAGTCAGCTCTAAGAGAGGACGTATCCACATATTGATGACACGGTTGGCGCAGTGACTAAGCGGTTAGCTTTCTACGCTACGTGCCGCGGGTTTGATCCTCCACGGAACAAGTATTTGTATGACCTATAGAATCTACAGATAGTTGTTTCGGGTCTGGTTGTGTGTGCATGTGGCATGTACGTTTGTAAACTGTACCCTCGATACAGGAGAAATCCTAGTGAGGGGCAACGTTTTTATTAAAAAGAAAGAAAGAAAGCACTATAACGTTTTGTATTTAATATTCGTATTATTTTTTTTTGTATAAAATTAAGCACTTGTTCTCCACGAGGACGAGCGTGCACTGCTAGGTTGTAATAGATGTATGTTTTATAACTAAAACAACTTGCAAAGCTTGGCTTGGAAAGCAATGGAAAGGGCATCCTTCCATGCACTCCAAAGTCAAAGTAAAAGTCGTTTTAAAGTCTTATTATCTGCGAACTCTGTAATATTAAACGTAATGACATTCTACTGCTGCATACATGCATGTAATCTGGCCTCATTAATATTCTTGTCCTCGCCTTTCTTTGGGTATTCCTCTTGACTTATCAGCGGGCGCGTTGCCAAGGTTACTGCAACCAGATAAGTTACATAAACACTTGAGTATCTCTTAGCTGGCTGCACGGTAATCTTAGAACAACAGAAAATAACATCTGAGGTATACAGGAACCTATACGGAGCGGTATACTCTACGATTTTGCGCTTCGGCGAACTTCGTCTGTCTTCGGAAATACGAATAGTACGAGTGATAATCGTCGTGACAGCCAATGGCTTAATAGCTAAGAGCCTCGACTAATATCTTATGAGGCTGTCGTTGGGGGGTTGAATCAAGAGCTTGATACAGAAGCCGGAAGGAGGTTCCTCTCTCTGGAGCCCTAGCCACCGGTAGCTTGGACCCTGTTCCCGATTTGTTGGTCCCTATTTTTTATGTTTTTAAATGTGTTTTTATATTATGTGTAATACAAGCTTTTGGTTTTTTTTAGTAGTATGTGAGTTTGTCATTTTTGAAGTAGGTAGTAGAGACAGTAGGTACTTTAGTAAAAAATAAAATAAAATTGTTTCTTTAAAAATAAATCACTAATCGAAGTAATGAGTCCCATATAACAGCGAAATATAGGTGTACATAGGTAACTGCAAGCATGACAAGCCTGCATGAACAATAATTTTGTGCAAGTATGCTTGAGCATCTGTATAGTAATTTTGTGCAAACGTCTTGATTGCGCAAGCGACATGACGATTGATAGAATTTTTTTATTCGGCTTGATCAACTCACGCTCGGGCACGCCAGTAGCATGTTTGTTTTTTTTTTAAACATATCTTTGCACCGAATGACAAGATTCTGGTTTTTCATTTTAAAATTAATGCTAAATCTAAATGCTAAAGTAAGCGCGTCATGATCGTCTATCGCTGAAATAAAAACTGTTGCTGCTTCAGCTTGTACAGAGCTTATAGGGAACTTGTGCAAGATTGTACAAAATGATTATTCATGCAAGCTTGTCATGCTTGCAGTTATTTACTCGTACGTAGCCACCTTACTTAACCCTTCAGAGAATCTAAGTCACTTCACTTAATTATAAACAGTGCTTTTTATTCCCATCTCCTTCCCTCACTATCTCCAGCATCAACTGACATTTTAATGACACACACATAACTCACAACCACTAAATCACACACACGCCCACGATACGACGTTAAATTATACCGCTGAACTTAGGCACGGCTTTGTTCGTCATAATAGCTGCATTGTTTTGATGTGTGCCAAAAATTTATGTTGCCAACATAATAGGGATGAGTTAGTAAGGATGCTGTGATGTTGGATGTTGAGTCAACAAGCCGTTAATGGGGCAAGGTTATGTATATAATACAATACACTTTATTGTATACCAGAAAGAGAAGAGAAGATACAATAAATAGAAAAAGAGATTATACAAAGGGCACTTGGTGATTCTTGACTAGTTAATTAATTTAATAAAGATAATAATGATTTATTATTAATTAATTATTATTTATTCTTTTTTTTATTTAATTGTAAAATTATTTAAAAATATATAAAAGTATGTTAAAAATTAAATAAAGGGATGATAAACTTTATTGTAGTTGTAATTATTGATTAAATATTAAAACTATAAAAACTTAAATCTATTACTAAACTATTATTATTAAACTATTATTCTTGGCTTGTATATTTTAAATTAAGAAGAACAGCACGATGGGCACTGCCGCAGGTTCGATTTTCGCACAGAGGACATACTGGATATTTTTGTATAGAAATATATATTATTTCCTATAGTGCGAAAAAATTGCAGAGTGATTCAGTGTCCGTTTCCAAATGCAACCCAAGTAAAAAATTCACACCAAAACAAAATGAAAAAAATATTTTGTATGGCTTGCGCTTGTAAATTATGCGTGTCCTCCATACTAAGCCGAATTTTCGTTTTGTTTTAAAATTAGTCCCAGTATTGCATTTGCATTTGGGAACAGACACTGAATCACTTTACAATATTATGCGCACTACATAAATATATATCCTGTATAGATCACAAAATATTTTTATAATCATACACACAAATGTTGAAAGGTTTGCCAACCCTGAACCCTTGCTCATTGGCTCCGAAAATCATGCCTTTCACAGACTTCAATACACATAGAGGTCTTATAATGTGAAGAATCTTGAAAGATGTCCACGTGCGGGTAGTTTGTTGTAAGTCCATTACTAAATTGGTTGCGTTTTAGTCGTAAAAGTATCCACTATAAAATATTAATAATATGATTACGTACTTTATAAGATTTTTTTCAGAAGCATTAAGGCTTTATAATAGTCATGACTCATGAGTAGGTAAACTCTATTTCTTTGAAAGGCACGCCCATTGTTAACCGTTTTAAAAGAGGAGGAAGTTCTCAATTCGACTATATGTTTATGTATTGTTTATGCCATTCCAAACAGCACAATAAATAATAAACTTTAATAAAAAGATCCAAACAACTTCAAAAAATAAAAACGAATAAAAAAAATCTGATAAAATAATTAACAGCTTCTGTAATCTGTTATTTTTCATTGCACCTTAGCTTGACAATGGCACCGACTTCAGAAGCTGTTAAGATTGATTATGATTTTTTTTTATATATCTTTTTTACTTTTTTTATTAGTTACATTTTAGGTACTCCAAAGCTCGCCATATTGCTATTAATAATAAAGGTAATAATCACGTACACTACAGAGAAATACCAAAGCTAAGAAGTTATAACAACAAAATTAGTTATCCTTAACAATCTGCTCTCAACGATATACACTTCAACAATCACGGTAAGGAAACCATAACCCAGTCCCAAGATTATCACCAAGTACTAATGCTCCAGTGTCATCTCACCTAATGATAACACCAACTCAAACTCTCATACGATTACCAACCATATTGATTAGCTAATAAGAAGTAAAATAGCGTGGATATTTTCTTACATTAGTAAGTAACATCTGGTCAGCTGCAGTTAGTATCTTGAACCTTATTAAGTAATTTGCTAGTGTTGTTAATTATTTTACCTACTATACCTAATAGAACGACCGCGCTGAGACGGCTGGTGCCCGAGCTTATGAAGAAGATGCGCGGTGCGGGAGGGGTGTGACGCGAGATGTCAGTCACAGGCCCATGATACGCACCATAGAGCTTGGCTTAGCCAATAGTAGGCGTGTGTCAACCCTTTGACCACCAGTTCCTGGAAATCTTTTATGTTACCTATCTAATTAATCGGACGTTAATTGAGTGGAGAGCCTCTCCGCCCAATTAAGGTTATGCCCGTTGTTCAGGTTAAGGCCCGATTAAATAGATAAACGAATACCATGCAAATCTAATAAATTAATACGGGAAGCGAAAACTTTGTAGGGGAGATTGTGCATGAAAGAGCCAAGCTTTGAAAGAGCCTATGTAATTTTCTCCCACTTACCAAAATCAATTCAAATTTAATTTTACTCTTTATATGACAACACTGAATGTCTGTGGGTCAAAGCTATTCAGTGTTGTCATATAAAGCGTAAAATTAAATTTGAATTAATTTTGGCAAGGGGGAGAAAATTGCATAGGCTCTTTCAAAGCCTGGCTCTTTCATACACACATTACCCTACCCCTTTTGCGCGCACGGAAAAATGTGAGATTTGGCATAGTTAAAGTTTATATGGAGAAGGAGTGCAGAAACCTAAAATTAGGGTCGAATTTCTACCACTAGTATTAATTAAAACACAGCTCTAAATATCAATCGAAATCGAGATCCAAAATCTCGTTCGCTGAAAAGGCTTCAGGTATCTTCAATCATCGTACTAATAAGATTATCTTGATTAGCGGGCGCAAATCTCGATGTGGCACTCATTAAATTCGGCATTACAATCCGTTTTAATAGCTCTCATCAAATTACTGTTCTCGAAAGGCATACTTGAGCAGAGCTTTAAGTAAGTACCTACTTAAAGAGTATTTTAGGAGCAAGATGGTATTTTATTATACAGGATGGTGACGTCGTTACGTCATTAAATTAAACCACGTAATTGGTATCTCGTTCTGAAGCCGTACTCAAAAAATCTAAGCTTTTCTTGCATGTTATTTTTGCATAATATTTTACTCTACTCTCATTCGTCTAGGTGAAAGGACATCACAGTAGAAACTTATATCATCTTTATATATTCTGTACAAGTAAATAAGGATTATTTTGGTTAGAGCAGGTTAGAGAATTTTCAAGTTTCGCTTAGAGATCGTGACAATGTGTATAATTAAGAAAATTTAAATTAGTTCCTGTGGCTAAACTACTGATTTGATTGATTTTTTGCATACTGTCACAGTACATGATACTAAATACGTGGTTTAATTTAATGTCGTTACGTTGTTGCCACCCTGTATATACCGGATGAATTTTTTTACCGCCTGGAAAACAATATGGTGTGTTGTGTAAGTGGAATAGACGCTATACACGATAAAATTTGCTTAGTACCATTGAGATTGTAAAAGTTCCAAATATCCTAAAAAATACATGAAATAAATCCATCCTACTGAGCGCGCGTTGGGAAATAGTAAACGGCGTAGGCTACGAACGCGCATGAATGAAAATTGTGAGTGTGAGCGAGAAGCACGCACATTTCTTTCGTTATGTAGGTAAGATGCGACCGCGCATCGGACGACGTTTTCCGCCTGGTACAGTCGTGTATAAACGTTTTTATGTGGCACCTCACAACATAAAACAACTAAGTATCTTCACAAATAAAATCAACACAATACAAATAAGTAGGTACTACATTCACTATTAAACTAAGACATTAAGAAAACCCTAACTTTAATAAATGAAATCAACACAACAAATACCCCATTTACTATTAAACTAAGACAATAAGAAAAACCTGATCTACAAATAAAATGAACTCAATAACAACCACCCAGTTAACTAATAAGATACCTAACGCAATAAGAAAAACTAACCTACAAAAAACATAACCCTCCTTCTGGCGCAGTCGGGTAAAAAACGAAAACAATAACAAAGACACGAGCGTTCTTTTAAAGTTTTATACAATCTAATTTAATGTTTATTAACTAATCGAAACAATAACTCGCAACAACTTGAATAAGCAAGAATTACTCGTCTGTCCTTCAAGCAAAATGAAAGGGACGTGTATTCATGATAGAGCGAGAACGTCGACACGGCCTTCTGTCGCCCCGTTGCTAAGCAACGACGGTGCGCCTGTCTAGGTAACTATGTTCAATGCTGTGTTTCAAAAATGTAAACAAACCTGTTTAGATAAAATTCTTACACAATTACCTACTAATTAAATGGAATTAGTAACACATTCATCTGTATTAGTTTTCTATCTCACTTGGTACCTAGGTATCTAATTACTTTTTGCAACAATATTCGTTAAAACAACATTATTAAATTTTAATTGAAAAATATTTGACAAAAGTTGAGGCTATGAAAGATTTTATTAAAGTGAAATGATTAAAATTAGATAAATGAGGTTTTAGCATTCATGTAGGTAATCAAATCGAATCTTTCAATTAATTAATGGATGTGAAGTTTTTATTTGTAGATGACCTATTTGACTAAACCTCTGAAGGTCGAGTCAATGAACCATTTGTTTACATTTTTATCAAAACAAACGTTACATACGGAGTAGGAAGAGCGAGCCGGTGAGCGAGTTGCTAAATAAAATACCTACATACCTACGCACCTTTCCTTCTTTTATGGCCAATAATTTTTGTGATTTCGATCATTCCTTCATACTTTTACAGTCTTAGGACCGTCTAATTAAGCTGTAGTTGGACATGTTAGATTTTAACTTTTGTCATAAATTGATAAAAAGTTTTAAACAAGATTTTTTAATACCTACCAATTGTTTATCTACTACAACATCCAAGGCGTATTTATAAGATCAAAATCAACTTATTTACAAATTACACGGATTGATATTAATATTTACAAAAAAGATAGGTACCTTCTTTTTTAGAGATATCGCAGTAATTGTTCAAAATGTCCACCGTTTCTTTCCAGACACAAATTAGCACGTTTTTGCAAATTGTTGGTTATACTTTGTGATTAAACGAACTTACCTGTAAGTGAAGTTCTATCATAATTATACGAAGGGCCTCGTCCGAAGAGATTAGCAATTTACACTTGTAGTACCACATATAATGTCGCCACTCATGCACTTAGTTTATAGAATAACTCTTTTTTTTTTTTTTTTTTTTTGAGGGTAGGTAATTATCCTCTATTCTGTTCACCGGCAATACTTCATTAAGTTTAGAGCTATAATGCAATTCAACTGATATTTTACGTATAGGGGACGTACTGAAATGTAATGGGTAGGGTGGGTTGCTAATCTCTTCGGACGAGGCCCTTCGTATAATTATGATAGAACTTCACTTACAGGTAAGTTCGTTTAATCACAAATTATACTCGTGCCTCGTCCTCAAGATTAGCAATTTACACTTGTAGATCTTGAGAAATTATCGTAAAATATCAGATGAAAGAACAGTTGTAATTGAACTTATTCTTTAATCATCTCTGTAATTACAAGAAAAATAATTCTTATTTATTTAAGAGTGAATTATGCTAGAAGCATATACATGTCTACTATTATAAAATCTTGCAAAAGATTTTGAATTATCTGACCATCCGGCAGATTTTCTAATAATATCTAAATTTACACCTAAACTGTGGGCTTTTGATGTACTAGCATGTCTGGTACTATGCGCAGAAAATATTGAAACATCAATCCCACTTGATGCTAATGTATTTTTGATCCACCTGCTTTAAGTTTGCGAAGATACCGCATTATGAGGTTTTTTCTGGCTAATAAACAGTAACTCATGTTTTACGCAAACATGATGAGGTCTTTGTTAAATTAAGGTATAAACAAGGTACTTTCGCGGGGAAAATTTCTGGTTTGTTTTCAAAATATGGGAGAACAAGCCTAGGTTGTAGGGAACCAAGCCGAGATGTTTTAATAAGATCAGGGATTTTTATTGAAATTTCGTTAGGAAGAATATCAATATTTTTAATTAAGATTTTTGAATATGTTTGTACCCTGTGCGCCGTTACTAAGGCGAGTAGTGTGATTAACACTTTGCGAATTTTTTCTAATGATAGGTTCTCATTTGGAACCCAATTGGCTAGAGTATCTAACACTATTAAAGTATCCCATGTAGAATCGTACTTGGGTAACGAGGGCCATAAATGAAATACTTCTATAAGAAAACGTTTAACGATATCATCTTCGCTAATCTGACGTCTGAGAATAAGAGCCAGAGAAGAACGGTAAGTATTTACAGTACCGTACTGCGCAGTAGACTAAATATTTTATTTAAAAAATCTACGATGTTTGATACCGATATATTATAAATATCAAAACTTCTTCTTTGGCAGAAATAAATACCATTTCTTCAAACATGAATCATATTGCTTGAAGGAATTTTCAGAGAGCGATGCCAGCATGACGTCTATGGCATAGGGTGACATGCCCTTTGCTTCTTCAATAGAGATGCCCGGATAATATACCGGCCACCAGGGTAGTCCGCCGATGTATTTGGCGGCTGCATGGTTGGGTCGGCCATAAAGGTACTATAAGTATACCTCTAGCTTTATCTGACATGATTTTTCTTAAGGTTTTAAGAATAATTGAAGAAGGTGGAAAACCATAGCAAAAATAACCACACCAATTTACAGAAAAGGCATTTATGGCATAGGCATCTGGACCTTTATGCCATGATATATATCTTTGGCATTTGTTATTGACCCTATTTGCAAAAAGGTCTATATTAGGGGTGCCTAAAGTGTTTATTACTTTTTGAAAGGCGTAAACAGAAAGTTCCCACTCGTATGTCAGGATGGTTTTTCCCTGACTCAGTACCTGCAACATGATTGTCAGCTGAACGAATATATGATGTAAATACAAATAAATTACGTTCCTTACACCATTGCTATAACTTCTTAGTAATATTTGTGAGGTAAGGGGATTGTACCCATGCGGTTTATGTATGATATTGCTGTGGTATTATCAATACGCAAAAAATTAGTCCAATGAAAGCTGCAAGGAGTTCTAGATAATTTATATGCTTGAGTTTTTCATTTTTACTCCAAATACCCCTCGCTGTCTCGTCTGCACAGGCAACACCCCCCCCAGTAGTTGAGGCATCCGAAAATATCTCAACACAATATTCGTCGAATTTAATTTTGTTGACAGAATGGTCAATGGCTTTTATCCACCATTCGAAATCTGAATGTAATGAACTTGATATGGACATATATTTTTGATAATCATCATCAGATTTAAGATTTGGGAATTTGCATCGTTAAAATTGTTTGCTGTATAATAATAACCAACCGTATTCTACAGCGGGACAGGCAGACGACAGTAGTCCTACTAGGCGTGCAAATTCGTGGATTTTACATCGGGTAAGTAAGTTAAATTTTATTAATTCGTTTTTAATTATTATTCCTTTTTCAGGTGGTAAGCTGATCTGCAGATTTATAGAATCTATATATCCAAGATACTTGCAGGTATTACTAGGTATTATTTTACTTTCTGTATTAATAATAATACCTAAAGTTGTTATAAGTTTGACTGTGGTGTCAATATTACGATTACATTCGTAATATTTATGGCTATTAAAAAATAATAATATTAAACAAAGGTCATCCAATAAATGGTAGACATGAAACCACATGAGCGTAGTAATCTAACTACTGGTTTCATAATTTTTGTATAGATATACGGCGCTGTATTAACTCCAAATGGTAAGACGTTAAATTCATGTAGATCAGGAATGGCCATCTGGTCGATCGTGATCGACCGGCCGATCGCGGCTATTAGTCCAGTCGACCGTGACAAGACAAAAACCATTTAATATTCATTTTCATTTAAAATTTCAAGAAGTATGTAATTGGTAGATCGCACAGGATTTCGTCAGTAAACAGTAGATCTTGGGTCTAATCAGGTTGACCACCCCTGCTATATAGGTATGTTACGGTTACCCTGATATAGATTATAATTAATCTTTCATATGAACCGCAGAAACTTTCTTGAATTTAATTAGAAAGTATGCATCCTTTAGATCAATAGAGCTCATAAAACCTACTCTAGAAATTAACTTTATAGAGGTACGTAAGTCCTCTAGTTTAAAATGTTTTGATTCAATGAATTTTTTAAGATTTTTCAAATTCAAATAAACCTAGTTTTACCATTGCTAGTTATGAATTGCCCTTCACAGGGCTTTCATTGTGAAATAGCACCTATTGTTAACAATTTGTTAATAGCTTGATCGAATTGAACTATTTCTACCTCAATATACTTTTTACAAGTAGGTATAGTATAATTTTGGATAGGTGGACATGAAAATGGAATCTCATATCCGGTTATCCAGTAAAGTATGGTTCTATCGGATGTAATCCGTAACCATTGCTTGTAAAAATATGATAGTTTACCAGCGTAGCGTACCGGATCTAGCGGCGGCTGCCGAAGTGCGTCTGCTGCGACGCTCTCGACGAGTGCGAGCGCTGAAGCTTTGTCGGCGCAGGCTCTCTGGTCCTCGATGTCCCCGATGGCGACGCTTGCGGCGGCCCGCGACTCGGGGGCGGACCTTTCCAGTTTTTTGCAGGGGCAGGTTTTGTTGTTCGGCACAGGTTTTGATTGAGGTGCCGATTTTAATTCTGCTCCTGACTTATAAATTAAACTAATTTAAATTCATTTCTTTCAGGTAAAACCCATATTACATATAGGTAAAATTATAAATTGCTTTTAATGTTTCTGGTAATTCTTCACTAAACAAAAATTTGACAATTTTTGATCGCTGTCATTGATTTTTTAGTTCCTTCTTTAGAACTGCTAGAAAAAAATTACGCCTAGTTATCGAATCGTTATATTGTGTATCACACAATAATTAATTTATTTAATTAATGTTTTTCATACAAATATGTACAAAGGCGGTCTTACTGCCTAAGGCAATAGTCTACCTGTATCCATTAAGATCTTTAACATTGAGGGATCTTTATCATCTTTCGATAACATCACGGCTGCATGGTGATTGCCTCACTGACTGAGGATATTGCAGACGCAGTCTGTTTTTGTTTATCAAAAATCGCTTTATCCCTCTTGATCACAATCTCGGTTACAGCGGCTTTAATCTCGGGATTCAAAACAGGCGCGTCAATCAGACAACAGTTGCCAGGAGGTAAGTACTTGTCAACAAGTTCTTTACGTTACTCCTTATTCAAACCAGAAGTAACTATGTAAATGTGCATAACGGATTGCTAAATCCTTTTGTATATTTTTTCCACAGGAATTATATACTGAGGGATCCACTCCCAAAATCTACAATGTTACCTCGTCTAACTCGGCGACTGATGTTTCAGCCGTGGACACCGATGGCAATGCCAACGGTATAGCGGGCGGCAGCAGCGACTGCATCACTGCCGGAAGTGTTACCGGCTCGCAATCAGTTTCCGACACTTGGCCGCCAGGTGGCGCAGCCGTGTCTGGTTCGCTTGTAAAATCTTCGACAATGTCGGATTCTATTGGCTCACTTGGAATTCAGTATACCAATATTTACATACCTACTAGTACCTATGATATGTATTGCGTAATAGATATCAAAGGTAGGTATAGATTCATATTCGTGATATGAATTAAGTGATTACTTTAACCAGTGTACTTATAATCAATGTATTTGTGCATAAAAATGCATACGATTATTATTAAAACAACTACCCACTCTGCAAGCAATAGCGGGAGCAGCACTAAAGTAGGTCAAGTAATCATGCATTAAGATAATTTTATTGTAATGCGTTAACAACGGGTAAGGTACACCTCGAAGCGTTGTATCGTGAACCCGAGTTTATTTCCAAGACAAGTCACACCTCAAATCGTTGTGACGTTAGTCTCAATTGTTTACAGGTAAGTAACAACTCGATTCGTTGAAACGTGAACCTTTATAAAAATAACAATACCTTGTGGGTCCTCTGACCTTGTAGAAACATCCGAACTTGACGATGACTTGCGTCGTTCCCGCGCCAATTTCTTCTAACTTCTTCAGTTTCTTCTTTAGGCGGTCGATGGAGTCACTATCAGAACGCTTCCTTTTCAGCATGATAATAACTAACGCTTTTTAACGAAAAATCTAAAATAACGTTAAAATGTGTGCTGACTGGCGGAGCACTAAAATGTGAATGAAGTATTGCCGGTGAACAGAATAGAGGATAATTACCTACCCTCAAAAAAAAAAAAAAAAAAAAAAGAGTTATTCTATAAACTAAGTGCATGAGTGGCGACATTATATGTGGTACTACAAGTGTAAATTGCTAATCTTGAGGACGAGGCACGAGTATAATTCGAAGTGTGTCTCTATCACTTTTTATTAAAACATTGAATGCGTCTATTTTTCTCTGTTTTAAATCACTTCACTTTGAGCTTCTTCGGTAATACACTAAACGTTTTAGTTCGGCCCAAAAATAAAAGTCTAGGGATGTTAGGTCTGGCGATCTCGCCGGCTAGTTCACAGGTCCACCGCGCGACCTAACAAAGGGGGCTGGCCCCCGTCTCTGGCATGACTAGGTAGCCGGAATTGGCCTGATACGTCCGTAACATTAGATCAGTGTTGGGTATTCGAGGAGCAGGGATACCATTCCTTCGCAGCCACTGGAGGTGTTCTTCTTCTGCGTACATTCGCCTCGCACTCTAGTTTTCACCAGACAGGACATAAAATCTCACCATTGCTAGGTACTCTACATTTGCATATTCGTTCATGTCTACATACAATATCGGGCGGCCGATGCACACGCGAAAACGATAACAACACGACACGTCACGCCGCCGTGACTAATCGCAGGTGACTGAAAGAGATAGCAGATGCTGCGCGCGCGCCCCGCGCGCGTCCCGAGCGCGCTGTGGCCTTGCTATACGATATCAAAGAAGCCGACGGCACGTGCGGCGAGTACCTATCGGCCGGCCTCAGAGCGCTAGAGTTCATTGATATAAATCCGCGCAAAAAGTAGGGTGCGTATGATTTGGATTTCGATATTTTTTAATAGTTTTTTTGCTTCTTTGTTTTTATTGTTTTTTTTATGAAAAGTTTACTTCAAATAAGTAGTATTTATTGATAGATCAGTTTCAAAATATGTAATTGAAAAATATGAATTTGTAAAATATCTATGCCATAGGCTTCTACTCCGTTTACCGGTTACACCCAATTTTTTTTCCAGACGATAAAAAAAGTCATCCGGTATATACAGGGTGCAGTATCATGTATTTAGTATCAGGATGTTCTATGTTCATAATGAAAGACGTTTTGGGAAAAGTATTTGATATCAATATTGATACCAAATACTTTTCCCAAAACGTCTTTCATTATGAACATAGAACATCCTGTAAAAATCAATAGGCGGATTTACTGCTAAATATGGCTCTGGGTGGCACCTGTGCTATCTTGTAAAATCTAAATAACATAAAAATAAATTAAAAGGGACATTTGGGTACCATTACGACCTATGACCAGCACTATATCGTGACCTAAGAAGTCATTCTTACCTGGGCACAACCCCAATCCATCACGCTGTCTAAGCAAGCCAAAACGCTGACATTTAGCCAAAAAGCACAATGAATGTCAAGAAATTAATCACAAAAATAACAGACGGTCTGTGGGACCGAGGGCAGGTCTTGCCATTGTGGGATGATCTACGGGTTGGTACGGCCAAACCCGGCCTAACGCCGGCGGTCGCACGATAGCAGTTTTTACAAACATTTGCAGGGTTACGTCGCGGAATTACAGAAATATAGCATGGGAGATATTTTTAAAGATTAGTAAAGAAAGAAACAAATTACATTTATTAAGCACGGACACCCCTCACTAGGATTTCTCCTGTATCGAGGGTACAGTTAACAAATATTCCTACATGCCATATTCTCACACACCCAGACCCGAAACAAATATGATGTAGGACATACAAATACTTGTTCCGTGCCGGGATCGAACCCGCGGAACGTAGCGTAGGCAGCTAATCGCTTACCCACTGCACCGACCATGTCGTCAAAATAAACCCTTTTAAAAAAAAACATCTTCAGTTCTTTATAAAATTTCATCAGGTGATCCTCTTCACCTATTTGTTTGTTAAACTGTACCGAAAATTGTGAACGCACCGCTATCGAGCAACACAGAACAATACTGTTTGCAAACAATAATAAATTCATAGGGTGGAAGGGAGAGGTCGACAACAATAAGAACGTATTCAGCGCTCGGTGACGGCGCAGCGGATATTTAGTGGTATCTCAGTGTCAAGAACAAATCATATTTGGAACGTTTCAAACTCACAATGCTTAGGAACAGACATCATTGTTGCAAAGCGACCTTAGATATTTATTTATTTAATGCTTTATGCACAGGTAAAAAAAACACTGCACAGAGGCGGACTTAATGCCATAAGCATTTTCTGCCAGTCTACCTTAGGGTGATGCAGAGACAAACATGGTGGGTGCAACGTAAAATAAACGATAATTGGAAAGAAAAAAATAAAATTCAAGATCAAGGAATAAATACATAAATACATACATATATTATTATAAACCATAAAAGAAAACATACATATTGATATACTGCGTCAAGATACACAAAAATACGAAATAGTGAAAAACTAATCCAGCAAGTCATCGCTGGGCCAATTCTATTCTATAGATATATAGGTAGGACCGTAGACTAGGTCCCTATACAACGTGTAACAGAAATGCGTGGTCATATTTCAGGGTGTGGTTCAGACCATCAAACTGAACAACTTTCTCTATAGGACCAACATTGTATTGGCGAAGAAATAACAGCTGTGCCAAAGAATAGAATAGATCTTTATTTCATGTAAACCAGATACAAGCATTTATGAAATGTCGAGACTAGGTGCGCGGTTCCAAATAGTAGGTCCTATGGAGAAGAACCACCAAGAAACTCAAAGGAAACTCTTTTAAAATAATAGATTACAATCTTGATTAGTACAATGTTGTGGTAAAAGCTGCGAGATTATTGTAATTTAATGTGAATAAAAATACGTTTAGGTCAATTATGTATTGAAGCTTTGTATGGGACAGCTGATAATTTATTACCACTTCCGTTTTGCCCGCAAACGGAGTCACGGGCACAGCTAGTAGTCATATAAATATGTTTTTATTCGGTATTTTTTGTACGTATGAAGTACTGCCTAATGCTCTTAGCAGATGAACTGAGTTTATTTGTGTGTATACGTGTGTTATAGCTATATTTTTACTCAATAAATTCAATTTCCTTTGAGTGCCCATAAAACAAGTTAGAGCTTCTATGGCTGTAAATGAAAATGGCACGCTATCATATGCGATTACGATGTACATTTAGATAATTTAAGGCAGTTACCGTGAATAGACCGTATTATTAAACAACGTGTGTTAGAAATACGTGGTCATATTTTAAGGGTGTAGATCAGATCATCAAACTGAACAATTTTCTCTATGGAACCAACATCGTAATCGTGAAAAAATTGTTAATAGAAAGAAAGAAAAAGTTTTTATTTTCACGCCCAGTATGACGCGCAAAACCTAAATAAACCTACACCAAGATCACGGGTTAATCAGCTGTTCCATACGTTTGGGTATTGAAGTTTTGTATAGGACAGCTAATAACTATGCAAGTTAATCGGTTGTAAATTGCAACCAAAAACAGTTCCAGGGGGCTACCACTGTCTCTTATTGCAATTATGTTTAAGCCTTGGAATTAATAGTTCTGCTTATTCGTACCAGGAAGTCTTAGTTAAAAGTTTTTTTTAAATCCACGGAATAGAAACTGTAATTGCGCTGCTAACTAATTTCGTTCACTCATTTTCGTACCATAAAGTTACATCTTACAAACATTGACATTATACAAACTTATATTTGAAGTGTCTCCTGTCAAATTGTCGCTACAGCCCAAAATAGTTCACTTGTTCGGTCGTTCATTAGACTGAAATAAAATCAGACATGATTTAGAGACGTCCTGGTACTCAGTGAATACGATTCATAATAAGGACTTATAGCGAAATGCCTTGAAAATGAATCATTTGCTGTTTGACGCTGGTAGGCCCCCAGTAAATCATTATAACATTAGTTTTTTTTTTTTCAGTTTAAATGACATTATTCTCGCATCTCTTACCACAACACTGTACTGATAAAAATTGTAATCTATTATTTTCAAAGAGTTACCATGGAGTTTCTTACCGGTTCTTCTCTATAGGATCTACTATTTGGAACCGTGCGCCTAGAGTCTCGACATTTCATAAGTGCCTCTATCTGGTTTACATGAAATAAAGATCTATTCTATTAACAGTAGAACGAACACCTAACACTTAATAATTTCAGCAGACTAACATACAAGTACACTCATATATTATATTACAGTCATAGAATTCCCGCCAGCCAGCGATAACTCCATTAGATAGCTAGTTGAACAACGTTAATGCTCTCACAGTTATTGTTATATCACTAACTTTTTATCCCGAGTTCGCTTATAAGTTTTGCAAAATATACACGCAGACTTTTATATCGCTTTCATCCCGCAATATAGCAACTCCATATCAGTAGTACTATCGATTAGTATATGGGTACCTAGTATTTATTTCTGGTATTTTTATTTGATATAAAATAATAAATATATTCAGCCCATTACTGTCCCACTACTGGGTACAGGCCTCTTCTCAGAATGAGAACGGTTAGGCCATGCCACCACGCTGGCTTAGGGCGGGTTGGTGGACTACACATACCATTGAGAACTTTGTGAGGCCCTCTCAGGTTTGCAGGTTTCCTCGCGAAGTTTTTCCTTCACCGTTAACGCAACTGATAATTAAATCGTGATCTGCACATAAATTCTAAAAGTAAAGGCGCATCCACACATGCCGGCGGCTTATGCCGCCGGATTCACTCAGATGACCGATCGGTGACGAAAAAATGATATATACACGAGTCTGTTCAGTCATCTGAGTGAACCCGGCGGCATAAGCCGGCGGCATGTGTGGATGCGCCATTAGAGGTGCGGGCCGGATTGTAACTCAGACCATCCTGCATGGAACGCAACCGTTCAACCGCTAGGCTATCGCTGCTGTATTTTATACATATTTGAACAATATTCGACTTTAAAGCACTTGCAAGCACTGCCCTATCTACAACTACTAATTTTTCGTCATTATTTCATCGTCTAAGCCAATCTCACTCAGTCAATTGAGCAATTAATACTGTTTCGTACTTGTGGAGAAACGAGGTAGGTATAATTTTTAATTTCTTTTTACTCGGTATTGCCACTTAATTAATTTAATTACTTTTTGTTTACCAGAACAATGATTTAATATTAAGTGGTCTTAGTGTAAGGTTTCAGTTAAGTTTCATGCGTCATAAGGGGCGTATTTTTTTATTTTTCTTTCTTTCTTTTTTTCCATTCTCTAGCTGAAATCTAGCCTAAAAGCTATAAATAGTATTAAAGACACAGACAGACTTACTTTTCTCCTTACATATAGATGACTGCGAACAAGTTAGTTCATAAAACGTTCCGTTGAAAGTCCATGTGTACCTGACAATTTTATTACGATGTCCTCTCTGCTGTAATGGCTTATAATGGCTGCAAATAGCCTGTACTTGCGACCAGTCTGTTAATGGGAGTATATTGGTTCTAGACTATATGTTAGACTGCAATAACTTTATTTATAGTGGCTGACATTCGTAATTCAGCTTTTCTTTTTAACCTCCGACAAAAAAGAGAGTTTTCTAAGTTTGTGGTGTGTATCTGTGTCTCTGTGGATCTGTGTGTTTGTCTGTGACATCGTAGCTCCAAAACGGATGTACCGATTTCAATGCAGTTTTTTTAATTGAAAGCTAGTTTAACTGGGAATCATCTTAGCTATGTTTCATGAAAATCTGTTCAGCCGTTCAAAAGTTATAGCTCTTTTTCTAGTTTTTGAAGGTTAGGTTACAATGGAATAGGATGTATGGAGATTAAAATGGTGCCATATATAATGAATTACTCTTCAAAAAATCCTAATCATTTTTTTCGAAATAATGAGGTATAATTATATATCATGCAACTTGATTTATATTTCGGGGAAACATTAGCGTGTTAGACGTGCTCCATAAGTTGTTTTTTTTTATGCTGTCTTATAGTAATCTAGATGTTTTATTTACTCGGTTGTTTCGACCCTATATGCGGCCATTTTCATGAGCGTTGCAAGCAATTTTTATAGAACATCATACAATGTGGTAAGAGCTGCGAGAATACTTAATGTAATTTAATGTGAATAAAAATAAGAACGGATAATAATTATTTGCCTCTGAATAAGATTGCCATGGCAGTTACAAGTTGAGCAGTACCTCTACCATGAGTTTTCTGTGCCGTCTAACGCTATCGTTCACATTCAATATTTGTATAGTGAGTTTAGTTCACTATTTATACCGCTAGCTAAATATTGCATGTGAACGTGAACGTTAGACGGCACGGAAAACTCATGGTAGAGGTACAGTTCTGTTATACACACCCTATCTTGTCATAACAACCTCACCAAAAGGTCAGATGAACAATGAACATATCGCTCACGAGTAAGTTAAGGTCGTTTTGAACTATGCGATAATTAGTCGGTCCACAATCTGGCCGCGTCCCGGACTACTCGGAATATCCCGGACACGATGGATGGAATCATAATGAAATAGGTACAACAGGTATGGTAGGGCTGTCTGCAGTACTTCTTACTTCTATATACTTATTTAAAATGCTTCATGTACAATGTACAAAGGCGGTCTTAATGCCGTAGGCATTCTCTACCAGACAACCTTAGGGTGATGCAGAGACAATGAAGATATGATATGATGATATATATTATGAGCAGATAACCAGTTTTATTCATAACTAACTGTTGCCCGCGGTTTCACCCGTGCATTTTAATTTTATAAAAATATAATATACCCTATATTACTCAAAAATAGTGTAGCTATCTATTAGTGAAATAAATTTTAGAATCGGTTCAGTAATTCCAAAGATAACCACTAAAGAAGAAAGAAAAGCAATTTATTTTTACACAAATTACGACACAAATAAAAAAGTACAAAATTAAAACAAAAAATGTAAAAAATGAAGACAAAACAAAGTAAAAAATTAAAAACACGTTCCAAAAAAAATATAATAATATAAAATAACAATTACTAATATTAAATGTCTGGACTCAATGAGTAGGATTCTTTAATTCTCTGTCTACTTTAAATTCATTATGCGTCTACCCTACATTCAAACAAACAAATACCTCGTTATAATATTAGTCAAAGATATGCATCTTCAATTCAATTACGAATAAAAAGATTCATTTTAGCTTTTCACTTTGAGATAACATTTCTAAAGGCTTTTAGAAACTAGGTCTTCACAATGTGTCCCAGGGGTGGGGAAAGAAGGGCCGTGATAAAATCTGTGTATATCATAAAACGTGACAGTTTTTGTTTATATTCCCCAAAAGACGACACAGCCTTATTGATAGCCAAGAAGAAAACTTACGATGCCGTTAAATTCTCGCAGCTAGATTTTCGGCTAGAATTTTTGGGGACTACGAACCATATTTATCGTAATGTTTGAAGTCCCCGCAGAGTTCGCTGCTAACAGTTTTTGGCTTAGTTTAGTCCATCGTCTCCTGCTATTGTACTATTTTATAGCCACATTTATGTTTATTTTGGCTTATGAAGAAATGAGATCACTTTTCTTTGCGCAGCGTCACAAGAAAATAATGACGATATCTTAGCAAAGGATTTGGAAGTAGTATAGAGTGTAAATGCCCTTTCAGCATGGTCATACTTGTCAGCATACCATATTACAATTTATTTTTTTATGAAAGAAAGAAAGAAGTAAGAAAAATCATTTATTCGGACTAGATATCAGACAACACAGTGCACAAACATAAAAAAGTTTAAAAAAAGCAAAAAGTAACAATAAAAACAACGTGCTTTCTCTCCTTCCTTTCTTTCTTTCTTTCTTTCCTTCCTTTCTTTCTTTCTTTTCTCTCTTTCTGTATTTCTTTATTTCAACCCGTAAATTAATACATTTATATATACACAGGCTTTATGATTTGGATGGTGTTATGCTTTATGTTTATATGTACTAAAACGCATAAGAATGCTAGTATATCATAATATATCTCCGTTATGATAATTAATTCCCTACCAGACAGCCCTAGCCAGTAATAATTTGCCCAAATAGAGCGAGATACCGCGATGTCGCTCGTTTCATTTTAATTATACGATGCAGCGTTGTCGCAATAATCGTTAAGGACATCGGTTGTATGGCTTTATCTGTTTTATGGGAACCCCAATGTTATACCAGATACCTATAGGAAGGGATTGTAAAGCTGGTCTACATGGTAATAAGAGGCATCCATCGGAATTTGACTAGTTAAATGTGGTGAAGCAAGTGAAAGCGGATGTAAAGACTAGACATTATTAACCAAATATAAAACAGGGCTTCCACTGTGAAAGGGTAATGAGTAAGTAATAGCTGGACGGAACGGACCCCAACTAGCTAAAATAGGTTTTACCTTCCACGTCGTTACTAGAGTAAAAGATTGTTTAGAAAAAATACTATTTATTATTATGTAATATAATTTTTATACCACATAAGTTATTTAATTTTTATTTGATGTAATTTTTAACATTTTTTCTAACATTGAAACGTCAGCACCTCTAGCTAGTTTTATCACTAGACCACAACTACCTAATTAATCCATCTTTAATTATTAAATAAGTATTTAATACGTAAGTCTTAAGTATGAGTTATTTATTTATCTGTTATATTGAACGGAATGTTAAATAACAGTAACAGAAAAAGAGTACAATTATTACAAAAGTTTTATCATAAATGTGTTATATTAGTATCTGTCACTGAGTTGAGACGAAGTACAGTCGCACACAGAAGTGAACAAGTACAATTTTTTGTAGCATTTTATTTATACTGTGGTAATCCCACTTAGGGGTCATCCATAAAGTACGTCACACTAATTTCGTGATTTTTTGACCCCAGCCCCGTCCTTGTCGCAGTTGTTCACATTTGTGAGACCCTCCTTAGTGTCGTCACATATTTTGTAATTTTACATCTAGAAATTATTAAATTAAAACAGCAATTCCGAAATTAGTTTTATTTCCATTTAAATTATTTTTTTATATGATTTTGAAATGTGACGTCACGAAACTTAGGACGCCTCCCACCCTATGTCACACCCTTACGTGTGACGTACTTTATGGATGGTCCCTTATTAAATATGAATAATATTTATCTTGGTGGCAAAACTAGACAAGATTATCATGAAACATTGACATTATAAATATAGTTATAACCTAACCGCCAAAAGCCCCCGACTCCAACTAAAAAAAGAGCTGTAACTTTTGATCGGCTAAACAGATTTTCATGAAACATAGTTAAGATGATACCTGCTACTAGCTTTCAAGCAAAAAAACCGCATTGAAATCGGTCTATTATTACGGATATCAGATTTCGGAACTATGAATGTACGACATTATTACGGTACTAAAATTAAATTTTAATGACAGGTCACAAAAATATACAATGTTAAGCAAGCTATTTTTTTTTTTTAAACATTGCCCCTCACTAGGATTTCTCCTGTATCGAGGGTAAAGTTTACAAACATATACTCCGTTTGAAATAAGATTCGACACGTTTAACAAACCCTTTTACAGTGTATTCAACCGATTTTGACTTCTATTCCGTACGCATAAGGATGGCATTAAAAGCAAAAACGTATTTACGATAACAAATGTTTACTGCAGCTGTAATTTGTCATGTCACCAACGTAATAGAAGTCAAAATCGGTTGAATAAAGTGTAAATGGAGTTATTTATATTTCTAATGTTATTTCGAACGGAGTATAGGTACCTACATGTAACATGCACACACACCCCGACCTAAACATTTAACATTTACAAACGCGGAATTACAACAACAAAATCTTGTACGTTTTGGATTCGACAGTACTCACTCATTTATTACTTCGCCTGTACTCATTACTAAAGTTCTACGTACAAAATATATTATTTAACATTCCGCTTTGATCACAACCGTGCGGTAACTGACTTGTATAAATAATACAAATCATTATTTTATATCTTAGTTGGTGTGTTTTGCTTAATTATTATGTATTAGCAAACTGTGTCGACCTGTTCTTTTTCTCTCGAAAATAATTATTTTTTAACCACGGACAAAAAAGAGGGGTGTTATAAGTTGAACGTGTCTGTTTGTGGTATCGTAGCTCCCAAACGGATAAACCGATTTTCGTTTAGTTTTCTTTGTGTCATAGATAATTTTATTCCAAGTGTAAGAACACTTGGAATAAAATTATCTATGACCATGTTTCATGAAAATCTGTTCAGCCGTTCAAAAGTTACAGCTCTTTTTCTAGTTGGAGTCGGGGTTTTTTGTTATTATTTTTAACTCCCGACAAAAAATAGGGGTGTTATAAGTTTGTAGTGTGTATCTGTGTATCTGTGGATCCATGTATCGGTCTGTGGCTTCGTAGCTCCAAAACGGATGAACCGATTTCAATGCACTTTTTTTAATTGAAAGCTAGTTTAATCGGGTATCATCTTAGTTATGTTTCATGAAGATCTGTTGAGCCGTTCAAAAGTTACAGCTCTTTCTCTAGTTGCAGTCGGGGGTTTTTGACGGTTAGGTTATACCTACTTGATTATTATGTATTAATAAACTGTGTCGACTTGCCCTCATTCTCTCGAAAATAATTTTGGCCTTTTATTTTTATTTTTATAGATTACATTTTTATTCATAGTCATGCTTTCTTACAAATTCTTTGACCAAAGAATAGGCCAGCCCTCTGGGCCCCAAGTCTGCTAATTTCTTTTATCACAATAATGTCAGAATGTTCACATAATTGTTGATTTTTACAATGTCGTTCAACCGATTTTGACTTCTATTTCTAAGGAAATAGTAATCCTGTGGTCACGCGTTGGTCACGCGTTGTTGACCAAACGTTTTGCAATGTCCTTTAAAAGGAGACGTGCATTCGTACCTCATTATAATAGTAGATACGTTATCTCTCTGAATATATTTTTCTACAAAAGATATTAATGTAACAATTCTCACGTATGTACAAGACAAAAGCTTCAATATCTAGACAGGCGCTATCATACACAAGTCTATAAATTACTTTTCTTTGCCTCAGAAATACTAGGCTTTTTCTTTTGTAAGGCAGTCTCTTGCGCTCTTTGTAAAAGAAATATTTCATATCTGCTATATTGTTCTCGTACAGCAAGATAAGCATGTATTGAAAAAATTACAATTCTGAAAATGTTTCTATGTCTGTAGAAAGTTTATAACAATCCTTTTTTTCCCTAAAATGTCGGCAGAATATACGAAAGGTTAAGGTCTGTAATCATTATTTACTTGTTTAAAAACATGGAAGACTTACAGCTAAATAAACAGTTATAATAACGCTTAGTCAACAGAAACCCAATGACAACATGATGTCGACACGGTTGACGCAGTGGCTAAGCGATTAGCTTTCTGCGCTACGTGCCACGGGTTCCATCCACAGAACACAGAAAATCTGTGTTCTGTGGTTCCATCCCCGCGCGGAACAAATATTTGTGTGATCTACAGATAGTTGTTTCGAGTCTGAGTGTGTGCGCATGTGACATGTATGTTTGTAAACTGTACCCTCGATACGGGAGAAATCCTATTGAGGGGAAATGTTTTTTTAAGAGAAAAAAAAAAGCTCGTCGGGTAATAAAAACCGATAAAAGAAACGTTCTTGGCAGAATAATACAAAAGCTGCTGCCAATCTATAAAAAAATACTCTCCCGTGCATACTAACCTACATAGGTGTAGTTCCATTTGTCTGAGTCCGTAATATCCGGCGCGTGGACCCATAAACCGAGCACTCGCAGCCTCCACACACAGTTTACGGCCCTAAGTAATACTGCCCTCCATTTGCCATTATGAATCTCGGAGGCTTAGGTTTTGGACCTCATTTAGTTTCAGGTCTATAAATCTTGTGGACTGTTTATTTGGTGTCAGGACTTTTGAAGGGCAGGCAAAAATAGATCAGTCGACTGTGTGACTCTGTGAAAAGGTCATGCCTACCCCAAAACTGTCTATTATTTCTTTAATAATTACTTACATGTTTCTCTTTATAAAAGTCATGATTTTCAGTTATTATGTGCGAATCTCAAATCACAGAACGCTTATTTCTGGATGAATATTATACACATATAATTATTCTTACTTATACAGCCTAATTATTTAAAAATAAAAATATAAAACTGAGCACCTAGGCGTCAAAGTACTCCTTCTCATCTCTGTCAATTGGCAGCGTGCCCAGAAGACTGGCAGCATTGCCATGTTGAATGGCAATGCTTATTCTTTGACCAAAGAATAGGCCAGCCCTCGGGTCACGCGTAGCGTCGACCAACCGTTTTGCAATATCTCTGAAAAGAAGACGTGCATTCGGACCCCATGACCCGAGCGTTTCGACGCCAAACGGCTCAAATATATACCATGTGTATAAATCAATTCCAATCAAAGTCTTATGTTGAATAAAACGTCTGTGTCGAGCAATTTGACACATTTTTTCCTAGAAACGTACCGCGCCGTTCCAAAATGCGATACAATATAATTATGTATTATGATTTCACGCGCTTCCAGCATCATTACTGAATTGATTTCCACAAATGCATAGCTACAGATTTGTTAAATGTATTTTAAGAGTTGTATCTATAGGTTGCATGGATGATTTGTGGCAAAAAATAATTTTATTATTATATCAAACTTTTTCATTTACGTTCTTCTCATACAGCACAACTTTTCGGTGTACTCGTAAAATCATTCACGCCGTCATGTCATGCTGCCGATCCGTCCACTTTAATGACAGTAATACGAGTACCTGTGGTAATACTACGTATACTCCGTTCGAAATAACATTAGAAATTTAAATAACTCCATTTACACTTTATTCAACCGATTTTGACTTCTACTACGTTGGTGATATGACAAATTACAGCTGCAGTAAACATTTGTTATCGTCAATACGTTTTTGCTTTTAATGCCATCTTTATGCGTACGGAATAGAAGTCAAAATCGGTTGAATACACTGTAAAAGGGTTTGTTAAACGTGTCTAATGTTATTTCAAATGAAGTATGGAAAATAATGTAATGGATGTTGAAAATACTAAGGGACCAGTATTTATTTGTCTCAAAAAATATTAAATCAAATAAAATAAATATTATTTTTTATCATTACCATGTATAATATATTATATTATACATGGTAATGATAATAATATGTATTACCTCTTAATATATTTCGTGTTTGATTGGAAGGGTTACGACGTTATACCACGTATTTTAGTATCACGTTGTGAAGCCGTACACGAAAAATCAACGATTATCACGCATGTTATTTTTGCATAATATTTCACTCTACTCTCATTCGGCTAGGTGAAAGGACATCAAAGTAGAAACTTATGTCATCTTTATATATTCAGATTCAGATTTTTATTGAATGTAAATAATTACATAAAGTCACATAATACAGGCATAATAATAAAATATAAACAACATTAACATAGCATTTCATTAGGTAATAAAGATTAAAAATAATTAATAATATTTATTTGATTAATAATAATAATTTTAAAATAACTTCACAGACACATTCGGCTGTGCAATTTTAAAACCTAGCAAATGACATTTTAAAAAAATGTCAGTTGCTAGGTTTTAAAATTGCACAGCCGCATTCTATACGTGTACTCGTATATAAATGTTGTTTTAGTTAGAACAGCCCCCTAATTACCGATGAAGCAGACTGTTTGCGATAGGCGTAAATCGCACGGTTGCTGCTGTCAAAAATCACTTTGGTATCACGTATTTCCTGATAGCGACGCGACAGCCACCGATTACGGGTTCGCCCTCTGGCGGACAATAAACGAACTAAAAAGTGCTTACTTGGCGCTGCAAACGCGACAAGTAGACCCAGGTGGATGAATTCTGTACATAATACGAATTTGTTTGACAGTTCGCGACTGACCGCGCTCCGTCTGCTGTCGCGGCGCTGTCGGGTCGCTGTCAGATGATTTTTACGCAATTAGGGCGCGGGTTTGAGACAAAATTTCAATTAGTTCCCGTGGCTAAACTACTGATTAGATTAGATTGATTTTTTGTGTACAGTCACAGAATGTGATACCAAACACTTGGTTTCATTTAATGTCGTCACGTCTTTACCACCTTGTATATGCCTGTCTAGTTTTCCTTTTGCTCTTTTGCACAAAATGCAGTTTTAAGGTAAAATGTATTGCAAATTAATCTAATTTCCCAACAAAATAAATACACAGCCAAACTTACCGCATACCCTAGGCGCTTGAACAAGTCGGCGCATCAAAGCCCTAGTTTATAAGGGCTCCGGCATCTTCGCTAAATTAATAGGAACTCAACAACTCGACTCGAACAAACTCGGAGAACCTTTCGAGTAATTTTGGTTTCCGATCCGAGTAATTTAATTATGTTGAGGCGCGCCGCCATTTTTCCTGGCTTTGTTTAAGATTGCTTCTTAATTAGTTGTAATGCTTTTGTGCTTTGTAGGTGTTCTTTCGAAGTTTTATTTTCTGTACGTGGATAAAAATAGACGGATGAATTTGGATTCGGACTTCGGAGTCCTATTTTTTGCGAGGTTAATAATAGAAGCCGCACGGTTTCGAGGAACTGGGTGAATTAATAGAAGAAAAGAAAGAAAGACAGGGGTCATCCATAAAGTACGTCACACTAATTTCGTGATTTTTTTACCCCTACCCCGTCCTTGTACCAGTTGATCACATTTGTTAGACCTCCCAACCTAGTGTGACGTCAAATAATTTTACACATTGCAATTTTACATCTAGAAATTTAAGTTAAATTAAAACAGCAGTTCCGAATTTAGTTATTTCCATTTAAATTATTTTTTAATATTTAATAAATCAATTGCCATACAGATAGAGTAGGAAATATTTTTAAAGTTTTTCGTTAATAGTTCGAATTTAGATGTATTAGATTTGGAAATGTGACATCACGAAACTTAGGACCCCTTCCACCCCTTGTCACATAATATCACACTTCGTCGACCCCCTCCCCCCCTTAACATGTGACGTACTTTATGGATGGTCCCAAAGAAATAAAAAACATTTATTCAGCATGGAGACATGGACAACACGAGAGAGAGAAGAGTAAAGACAAAAAATAACACTAAAAGATGACAAATAAGTCTTTTTTTTTAATATATAGGGTCAAGCATGCCATGCCGATAGGGTAGCCAGCTCAGCATTTGCTGGGCGCGGAGAGCCCATCGCTGATTTACAATTGGCACCCCTCCAGTGACGCACAGTGAGTGGTGCAGTGCGTGTAATAGAAGGGAAACCGTGTAAAGCTTCACAAAGCTTGGAGATATTTTAAATTAAATTCCAGTAACACTGCGCTATCTGGAAAACATAAAAACCGAAAGAAGAAAGAAATATAATTTATTTGTGAAACACCACAGTAATTAAAAATAAAAAACATAAAACAGGTATAATGTGTGGCTACACCAAAAAGGTAACGGAATATTCCACTCGCCAGAGTTAAGCCACAGATTAAGCAATATTAGTACCTACGTAAGCGATAAGACCGCCCATTGTACCATTTTAATAATTATAAAGTTATGTTATCGCAGCGCTATTGAAGCTGATATAACTTAGCTGTGTGAACGCTTGCCTTCCATGCAGGAGGAGGCAAAGGGTCTGACTTTTCAAATTTATGTACGGATCGCTATAAGATTATCACTTGCATTAACAGTAAAGAAAAAGATTGTGAGGAAAGGGCCAACCATTCTCATTGCCCAGCAGTGGGACAGTAGTGGGCTGGATTTGTTTTATTTTTAATATATTATATTTATAACTTCTACAAAACTGGTGTCCAATAAAGAGTATTTCTATTCTATTCTATTCTACGGCAAATAACTCAACAGAAACACCAAACGTCAAAGTCTACATCTCAACAAATTATTACCATATCATCAATGTAACGAAAACACAACTATTCAGACATTCAATGAGCTTAATTGATTGATGAGTGACATTTCAGCAGCTGCATAAGTACAAACACCAGGTGCCAATTAGGGGCAATTAAATCCTCACCGTCTACAGCGCCCGAATGCGATTTCGATGAATAGAGTTGACGAATTTGCTTCAAAAGAATAATTTCCTCCGGCGGTGCAAGGCGAGAACTGCGCTGTGATGATAGGTCTTTTTGAAGTTACGCTTTTGCTCGTTTGCTTTGAAATTTTGTCGTGTTTATCCAACGTTGGTAAAGGAATTTGTAGTAGAATTGTGCACATATATTTTTCGTTTTGGAGAATTATAGTTCTAGATTTCAACATAGTATAGTATAAAATAAAGTCGCTTACCGCGTCTCTCTGTCTGTATATCCGCTATCTCCTACTAAACCATAGAACGGATTTTGATGCGGTTTTCACCATTATTTTGAGTATGTCTTTCGAAGGGTTTATATGACGTATAATACTTATTTTATGTAAGGATAGTAGAGAAATTGAACCCATGCGTAACCGAGGACGGGTCACTAGTTTGTAATAAAATGCATCGTTGAGGGCCATAACACACTCGATACTTTTAGCATCGGTGACTAGCGATTTAGTTGCTTTTCGGAAGCTGGATACAGCGACTAAACGCTACCACTCCGCACACATTCAGATGCCAGACGGAGCGATTTATTGAGGCTTTGACACGCTATCACCCCGTCCGCTCTCCCCTTCGCTTTTTACCTCTTCGTCAGATGGAGCGAGTTGCCAAAACGCGATGCAGTCTCGATGCAATGGCAAATTCGCAAGATACTGATGCTAAAAGTATCGAGTGTGCATGGCCCATAGCAGTCCAGAATGGATCAACTAATCCGTTTTTGGGGGTAGTTTTAGAGAATACTACAGACTTACATAAGACTTACACTTGTATGGCCAACCATCCACTCATTATCTTAATAATATTTCACTGCAATATTAAAAATAATTGTACAGCCCACGATATGTTGCGGTGATACACTTCGCAAACGACTGTGGACCGTTTAGAGTTAGTTACTCTGCGTTTGAACGCCAAGCTTCCACTGCGAAAGGGTAATGAGCAGGTAATAGCTGGACGGAACGGACCATGACTAGCTAAAATAGGTTTTAACTTCCATTAAGATACAGCTGTTATAACAATTGCCTTCCATTGCAAAAGAGAAATGAAGAAAGAGTTCGTTATTAATATTTTGACTCGTTCAGTCCTCTCCCTTAGACTCTTTGTTGGTGGACGCATACCTTTGAGTATCTAAATACTCAAAGACATACCTATCAATGAAGTTTACCGTTGCGAGTTAAACGGAGTCCGTACGGAGGCCGGACCGCTGCCCGTGGAAGCCCGGCTTTAGGATGGTCGACCAAAAAGATTGTCGATTGTTTCTTTATTGTACCTGCCAAGACACATAACAAGATAGTTCGTTATACCGACCTATGGTGGAACCTCTTACTCATCAGTGCACGTTTAAGGGCCATATTTTGTTTGCGCTGTGACATTTTCTATTTCTAAATGCCACAGCATTATGCTGAGATGGGGGCCATTTTTGGTCTTGTCCAGGTTGCTTTAATTGTTGTTTTTCTTTTATGTTTTATTTGTTCCTGGTGAGTCCAGAATAAAAATATTTTATTTCTTTATAAAATGTGTTCCAAATTACAAACTCCGGAGCAAAATTTTCATTAAAATTAGCATCTTGTAATGCTAAAGTGCGACAGTAAACAGCAAACTGCAGTTTAACGCCATAACTTCAACTTCTGCTACACATCCATCTAATCATTAAATTTTTAGAACGTAATTACGCGGCTCACAATTTCCGTAATTTACTCAGACTTGAGTGGTTGTCTGGCGCGGGGTAGGTTTTTACTGCGGCGGTCATTACGGTAAGAGGTATATCGCGACACTCTTAACTGGGAAGTTGTAACGTCATGTCAGAGAGTTGGTTCAGTTAATTTCTGGATGTGTGATTTTTCAGTGAAGGAATGTAAATATTGTTTGGACACATACTATACAACGTGTAATTTCATTAACGTTAAACCTCACTCTCCCCAATTAGAATGTCTAGTTAAAAGCATACAATAACCGAAACTTCAGTTTTTAACCCCCGACCAAAAAGAGGGCTGTTATAAGTTTGTAATATGTATCTGTGTATCTGTTTGTCTGTTTGTCTGTGTATCTGTGTACCTGTCTGTGGCATCGTAGCTCTTAAATGGATAGATCGATTTCAATGCATTTTCTTTTAATCGAAAGCTGATTTAATCGGGTATCATCTTGGCTATGTTTTATGAAAATCTATTGAGACGTTCAAAAGTTACAGCTCTTTTTCTAGCAGGAATCGGGGGTTTTGATGGTTAGGTTATAATTTCTTAGCTATTTTATAATGTGAGCAATATTTTTGTGTATTTCATGGACTTCATCTACTCCTTGTTATGTAAAAAAACAACATTATTTACATTGAGAGATATCTAAAAAAACAGACAATCCGAGTTTGCTTATGTGGGTGGTAGTGTGTGTGTACAAAGGTAGAGTGAATCAAGGTAGGAAAGGTTAAAAGGCTACCAGACCCATTTCCCGTCAACCTAGAGTATACGCTAGCAATAATATTAATTTCTAAAACTAACATTATTTGGAATTTTTGACCCTTGTTGAAAGTTTTGAAAGCCGATACTAGAGGAAATAATTGGACCGCTCGCTAAGAGTAGGTGTGTTAATCTGGGTACAATTTGATTTAAGCTACGTTGGCCCTACGAAGTTTTGCCTCGCATAAAAAAATCCTTGTTCACCTCACATAAAAATGTCCTTGTTTGCCTCACATAAAAAAATTATTGTTCGCCACTAAAATGATTCCTTTTTAGCCTTTAAAACCATTTTTGATTCTTTACTTTAATCCTGTTTTGCCCCATTTTTGTTCCTTATTCGCCTCATTTTTTTTGTATGACTGTATATAAAAAAAAATACGGACAGACTATATTATTTTACCAGACTGATTTTATGATAAATGAAGTGCACGTAAATACGTAAAAGATTACTAGAATTACGTCAGTATGTTACGAGATGAAATAAGAAATGAACATTGATAGATTAAAGTACGTCCAAGGTGCCTTACAATGACATCGCAATATATTAAGATGAAAATCATGTCTTACGGTATATAAATATAAAGATCATGTGATTGCTTCGCGAATTTCTGTCTGTATGACAGTGATCTATAATATTTATATTATAAATACCACAAAGCATAAATGTTTTAGACAAGTTGGAACAGAAAGTTTGAAAGATTTTGTTTGGACAGTTTTGCTCAAGTTATGAACGTTAATTTCCGTTTAGAATATTAATAAAAAGCATTGGAGTGTTCACTTTCATACAGGATGTGGAAATTTGGAGCGGTAATTAAATATGTCATGAGCGAGGCTAAGCAGTGCTTGCTGTGGTCAGTCCTTGGATAGATAACTGTTTCGTCGAACATCAAGAATCTGCCGTGCCTCGGAAAAGCACGTTCAGCAGTCGGTCCCGGATGTCAAACGAATACCTTTTACAGTCGTTACGAGAGTCAGCAGCCAAACAATATGACAACTGGTTTAACCTTAGGGTATCAGTGTCTCCCAGTAATTGGGTGGCGGAGGTCAGATGGCAATCGCTCCGTGTAAAATACTAATATTCTGCCGCATCTGGTTAGAATGGGAGCCTAACGCTAATGTAGCTGGGTAAATGCTAGGCAAATGGAGATCAGCGCCGGGCATTGATGTCTGGCATACGCTGAATTGAACCTTTTTGGTGCAGCCGTGAGGCCCACATGATTGAGGTTTAATTATGTAAACAGTAACTATACCACAATCGTGTGTAGATATTGAAAGATTATTTTAATTCCTTGTTTTTTTATTTTTCTTTTTCTTTTGTTTGTGTTTTTTTTTATTATTGCATGTGGTGTCTTAATTTTGCAACCAAATATGTTTCCTTCATTCTTTCTTTCTTTCTTATGATGTAGATAAATTAAATATGTTGAGAATACGAACATATTGAGGACAATTTTCGTACCCTATTACTTATATAAAAAAGGACCTTAATATTTCACTTCATTGTCTAATAAAATACATCATAGGTATTTTTGCCTGTCCTAAGCCAGGTTTGAAGTATGAAGGAAAAATATATTATATACATTTTTATTCGTAACGTGTGAGCATGAGTTATCATGTACTTGAATATGTCCCTTGTTGAACGTTTTTTTCATCACATTGTGTATAATTTTGCAGATCGAACTGCAAATTTCTTATTGCAGCAAAGGCCCACTTGAATTAAAAAACTTTGACTTTGACTAACTTTCACGTTTTCAGGGCTGGTCCCATAGTAAAAGTTGTTCATAATATTGAGTACAATAATATCTAACCCCTTAGGGCTCTATTATGGAGGCGGAAAGTCGCGCTGCGCGCAAAACGGCGTGTCGCTCTCTCGCTCGCTCTCTATCAACGGAGATAAGCGCCTTTCTCCGCGTTGCGCTCGGATCGGGACTAGAAAGGTTGGACCTCGTATAATACACGCAACGTGACAATACGGACGTGTAATATACGCAGGAGCAACAAGAATAAATATTGCAACTTAATGACGTTAAATCTGTATTTATATACGTAGGTAAGTATTTACGAGGTGCATTCAATAAGTACCTAGCCTCATCGCCAGAGGGCGCTGTAGTTTCAAAAGAGTTTTACCACAGTGTAGCACATTCTTTTTAAATTCTTTTTTCAAATTTTCATTCCAATCCCTTCATTTGTTTTAATTTGACAACTTATGGAAGCCAACGTGTCGATCGGTTTTACAAAAATGGAAAAAGAGCAATATCGTTCGGTGATTCGATTCCTATTTTTGGAAGGGAAAACGCGCATCGAAATCAAAGAGCGCTTGGATGCTGTGTACGGTGACTCTTCTCCATCGATGGCCACCGTCAAGAATTGGTTCAACGAGTTTGCACGTGGCCGTACGTCGGTTTTTGATGAACCACGTCCAGGTGCACCGAAAACAGCTGCTACGGAGGAAAACATAAAAAAAATCCATGATCTCGTATTGGCAGATCGCCGATTGAAGGTTCGGGAGCTAGCTGAGACTGTAGGCATTTCAGAAGGAACAGTGCATCATATTCTTCACGAGGAACTCGTCATGAGAAAGCTGTCGGCGCGATGGGTGCCGCGTTTACTCACACCAGAAAACAAGCGCAACCGTGAGACCACATCGGAGACGTGTTTGGCGCTGTTTAAGCGGAATCCAGCGGAGTTTTTGCGTCGTTTTGTGACCGTCGATGAAACCTGGATCCACTGGTACACACCAGAGACCAAGGAGCAATCAAAACAATGGATCCAGACCGGGGAACGTGCTCCAAAGAAGGCGAAAACTGTAAAATCGGCCGGAAAAGTTATGGCCACCGTTTTCTGGGATTCACAAGGTGTGATCTACATCGATTACCTCGAGAAGGGTAAAACAATTACAGGGCTTTACTATGCCGATTTATTGGGCCGATTCGACGCCGAATTAAAGAAAAAACGACCCCATCTGGCGAAGAAAAAAGTGCTGTTTCACCACGACAACGCACCGGTTCACACGTCTGCCGTTGCCATGGCCAAATTGGTCGAATTACACTACGAATTGCTGCCCCATCCACCGTATTCTCCAGATTTGGCCCCTTGTGACTTCTTTCTGTTTCCTAATCTGAAAAAATCACTCGCCGGGAATAGATATGGATCGAATGAGGAGGTCATCGCCGCCACGGAGGCCTATTTTGCAGAGTTTGACAAAACTATTTTTCGGACGGATTAAAAAAGTTGGAGCATCGCTGGGCTAAGTGTATCGAACTAAAAGGAGACTATGTTGAAAAATAAATTCCCACTTTTCCAAAATTTTCGTTTACTTTTTGTAGGCTAAGTATTTATTGAATGACCCTCGTATAATGATCATTCGGATCTGAAAGCTATAAAAATATAACTTCATTGAGCCTCGACACCTACACAAATGTTTTCGTTTTGTATTTCGACCTGAATTTATACCTTTTCAGGGATTTCCACGAACCACTTTGCTCTCAATTAGATCCAATCTCGGAATACAAATTTTGAAAAAGCCTGGCCTACGTTATTATAATTATTATAAGATATCGTGTACAAATAGATTTAGGTTTCCAATTTTATCTTACTAATATTAGATAATAGATATTATAGTATTTTTAAGCTTTTTACATCTAAAAACTGAATACCAAACAAAAGCATTTATGTTATTATTAAAATCAAAAAAGTCCAATAAAAATTGAAATAATCCACCTTCTTTTTTTAAAGTTGTGAATTTATCAATATCTGATTAGAGTGCAACCGCGGGCAACAAGTAGTATTATTTATAATATCAAATAAGTACAAATAGATTTAAATTTCCATTCATTCAACCCTTTCATTGTTCTTTACAACCTGTAGATATTCTAACGTAACCCTTCAACCGGCTATGTTTATTTATCTGCCAAAGAGCAAGTTACAAAAAGCCTTTGACCGTATAAATCATGCATGCGTTTTGTAGCCGTGAATACAATGGCTCGATACGTAAATAAATCTCGCAAGATTAGGGTGCTCGACTGCTCGTTCCTGAACACGATCCGCGTTTGGGATAATAGGGTGGCCATATTACGAATTGATTCTGGAGACTTTTTATTAATTTAAATTATTTTAAAATTAAATATTCCTTATTTCGGGCATCTAGACCCGTAAATCATAAAATAATTTAATAATTACTTAAGACAAGCTAAACTATATTTTATGAAAATCTGTTCAAAAGTTACAGCTTTTTTCTAGTTGGAGTCGGGGGTTTTTGAAGGTCAGGTTATTCTTTTTTGTGTCGTAATTTGTGTGAAATAAATAGTATTTATTTCTTTCTTTTCTTTGTAATGCAACATATCCACCCTACAGCGTAAACGCACAGTAACGTATCGGTCGTAGGGTAACTGGCGATAGTCGGCCGGGCGCCCGTTCCGGCTAATATCGTCCGGCGATAAAACCGTATTCTGTTTACGCACAAGTATTACCCACTCATATTTTTACGCGATAGAACGCCATCACAATAAAACTGTCCGGATACGGGCGCGTGCGGTGATTCTGTTATTTTTATGTGTATTTTATATATATTATATGTTTGATTCTTTTTTTATATGCGGATGGTGTGGTTAGTGTATTATTTTGGCGTTATTTTTTGACTACAGATGATTATACTAGTTATTTCAGTATATGCATGTCAATTTATAGTTTTTGTCTTAGAATAATAACGCATAGAGAGATAATATGTATAAATCATGCTCACCACTAAAAACGGAGATTATTTCATGGACACAGAACAGGAAAAAAAACATTGCTCGCTGCAATTATTCGCTAAGTATAATTATTTTATCCCTTTTAAAAAATGCATGTTATGAATTAGAATCAGAAACAGTGACTGTATTTCTCTTTGTAAGTGCTTTTGATATAACATCAAAGTTCATAACTTTTAAATTAATCCTTACCCGATTGCCTACTTGTAACTTAAAATAATAAGATTAATTAAGAGAAATACAGTCACTGGAGAATCCTCAGGAGAATCATATCAACCATAGATTTAGGAAGCGACAATAATCTATGTTTATGATATTAACAGACTTCACCCGCATGAGAACGTTCCATTACAAAATCCTACAACAATAAATGAAAACAGCTAAATGACACCATGTTGCAGTTTATCCGTCAAAAACGGAGCGTAGTCCCTACTGATCTAAAAGAAGTGAATGGACTTCATTGTAATCTGGACCAATGTATAAGGATGAACATTTACTAAAAGGAAGTGAGGAAAAGAAAACTGAATTGGAAATTTTTATATGTACATTTGTTGTATTTACATTTTATGCTCAGCCTGTCTGATGAAATGAGAACGGATTGCAGTAGGAAAAAAAATTCTCTGTACTTGACTGTGTATATGAAAAAATTGTAAAATATCTCTGCTACACAGAATAGATGAATAGACATCCACAAGTTACTAGGCGCGCAGAATACGCAAGGATATTGTGTCACGGTTTTGGTAGTACAAATAATTGCTTTGACGACGATTTCTCTTCGACGATTTCTCTTCGATGTATTTATAAATTTTCAGTCCATGTAGGTAATAATTCGCACTTTTACACAGTTTAAAACGTTTTGCAGGTATAAACTTTGAATAATTAATCAGTTATATAAAAGGTGCAGGAGTTATTCTGTGCCGAACGGATCTAGAGGTGAATGTACTTCATCCATAAGTTACTAGGCGCGCAGAATACGCGAGGATGTCTCGTTGTTTCAGTTGTGCAAATTGCTTCGCCGTGTCTCTGATATATTTATTTTGCCATCTATGTGATAATTGTATTTGTTTGTCCTGTCCTAGTATCACAATGTATGAGATTGCCTACACTTTACCCTGAATTTCAAAATTATTTTAATAATATATATTGATTCTTTGTTGAGACAAAAATAGCACTATTTTCTACTGAATAACATAGTTTTCCCGCATACAGTGCATTTGCTGATAAAGGTTTTATCAGAAGGTTCCAACCTCATAGGGGTTGAATAGTTATTGCCTTTTTACAAGCTCTATTACAATCCTAAGGTCAAAAATTATTTCAAACGAAGTAAGCAGCTTCGGGTTTTAGAAGAGCCACAAATCTGATGTTCCACACAAATAATTAAATATTATATACCTACTCGACTAAATGCATAGAACAGCTAACTTTTTCGCGATTTCTGTGTTGGTTCCACAGTAAATAAAAGTAGTTCATAATGACGAGTTCTATAACCTCTTAAAAGGACCTCCGCTAATAGAGTACCTACGCCCGGTTATCCGGTTACTTATATAAAACAGAACTACTTCTATCTATCTGCTATTTATAATGTATGTGTGTCGAGATATTACCTAGGTAAATTGCAGAAATAAATTCTTTTTCTTTCTTCTTTTTACATAAGGTAGATACCTATTCTAGACTTATCTATGTTTTACAAATAAATTCGGAATAACTAACTGTCAAAAACCCCGACTCCAACTAGAAAAAGAGCTGTAACCTTTGAACGGCTGAAGAGATTCGCATGAAAAATAGCTAAGATGATTCCCGATTAAACTAGCTTTCACTTATAAAAATTGTATTGAAATCGGTTCATTCGTTTTTGAGCTACGATGCCACAGACGGACACACAGATACAAACTACAAACACTCCTCTTTTTTTTCAGGGGTTAAAAACTGTCGGCCATAGATACTGTTACATACAATTTTTTCCAATGCTGGCATCAAACCAGCTCCCCTAAGCACAAAAACGGCATTCCCCAGACTTCATCCCAAATACAGAACATCGCTGTAAAAGCTGAACATGAATCATTACAGTTCAGCTGAATTTACAGCTACTAGCCCAAGGCGGGTTTCGCCAATAAAACGGTTTATTAACATAATTTGTGACGACACAGTTCAAGTATCACGGTATCTAGTTGTGATAGATGTTTTAAAGGAACGCCCTAATAATATAACAAATAAAAATAACAATAAATAAATACTCCTAGCTGTAGCCATTACAACTCGCTGTCCGACCATGGACCATGCCCGGATGCATCGACGCGCGCCTCAAAGAACGTCAGCAAGATGACGGGGCCCCCCCTGTAGAGGGCCGAAGCCTGCCGGGGTCGCGGGACTTATCTCATTACCGTGACCCCGGAACGTAAAGGGCTATCGAAGGAACACCGTGGATTTTAGTCAGTACAAGTCTGACAGTCCCTCCCGCCCTGCCCGGGGTGGGAGGACTCCTTTGAAGACATTACCACGCTAAAAAAAAAAAAAAAAAAAAAAAAAAAAAAAAAAAAAAAAATTGCTGTAGCCATTAACTGACTTCAGCTCGTAAATGGACTGGCTCGACCGGGGAAGTACCAAACTCTCACAGAATACTAGCGTAAAGTAGCATCCTGCTGCGTTTCACTGGTGACTGAGAGGACCGGTAGCTGATCGCTTAGCCACTGCGCCAACCGTCAATTGAATATTTATTTAATTTTTTGTAATTTATTGTCTTATAAGTTTATTTTTTTAAATTATTTCGGTGTCGGTTATAATGTGATGTCTAATAAACGTTTCTTTCTTTCTTTCTTCTATTACCTACTGTTACTGTTAGCCTGTATCATCCCACTGCTGGGCAAAGGCCTTCCCCCTTGATTTCCATGCTGTTCTATCCTGTGCCAGTGATGACCAGTCCTTGCTGAATATGTCTAGTCTTTACTTGCTCATATAAGTTATATAAGCCTACTGTTCTATAGCTATATAATAATACTTCATATTTCCCTCATCACCTTACCGTAACAATCTGGACCATAATACCTACCTAACCCTTACACCAATCACGGGTAAACCTTCCAAAACTAACCAAAACAAGTTACTGTTTGAGTTAGTTTGTTAGCTTGTAAAATATAAATAAGCAGCAAACGCGGCTCGGCATCTCGGGAGCCATAAATTGTGCCAAATTATAATTTACGCGCAGAACTTATGTACTGTCTCGAAGTTCATAACCGAGTTGTTTAAAAAGAAAGTAATATTAATCCGGGTGATACGGGGACATGGAGGTTGGGTCCTATTTAAAACCCTATAAAAAAGAGGGATGTTATAAGATTTTTGTGTGTATCTGTGGATCTGTTTATCTATCTGTGGCAGCGTACCTCCAAAACGGATAGACCGATTTCAATGCAGTATTTTTTTATTGAATGCTAGTTTAATCAGAAATCATCTTAGTTATGTTTCATGAAAATCTGTTCAGCCGTTCAAAAGTTACAGCTCTTTTTCTAGTTGGAGTTGGTTTTTTGACGGTGGTTATTTCCTTAGCTGTTTTATAAAAATAAAATAAAAATATATCCAGGCCATTACTGTCCCACTTCTGAGCACGGACCTCTTCACAGAATAAAAAGGGTTAGGCTGGGTTAGGCCTTAGTCTACCACGCTGGCCTGGTGCGGGTTGGCGGACTAAACACACCATCGAGAACTTTATGAGGCCCTCTCAGATGTGCAGGTTTCCTCACGATGATGACATGATGATGACAAATTCTGATCCGCACATAATTTCGAAAGGTCAGACGGTGTAGGTTGGTTTTGACCTCAGACCCTCCTGCATCTAGTCGAGAAATATTAAATAATTTAAATAGAACAGCAGATTTTTTTCACGATTTCATGTTTTGCCGCATAGTAAAAGTTGTAAGTAAATCGGCACTAGAAAGGTAGAACCTTGTATAACGTGACAAATACACTCCAGCCTGGAGTTTAAATCTGAAACTCCAAAAACCACAATACTTTAACTTTGAGGCGATATTTTTATACAATAACATAAGACCTATCAATCACCTATGGAGCGCAGACTAACGCTCCGTTAGAAGTCCGTACTCGAGGTTTTCCAGTGACCAATGGACCGAAGCATTCTGGGAGTCAAACTTACGGACCGCAGAAACTCGATGCTTTGTTCCAAAACGCAAATTGCTGACCAAAAAGCTCCTAAATTGAAATGGAATTGGGCTGGCCACATCTGCCGCAAGTCGGAGGAGCTATGGGTTCAAGTAAGCACAGAGTGGGTCCCGAACGGTAGGAAACGACAGTGCGGCAGGCCCAAAAGGAGATGGTGGGATGAGCTGGACACTTATCTAAAGGATCGGCCCCATATCGCAACGGACCGGAAGACAAAGAAAGAGGGGAGGGAGGGCTTTGCCGTGCAGTGGGACACCACAGGCTCATAATAATAATAAATTCGTACCAAAAGAATATGTAATAAAAGCAAGATTTTTTCTAGTATCCCCTTAGGAACCAGAGTAAAAGGGTCTTACTCAAATATATGCAGTACTTATGATTTTAGTACGAAACACTGTGAAGATGAAGGAACACTAATTTTGATGTACGAGGTACCAGGGACCCATAAAACAACGAAGTCATTTTAACATCTTACATACAAGCTTATTTTTTCACATGGGAACAGAAGATTTTTATATTAAAATACATTGGCATCGCTTAGTCGTTGGTATAGCCTGCCCATTTGCCACCTTGGGTACAAAAGAGGCTTTATATCAGCCCATTAAGATCCACATGCTGAACATGGGCCTCCGATTGACTGATTACTGATATATTCGCGGTCAGATGTTGCCATAATGCTACTAAGGAGTCCCAACAGACGGAATGAAAATCTTCGGGCGATTAAGTTGGTGCCGTGTGCGCAATATCATAATTATAGTTTTTTTTTTTATATAAATGTCTCTCACACTTGGCCCATCGAGCCTTTAATGTTAAACCGGACTTTCAGTAAGGCATGAAGGGCCTCCGACCTATTAAAAAACTGAATTTAAACGTATCGCAGCTAAGGGCGTCCCCTAGTGGGACACGGGTCTCGGCTTAGGGCGATGCTGATGGGGCAACAAGAGAGGGCTTGCTGTGTCTGTGTTGCATTATTATTATTATGGACGTTTAAATCAATCGAAAAAAAATATGTATACAAAATGAATTAAGGAGATAATGGTCTGAGTTCGGACCCGGCCCGCACTTCTGACTTTTCGGATTCATGTGCGGATTAGAATTTAATTATCACTTGCGATTACGGTGAAGGAAAAACATCGTGAGGAAACCTGCACACCTGAGAAGGCCTCATAAAGTTCTCGATGGTGTGTGTAGTCCGCCAACCCGCACTAGGCCAGCGTGGTGGATTAAGGCCTAACCCTTCTCATTCTGAGAAGAGGCCTGTGCCCAGCAGTGGGACAGTAATGGGCTGGATTTATTTTAAGGACATAATAATAATATACCTTAGTTCCTGATAAAATATGATCTGCATTATAAAATGTTGGCAGTATGACTACCGACGCGTAAAACGGCCGGATTATATAACTTTCTGTTTATAACAACGTGATTGAATTTAAATTGGAATAATTAGCATATATTTTAATGAAATTGCGGCAGTAATTACACTAAGGATTTACCATCTTTTCCACTATATAAATGTTAAATAATTTATAGTAAATATTTTTGAAAATATACAGGGTGTCCCAGGAAACCTGTACCAGCGAAGTTCTGTGTTCAGGGGACACTAATACTCATCGATTGATCCCCCATGTATGTTCTACGATATTTTGTAGTTTTCGAGAAATTAATTATTTTGTAATATATATTGTTATCTAGATACTGCCTGGGCATCAACAAACCCCCCAATTATGACCAAGAATTGGCACATATTTTAATACAAATAAAAATAATAATTTATTTATTTCAGAATTTGTACATCCATAATTGTTGTGAGTAACACATAAACACAAAAATACATGCAAAGAGAACAAGTTAAATAAATTGTTTTATTCATAGAAACAGGATAAGTACAAAATAAACTATACGCCCATAGTAAAATTGGCGTCTCTACCTACTATTTTTATTCGCGAAACACTTTTAGTTCACCTGAGAATTGCCTTAAGAACATCGTAAAAACTTTTTTCAGGGCGCCATAAAGAGCGTTATTCGCCTCATTCCACACAAAAATAATTTAAGGCGAGTTTTTTTTTAGATGATTTGCATTCAAGCGAGCCTTAAGTGTAACTCAAGCGTCAAACTAAGTCAAATCGTAAAAAACTTTTAGGTCGCAACTCGCTCTTCGGTGGTCAATACTTGGGACACTCACCTTATTTTATTGCTTTGCTATTTGACATTACAACGCCGCGCGTGTTCGATTTTTGAATTTATTCTTTTTGCATAACCAGCAATGGATGCCGAACTAGTCGATGTACCCGCAACGTTATAGGGTGAAAGTCCCACTTACACTCAGCAAAAGACGGGTGTTAAATTATTCATAGACACATGTATCTCGCTTAACGCATCATTTTTCCTTCACGTCGTTACTGAAGGTAGGGACGTGTTTTGCGCGAAGCACGTAATCTTAAGCTCGGATGTACGATAATGTATGACTGTCAGCTACGCACATGTTCCTTCACCGAAGGTATCTAATGTTTTATTTAAATACCTTTACTTAGAGAAAATTATGGTGCCTACGAGACGGGAATGTTGGTGACTGGTATTATTATTTTCAATTAACAACACAACTTTGCTAAGCAAGGCGCTTAGTTTGATGACGGGAGGATAAGTGGTACATACGACGTCTTTAAGACGAATATTAGGCCTGTCATTCACGGCTAATCTGCCGACAATTTCGTAATGGTTATAAATTGCTACACTTTAATAAGGTCACATTTAGAAATGTTTGTACCGTGCACTATGTATTATCAGCTGTAAGGTGTGATCTGTCACTTGATAGTTTTTGGTGATAGATTATAATCTAATCATCAGATATAGAAAGAAAGAAAGAAAAATAATTTATTCCTGCAAAAACATCAACACCTATATGACGCTTTTATAAAAATCCCAAAAAGTTTCAGTTCGCTTATAAATGATAGTTCTGGTCCTAAGATCCGCAGGAGGTTGACAGTTTTCTTTCGCTCAGAACCGCTGTCCGCAGCCCACAGGACATAGGACTGCATGCAGGACAGAGGCTTAAGTCCGCGCTAGGCAAGCACGTTAGTTACCCCAGGCTTATTGAGACGTAAATAGACTGGATATATGTGAGATGAAGTCTGACATGATCTCTGAACGTGACAGTACCGTGAAACAAGTCTGTGTCTAAATTGAGCAATTTCGTATATTGTACATGAAAGCCGATTATCTTTGATAGACATAACTCATTATCATCATTTCACTGTTGTCCATCCAAAGGTTGCCTGGAAGAAATCACCGTGTGCGGTATATAATATGATAATTTATGTTCGTGCAAGTCTTATGTGTATATTTTTTTTACTGGTGTACAATAAAGAATATGCCTACCTATTAATGAATAATTAGTGGTCGCCCTGTGGTCGAAATTCGACCATAATTTTAGCATTCTGCACTCCTTCTCCATATAAGTGTTAACTAGCCAAATCACACACTCCTCCGTGCGCGCAATTTATTTAAAAAGGGGTACAAAGTTTTCTCTTCACGTATTAATATATAGATAGATAATAACATGATGTGGTCACATTGTATGCGCATTTACCATAGTGACTTTACTAACTTTAACTCCAATATTACCGCCTAAAATTATGCCGACAAAATGGCTCCACAAAATTCATAGAAACATATTTCATTTCAGCAAATAGCAGGCAGTAAACGTCAATAATTAACAGGGGCGTTGTCGACTAAATTCGGGCGCTATGCTCATATTATGGCCTGAACTCTATTAGGCGCAGTTTCTAATTTCATTTGTTCGTTAGCCACCGCCATTACTAAATTACGTCAATTTACATTAATTTTAACAGCCGCAGTTTTATTTTGTCTTGTGCTAAAAATTACGGGGTAAGAAATTCAGTTTGCATTAATTTAGGCATTGTTCTGGGACGGAATGGTTGAGTTATTTATTAGCTTTCTCCGCCACGAATCGTGGGTTTGATTCCCGGATTGAATAAATATACTATAAAAGAGTTCTCAAGTGTAAAAATTCTATTATAGGTCTGTCAGAAAGGATCTTCTCGACGGATATACAAGGTGTCCAGAAAGGGTATCGGGTATTTGTAAGTTCAATGAAACAAAAATTATTTGTATCCAATAAAAAAGTTTATTATTTATTATTAGCATATGAATTGGAGAATTATTTGGAAAAGATGATGTTATCCAAATGATGACCGTTATGTTGCTGGCACTCTTCTAAACGGAAACGAAGATTGGCGACAACACGTTGACACATAGCTATTGATATTGCTGCCATTTCTGACCTGATGTTTTGCTTTAACTGGGTTAGATTCGTCGGATTGTTTTGATAAACCTTACTTTTAAGGTATCCCCATGCAAAATAGTCAAGCGGGCTAAGGTCGGGGCTTCTGGGAGGCCAGTTGATGTTACCCCTTCGCGAAATAACTTTATTAGGGAATAATTCGTTAACAACTTCCATTGAGTCATTTGAGGTATGGCAAGTGGCCCCATCTTGCTGGAACCACGTTCTTGAGTTGAAACCTGCAAACTCCTGCAACTCTGGGACCAAAAAATTTCGCAACATATCGCAATAATTTTATGTTCAACGCTTGGCTTCGCTTTCGGATGGATAAAGACGGATTTTGACGAACCGATGCCTCAACTTCTTCAATTGTTTCTTCATCGCGAACTGAACGAGGACGACCAGAGTTTTGAATTTTAACTGTCGCACCTGTATTCTCGAACATCCTGATCCATTTCCTAATGCTATCGTCACTTGGCGCGTGGCGTGTACGATATTCCGCACGATAGAGACGTTGAGCAGTCACTATTGAATCACCATTACGATAATACGCTCGTACGCAAAATGCGCGATGCGTTCCCGAGTACTGTTCCATCGTGACTAAAACTCCACAAAATGGCGGACGCCACGAACCCCTCCCCGCACCCTTTAGACGCCCCGTTTCGAATATGGCGCGAAAACAAATACCCGATACCCTTTCTGGACACCTTGTATTATATACAACCTGTAACAGAATAAACGCAAGACCTGAAAGTTGTTTGTTCAGAATCGGCTTCTGAATCGATTTCCATCATAATTTATATATGTTAATTTTTCCCTAAAAAATCTTTTATTTATCTTAAATTAGAACCACCGCGTCGTAACAAGTTAATAAAATCTTTGCTTTAAGAAAATTTAAGCCTTATTCCAAAGTAATAAAGCCTTCTTGAATGCACGAGCGAATTTGTAGTTCGTTCATAGATATCCATACACACACGTAAATAATATCAATGCATTTTACATTTGAGGTAGTGTGCATTAAATAAAATAGTTAATTTAAGGAAATTTAACCCTTATTACCAACCAATAAGGCTTATTTAAATGCACGACAGAATTTGTAGTTCGAATTTCACAAAGATTTTCAAAATGTTTTTTGCAATAGTAAGAATAATGTGAAAGAGCGAGATGCATTCTTCTTCTTCTTCTTCGTTCGATATGGCAATTGAGCCGATGTCGATTTACCAGCTACCCCTTTGACGTTTGACATGTTTGACATGTTTCAGTGGTTGTGTTTCGTTGTTGTTGTCACATTTTATTGTTTACGCGCGCGATGGCTTTCCGTTATACCAATATCCAGTACACGGAGATGGTGAGGACACTGGCTCGTTGTGACGATAATGTCGAGTTAGCTTGTCGAGTGATGAATGAACGATATGGCACCAGAGTGAGCGCCAGGACGATGCTAAGTGCAACTCAGCGTCTGAGGGACTCCGGGACGTTTCGTCCTAACACGGCCTTGGATAGAGGGACAAATGTGCGCAGTACTCGTTTGCAAGCAAACATTCTCGATTATTTCGACGAGCATCCAGAGAGTAGCACGAGAGAGGCAGCGCCATTGTTCGACTGCAGTCACATGTACGTGTGGCGAACATTACATGCTGATGGAGAACACCCGTTCCACCTACGACGTTGTCAGGAGCTAACGCCGAGCGACTACTTGCCACGTCTAGAGTTTTGTAGATGGGTGTTGGAGAACTGGCAACAAAATATTATTTGGACTGACGAGAGTACATTCACTCGTGTTGGGATGTACAACCAACATAATCAACATTTGTGGAGGCACGAGAATCCACATGCATGCCGTGTGGATTCATTCCAGCACAGATTCTCTGTAAACGTGTGGGCGGGCGTCATCGGTACACACGTACTCGGCCCCGTTTTTCTACCGAGGTTGACTGGAGATACCTACCTACAGTTCTTGCAGGAGACATTGCCGGTGTTATTAGACGACGTCCCTCTCGTACTTTTACGACAAGTCTTTTACCAACACGATGGTGCTCCCGCGCATTTCACGTGGACCGTTCGACGGCATCTTGATGCGGAATATGGCACGCGTTGGATTGGTCGTGGGGGACCTGTACAGTGGCCTCCCAGATCGGCTGACCTAACGCCGTTAGACTTTTATTTGTGGGGTCGAATAAAATCCCTTGTGTATGTAAACGAGGCAACAAGTGTCGATAACCTCAAACAAAAAATCGAACACGCATTTGTGATAGTGAAAAATGACACTGAGGTTCTTAGCAAACTAAAATTAAATTTAAGAAAGCGTGCTACAAAGTGCATCGAACAAGGCGGTGGTCATTTTGAAAGTTTAATGAAAATGGGACGAAGAAGTAGTGTAAATTAGTGTAAATTCTGTAAGTACCTATTAATACGATTTTATTTTAATTACCTACTGTAAATATTATGATTCAAATCTTTTAAACACGCCGACTTTGAATATTTTTTACACGTAATAAACGGTAAACACGACTTATCAGGGTTTAGAGGGTAATGTCGCGAAAGTTACGCGTCTGAGATAAAAAAGTTCTGCGTTCCCCGGTGTCCGATGATAGTACCTACCTACACGTGTCGGCGCGGCGGCCGGCGGCGCGCGTCGGTGGGCGCGCGATTGGCGGCGCGGGCGCCGCCGCCCGGGTGCTCCGCCCTACTTTACTGATACATCACAGTCGGGCAAAATGTCGCTTGGTTTAAAAATACATCCCCGTTACTAAGCCTAATATCTTAGATTCGTATTGCTAATGTAGATTATTTAATACAATCGTAAAATTAAATTAAATTATTCAAAACCGCCAGTCCAAAGCCTGTGAAAGTGTGATGGAAAGATGGAATCATAATTTTCGGTCATTGAACTGACGTACCTAGTGACTACACTTGCAGTGCTTAGCCAGCTGATGGCGGGCGAACTGATGTGCGCTGGTGTGCGCTCGCCGCTATAAACATTGCTATGAGTGTGTGCGTAGAGAATAGTATGCTCAAACGTTTTACGTTTAGTCAGGACAACTATTTTATATTATGTGATTTGGTTTGGTTTAACTAAATTAAATTACAGATGTTATTTTAGTTTTATAATTTAATATTCTAATTGGCGTGTCTGAGGTCTTGCGTTTATTCCGTTACATGTTGTATACATTGGCTGCTTACTGCAGGTTAAATAAATGTATGTTTTTGTTAGTTTGTTTATTGAGTATGTAAAATGTGTGTATTTTTTGTTTTTTTGTAAGATGTGCCTATGGATCTTGTGTCTGAAATAAAGAATTATTTAATTATGATTATGATTATAAATATATAAATTATTATTTTAAAAATACTGACACCGTCTGTGTCGGTAATAAGTTGCTATTCTAATTTAATTTGATAAAAACAATCATGAAGATCTTCTATATAATAGGAGTAGGTAAAAGAAAGCTGCATCAAACGCATTATTACAAGCATTCTTATTAACTTTCTCAGGTAAATTCTAATTTCACAGTTAACAGAATCTCAAAGAGATTTTTGTACGAATTTTATAATAGCTCAGACTAATTTATTTCAGACGAAGCTTAAAAGATAAAAGATATTACAGATTTTCAAAGCATTTTTTGAACATGATTACAATCATGTTACATACGGTTTAAGAGGCACCTGACTAAGTACGTCATTAAATTATGGTCGCAAACGTCACTGCTGACTTTGGGTTTGATTGCCAATTCGAACATTTGTATTGTAGTTTTCCCAATAGCAGGTCGGAGTTTGGGAACGTGCCCGGTAGATAATATTAGACTAGCAGAAAATCAGCGTCACGTCATAGCCTGGCACACGCGGCTCTGGACGGACACCCATTTCACACCCGTACAATATGCAGTCGGAGACATCTAATAGGATACCCACCCGTTACCTATTTCTTTTCTGTTATGTCCATCCAAAGGTTGTCTGGAACAGAGCGCTGTGTGCGATAAGACAACCCATTGTACATTAGCTACACTAATTTTAATGACGCTTCCCTTGTATTCTTAATTGGGTGACTGACTTGAGTGACTGACTTTTTTTTTAATGTAATGTTTAAATTCAGGTCGAATTTTAGCCGGTGCCGCTCCCGCGGCCCCACATTTATTGTAAGCTTGATTTATGAAAAGAGTATCCATGGAGTTTCTTGCCGGTATCTTCTCCAGGACCAACCCACTTGGAACCGTGCACCTAGAATCACGTAGTTTTGAAAGTACCTGCAAAGGCCCAGTTGAAATAAAAATCTTTGACTTTGACTTTTGACTTTGACTTTTGACTTTGAGCTTATGTGATTCTCAGGCCTGTTTTGATTACCACAGTACACTATATATACAGTTTATATTAATAAATAAAATGTAATAAAACATGCCTTCGATTGCTTGTAATAGTTTTTGGTAAAGGATATTCTTTCTTTTTTTTTTCTTTTTGTTTCCATATTTTCATTAAGTTTTTTGCAGTCGGGTATTTTGTTTTTTTAATAATTTGTTTTTCTATGTTATTATATGGAACTTTATAACGCCATCGGCGAAATTTGGGCGTTACAGAAAATATTCTAAGTTTATGGTTACAGTACACCTTTGCCTTACTATTCGGAGAATTCAGACGTGATGCAATGTGTGTAAAAGGCTCTATTCAATCCAAGGGTACCACTTTCAATCTAAGGTCCCCAAAAATTTGTCACACCCATTTCGTCCCGGCTTCTCATCTATTCAGGCCCAGTCAATGGCCCCATTACGAGGAGTGGGACGCGTTATTGAGTCGGGTGAGGATCGATCACCGTCACACTACTTCGCATAGCCAATGACCAACCGACACTGATTGATGGGAAGGGTGGGATCTTGAATTAGCGAAACAAGTGATGTTCGAAAGGAGGTACGGAAGTGAGCAGGCTTAGGGACATAGCGTACTCGATATTTTAGCATCGGTGACTATAGCGATTTTGTGATTGTATCGATGTTGCATCGCGCTTTGGTGACTTGCTGCATCTGGTGGAGAGGTGAAGCGAGGGGGAGAGAAAGGAAAAGAAAGAAAGAAAGGAAAGTAATTTAATTGGTTGCAAAATTAGGGTACTACGTACAAAAATAAAAACAAAAACAAGAAAAAAGTTTTTAAAACAGAAATTAAAATAATTTAAAAAATATATTTTATGTTTTATAGAACTAATAATAATTAGACTGTTTACATATTAAAGTTTATTTGTAATTCACGAATAAATCTGATGTAGTTCTAAAAAAAACATTACCTATATAAACTATGTATGTAGGGTAAACCACAATCATGTGGGACTCCCGGCTGCACCAAAAAGGTTCAGTTCAGCGGATGCCAGACATCAATGCCCGGCGCTGATTTTCAACAAGGAGAGCAGCTTTTTTTTTTTAAGAAACAAGAAACAAGCTTACCAAAACCTCAAAATACCCTAGCGACTGGCATCTATGTCAATGTGTGCGAAATGTAGCGGTCAGTCGCTGTAACGAGCTTCCGAAAGTGACTCGCTAGTCATCGATGCTAAAAGTATCGAGTGTGTAATGGCTCTTAATGCTTTATATGGTACAAAAACAAATTTAAGGTAATTTTTTAACCTTTTAAAAAATCTGGATTTCGATATTTATGTGAAAAACGCGAAATATTGATTGTCATGATATCAGGGGGCTTAAAAGGCCACATTGAGCAATTCATCTAATGATCTGCTTAGTAACTGTGAAACAGATGATTGCTGAATATGAACCTTATGCGGATGACATTAAGAGTCGTCAATTAAGTAGATATTTTGACATTCGTAATATGAATCATATTATGATTCATCTAAAGCGGCCTTTTTAGCCCCCCAGGCCGGATTTTATACCAATTAATACACATTGAAACTTGTCGCTGTCAATCTTTTTTATACATTTATGATCTTGTCTGTTAAAGATTTTGAAATGGTTACCTGACAAAATAAATATAAGAAAAATATGTCAGCAAAAGTCTTTTTATAATGTTTATAAATTCTACACTGTAACATGGATATGCGAATTGTATATTACAATATGAACCGTCTATTTTCGTCCTATTGCTTCCTATAACGTTCTCCATAATACATGGTTGACATTTATAGATTATACTGATTAGAATCCACCAAGCATGTACCATTGTGGCTCAGTACAAAGCCACGAGTATCGACTTGTGGTATATCGGTAGGGGATATGTGATTAATGCGCTTTTAATATGTTGTGGGGAAATATGGCTTGTTGTGCTGCAGCCGCTGAAAGCTAGAAGTTAAGGTGACGCAGTGGAATACAGTTAAAGTCAAAGTCAAAGTGTTTATTTGCGTAAAATAGGTTGTACAGGATCTTATTATAATTTAAAAATGTAACATTACAATGCTCTCTATTTTGCTAACATACGTCAACATGCAAATTGATAAATTGATTTACATCATAAAAGCTTTTATTTATGAGCCATTTCTTAAGCTTCTTAGACATCAACAACACAGGGCCGACCTTAAATTCATTTGGAATCTTATTGTAGATTTTGACACACATGCCGTAGCAGCCTTTTTGCAATAATGAGTTCTTTGGACAAAATCCTATTACAAGCCTATTAGACGACCTTGTGTTTCTCGGATAGATGTCAGTGGCAGTTTTAGATAGGTGTGGGTTCAGGGGTATAGGGTTAAGGGGTATAGGGTTAAGGCCAGGTTATACAGGTGCCGCAGACGTTATCATATTAAATAAACCACGTATTTGGTATCATGTTCTGAAGTGGTACACAAAAAATCGGGTTGTTCCCATCGGATCGCCCGATCCGTTGCTTGTTGCATCTGATGATAAAGACAGGCTTGAAACGTTTGAATGCAGGGGTGCCAACTGAAAATCAGCGCTGGGTGTCCCACGCCTAGCACATCGGAAAAACTTCCCATCGGATCGCGCGATCAGATGCAACTCCAAAAATAATAAAATATTAGCCCATCTGATCACGGTCCCCTGCTTTAGGAATTGTACACACGTCTTATTCAATAATTTAAAGTAGAGTCTGTACCAATTTACCTAGTACATAACTACGGTGTGGGTGATACATAGTTGCATATATATTAGGGTCTAAGCAAAAAAAAAAATTATTGTTACTATGAAGAAAAGAACAAATGAAATAATAAGAAGACTGTTTATCTATTTATATTAATACGTGAAGGGAAAGCTTTGTACCCTTTAAGCATATTGCGCGCACGGCGGAGTGTGAGATATGGCATAGTTAAAGTTTATATGGAGAAGGAGTGCAGAAAGCTAAAATTTCGGATTTCGACATCTGGGCGACCACTAATAGGTACCTAATTAATAAAGTCACCAACAAGAACAGCTTGTTAGCTGTTAGAAAAATTCTGATAAATTATCGTTATCAATCCATAATGTATTTGTCAAACTTAGCGATACTTTAATAACAAAGGACATTTGGTTCCGAACTGGTAAACTACTTATCTCTCCGACTGACATCCAAGCTTGGCTATAAACAAGAACTAATCTCAATAGTTCAAGGGGTTCAGATCAAAGACTTGTCTATATAATTGAAGTTCTAACTTATCAACTACGCAGACTAAATACCGTGCATACAAATTTGTTTCATTTACAATGAACATATTTTATTTTTTATTATCTTCGAGTTGATATAATATTAATAGTTTCGAGCGTATGGCACTCGTGGGTTGCAGCTGCCAACCAGCGTCAGGTGGCCAGTAGCACTGCCTCCTGACATTATGCTGAGCTGCGGCCTTTTGACACAATAACTCAACTTATTTTATGTTTTCTTTGTTTTTCCGTTTATTTTACGTTGTGCTAATAAATTCTTTTACTTTCTTTACAAAATATAGTTAAATCACATAACGTAAGTACTACGAAATTTTCAACCGCAAAACCGAACATAGCGACGCGTTTAGTCAGGTGTCGTTTAAAAATATTCATAAACAAGCACAAACATACACTGTCATAATATACAGGGTGACTGTTTGGATAATGGATATATTAAAGAAGGGTATTGTACTCGTCATTATAACCAACTTTTAATAGCGGACCAACCATGAAATGGCGAAAAATAAAAACAGCTTCTCCATACAAATAATTCAATATAACTCAACTGCATACTGTCCGACTGAAAAATGTTTTTTTGTTTATTTTTCATAAATGGGAGTATTATTGTAAAGTTTTCTTGTATATGTTCTATTGATTATGGCAAAATTGCCTAACGAACTTCATTGAAGCAGTTTTAGGGGAAAAAAGGGTACTGCTACATCACCAAAAAGTGACGTCATTCTTGATCGACTCAACCGGGTGTTGTGTGCTGGCCAAATGACCAGTCCGCTATAAATCAGTGCTCCCTCGAAGCTTACACCGGGCAATGGCGGCCTACGATAGTCAGTGGGTATAACCCAGGCATTAATCAGCGCGACCACGGCTAGATTGAGCTAATTTTAAATGCATGCACCCAGCCTCTTGGCATGTGAAATGGGTTGCTATCAGACCGATATGTAATGGCCCGAAAAGGACGAACGATATTTTCGTTTTATTTTTTTATTTTTAAAATTATAAATCTATGGTTGGTCATAGAAGAAAAGAGGCTTCTAACCAGATGTTCTGACCAGCCACCAGCACTCGTAGCATGGACATTTCTATTTCAATTATTCTAACAATAGACAAAGCTCTTTCTATCCATCTCGAAATCTAGACTCGCATTTCTACGTAGACAAAGACATACTATTCTTTCCATAAGAACGAGGAAGTAGTTAGTGACTCGAACCAAGTTCGTGATACAGTTATTCTACCAAATCTTACCGTAATATTACGAAAAATACAAATATTTCTACATTATAATCCATCATTTTGTCTATTCTTCCGTAAATAAAACCCGTTTCTATTGTGGTAAAGCTACGCCTGCAGCTATCTACTGCATGCGACATGGATGTCATCTACCATTCTAATACTCAACCCACGATCTCGTGTCTTGTCAATGTCGTGTCCTGTATCCAATAAATGTTATTCTCTAAGCTTGATACACAATAAATAACAATTAAACCACAAAGTTCCCTCTTCTTACAGCACCAACGAGAGAAACGGTGTGATCTATCCACATCCCACCACAGCCCAAATGCCGCACATAACTGCGCGCATTCATCCACATTCCCTCCAATTGACGGTGACAAGATTAATTCACAGCAATTTTCCGCGCGCTTTTATTACGGTACGGTGTGATGGGCGGCCTGACGTACGGGCGAGTTGCTTCCGAGATGGATTACTTCATTCATTACGTCAGCGTGACGTCACTAGGGTAGAAACTAATAGTGTGTGTAACAACTCTCGAGATTATATTTGGGTAATCAACCAATCGTGGATTGGCGCAGTGACCAAGGGTTTTGTTTTCTGCGCTACGTGTCGTGTTTTTGTTTCCCCCATAAAACAATTATATTTGTGTGGAACGGAACGTATGTGAGAACGAGATGAAATATGAATGTGTGAGAGAGAGAATAGAGCAAATTTAAAAGATGCTCAATAAATAAAAAATCTTAATCAATAATTGAAGCTGCATGTATGTTCTTCAAAACTTTATCCCACATTTTGTTATTTGAAAAGAATATCCATGGAATTTCTTGCCGGTATCTTCTCCAGGACCAACCCACTTGGAACCGTGCACCTAGAATCACGACATTTTGAAAGTGCCTGCATTGTATGACCTAAATATTGTTTGGAAACACTACATTGCGCCCCAAAACCCAAATTACTGACGTTGCATATAAAGCTATAAAATTAAAGTGGGATTGGACTGGCCACGTCTACCGTATTCCTGATGAGCTGTGGGCCAAGGTAACCATTAAGTGGAGTCCTGATATGGCGAGAAGGCATCGCGGCACACCACGAAAGAGATGGCGGGACGAACTTGGAATAGGAAAACATTTATTCGCCACAGGACTTAACAGGACATTGAAAGCAAAAAATTAAAAATAGAAACAAACAGAACACAAAGATGAAACAAAAATATCAAACAAGAACAAAAATAAACAATAAATTTTATTGCACTGAGGAGCATGATTTTATCGAAAGGGTTAACAGCTCAGCATCTGCTGGGTGTGGAACAACCAGCGCTGATTACTTGTCGTTATCGATATTGGCTGGAAAAAAAAAACAAAAACTAATATCCTATGCTGCTATACCAATTTCGGGGCCACTAAAAAGCGGCTCATCGGCCCAAGTTAGGAAGCATTTAATTATAACTTAAGATTGGGTAATAATCGAAGTTTAGTACTACCCTCAAGTTTAGCTAGCTACAATGACTTGGCAACACCACGCGGCCAAGCACGTGATGAATAGTTTATGTTTAGTGTATCAGTTTTATCAGATCCCCAATTCTCGTAATTAATTTACATTATGACTGAAACTTGACCAAACTGAGATAATAATATTATGAATTGACAAAAAATCGTATTCTACTCCTCTTAAAGTTCAGTCCGATTTCAGTATGATTAGAATTCAATGTTCTTACAGACTCATTTCAATCTCATTTTTGACGTTTATTATATGGACGAGAATAACAATTTTATTATCTGTGTCGGTTCAAAAAGTTAGCAGAAGACCGACTTGGCTTCAATCAAATTTCGACCTCATTACAATATAATTTCACGTTTGACGTTGTTCGTTAGTAGGAGACCGCCAACATTTTTAATTCATTGGCTTAACCTATTGTCCCCAAACTTAATAATAAAATAAATGGGAAAGCTGTTTATTTTTTCACGATAACGATGTTGGTCCCATACAAGAAAGTTTTTCAGTTAGATGGTCTGATCCACACCCATAAATATTATCACGTATTTCTGATACACGTTGATACTTACTTGTATTTAATATACAACAGAACAACACTTGCATACCCATTTCCCTCCGTCAACATTTAATACAGGTGCGGGATTCGACGCATAAAACAATGTAAATATACGTGTGTATAGATATAACTATTGCAACTAGAGTTTGTCAATAAGCGCTCACTCGTGACTAAAGCCTGTGTCCTACCATCAACAAAGCGATGAAAGCGTTATATCAGCTCTATATAAATATACCTAGTTCGCTCAGCATTAGATACAACACTATTGCAACTAAAGAATGAATAAATAACCTAACCGTCAAAAACCCCCGACTCCAACTAGAAAAAGAGCGAACGGCTGAAGACATTTTCATGAAACATAGCTAAGATGATTCCCAATTAAACTAGCTTTCAATTTTAAAAAAGCTACATTGGAATCCGTCCATCCGTTTTGGAGCTACGATGCTACAGACAGATACACACTACAAACTTTTAACACCCCTCTTTGTTAAAAATAATTAGTATATCAGAGAAAGTATGAAAGTGTGATAGAAAACTTGAGATATACCCGTTTGTCGTGATGATGAGGAGGGATGAAAATCATGTGACAAGAAGAGTTGTATGTATGTGGATGGATGTAAGAGAAGAGGCAGACCCAAGAAAAGATGGACGGATTGTGTGAAATTTGACATGGATTATTTAAGAACGTAAACTTTGAGATGACGTCTAATAGAGATGAATGGAAGAAGAAGACATACTGCGCCGACCACAAGTAAATTGGGATAAGGGTAGGAGAATGGTGATATAGTTATAGCTCTGCGATAATAAAAATCTAGGTCAATGGTCATTATTTTCATTATAAAAACTAATATTGATTGCTCTAAAGATGATAATCAGAAGCCCAATAATAGTTTTTTTTTTTTTTATATATACAACCTGTAACAGAATAAACGCAAGACCTGAAAGTTGTTTGTTCAGAATCGGCTTCTGAATCGATTTCCATCATAATTTATATATGTTAATTTTTCCCTAAAAAATCTTTTATTTATCTTAAATTAGAACCACCGCGTCGTAACAAGTTAATAAAATCTTTGCTTTAAGAAAATTTAAGCCTTATTCCAAAGTAATAAAGCCTTCTTGAATGCACGAGCGAATTTGTAGTTCGTTCATAGATATCCATACACACACGTAAATAATATCAATGCATTTTACATTTGAGGTAGTGTGCATTAAATAAAATAGTTAATTTAAGGAAATTTAACCCTTATTACCAACCAATAAGGCTTATTTAAATGCACGACAGAATTTGTAGTTCGCATTTCACAAAGTTTTTCAAAATGTTTTTTGCAATAGTAAGAATAATGTGAAAGAGCGAGATGCATTCTTCTTCTTCTTCTTCGTTCGATATGGCAATTGAGCCGATGTCGATTTACCAGCTACCCCTTTGACGTTTGACATGTTTGACATGTTTCAGTGGTTGTGTTTCGTTGTTGTTGTCACATTTTATTGTTTACGCGCGCGATGGCTTTCCGTTATACCAATATCCAGTACACGGAGATGGTGAGGACACTGGCTCGTTGTGACGATAATGTCGAGTTAGCTTGTCGAGTGATGAATGAACGATATGGCACCAGAGTGAGCGCCAGGACGATGCTAAGTGCAACTCAGCGTCTGAGGGACTCCGGGACGTTTCGTCCTAACACGGCCTTGGATAGAGGGACAAATGTGCGCAGTACTCGTTTGCAAGCAAACATTCTCGATTATTTCGACGAGCATCCAGAGAGTAGCACGAGAGAGGCAGCGCCATTGTTCGACTGCAGTCACATGTACGTGTGGCGAACATTACATGCTGATGGAGAACACCCGTTCCACCTACGACGTTGTCAGGAGCTAACGCCGAGCGACTACTTGCCACGTCTAGAGTTTTGTAGATGGGTGTTGGAGTACTGGCAACAAAATATTATTTGGACTGACGAGAGTACATTCACTCGTGTTGGGATGTACAACCAACATAATCAACATTTGTGGAGGCACGAGAATCCACATGCATGCCGTGTGGATTCATTCCAGCACAGATTCTCTGTAAACGTGTGGGCGGGCGTCATCGGTACACACGTACTCGGCCCCGTTTTTCTACCGAGGTTGACTGGAGATACCTACCTACAGTTCTTGCAGGAGACATTGCCGGTGTTATTAGACGACGTCCCTCTCGTACTTTTACGACAAGTCTTTTTTACCAACACGATGGTGCTCCCGCGCATTTCACGTGGACCGTTCGACGGCATCTTGATGCGGAATATGGCACGCGTTGGATTGCTCGTGGGGGACCTGTACAGTGGCCTCCCAGATCGGCTGACCTAACGCCGTTAGACTTTTATTTGTGGGGTCGAATAAAATCCCTTGTGTATGTAAACGAGGCAACAAGTGTCGATGACCTCAAACAAAAAATCGAACACGCATTTGTGATAGTGAAAAATGACACTGAGGTTCTTAGCAAACTAAAATTAAATTTAAGAAAGCGTGCTACAAAGTGCATCGAACAAGGCGGTGGTCATTTTGAAAGTTTAATGAAAATGGGACGAAGAAGTAGTGTAAATTAGTGTAAATTCTGTAAGTACCTATTAATACGATTTTATTTTAATTACCTACTGTAAATATTATGATTCAAATCTTTTAAACACGCCGACTTTGAATATTTTTTACACGTAATAAACGGTAAACACGACTTATCAGGGTTTAGAGGGTAATGTCGCGAAAGTTACGCGTCTGAGATAAAAAAGTTCTGCGTTCCCCGGTGTCCGATGATAGTACCTACCTACACGTGTCGGCGCGGCGGCCGGCGGCGCGCGTCGGTGGGCGCGCGATTGGCGGCGCGGGCGCCGCCGCCCGGGTGCTCCGCCCTACTTTACTGATACATCACAGTCGGGCAAAATGTCGCTTGGTTTAAAAATACATCCCCGTTACTAAGCCTAATATCTTAGATTCGTATTGCTAATGTAGATTATTTAATACAATCGTAAAATTAAATTAAATTATTCAAAACCGCCAGTCCAAAGCCTGTGAAAGTGTGATGGAAAGATGGAATCATAATTTTCGGTCATTGAACTGACGTACCTAGTGACTACACTTGCAGTGCTTAGCCAGCTGATGGCGGGCGAACTGATGTGCGCTGGTGTGCGCTCGCCGCTATAAACATTGCTATGAGTGTGTGCGTAGAGAATAGTAGGCTCAAACGTTTTACGTTTAGTCAGGACAACTATTTTATATTATGTGATTTGGTTTGGTTTAACTAAATTAAATTACAGATGTTATTTTAGTTTTATAATTTAATATTCTAATTGGCGTGTCTGAGGTCTTGCGTTTATTCCGTTACATGTTGTATAGTTCCGCTCTCTTTTCGATCTAGTAACAATGACATAAATGTCAAAAATGGTATTCTCATTCTCCTACACTAAACGTCAAACGTGAAATTATATTGTAATGAGGTCGAAAGTTGATTGAAGCTAAATCGATATTCTTCTAAAAATTATAACCGACACAAATAATAAAATTGGTATTTCTCGTCCATACATAAACGTCAAAAATGAGATTGAAATGAGTCTATAAGAAGACTGAATTCAAATCATACTGAAATCGGACTGAATTTTAAGAGGAGTAGAATACCGATTTTTTGTCAATTCATAAATAATCTCAGTTCGGTCAACTTTCAGTCATAGTGTAAATTAATTACGAGAATTGGCCTTCTGATTTAAATTCAAATTAAGTTGAATTGTTTAGCCGAACATAACTTAATTACTTTTACGGATATTAATTCAAGTTAGTCGAAGAGGAAATTAATTTCTTGAAGGCAGGGCAGGAAATCGTATTTATAATGACGAGTCGTTTCTTGAAATACATTTAGGTATGCTGTAGCAACCTTTCATTTTTTCTCGGAAAATATGAATTACAGCTTCCGCATGATATCTTTATAAATTATAGCCTATGTTACTCAGTGATAATATAGCATTCTGCTGGTGAAAGAATTTTAAAAATCGGTCTTTCACTTTCTTGTTTATGCGTTAGAAACAAACATACACACGACACACACGACACGACACGACACGACACACGACACGATGACACGGTTGGCGCAGTGGCTAAGTGATTAGCTTTCTGCGCTACGTGCCGCGGGTTCGATCCCCGCACGGAACAAATATTTGTATGTTCTACAGATAGTTGTTTCGGGTCTGGTTGTGTGTGCGTGTGACATGTATGTTTGTAAACTGTACCCTTGATACAGGAGAAATACTAGTGAGGGGCAATGTTTTTTAAAAAAAAAAGAAGAAAATAAATAAATAATAAAAAAAATCAAATCTTTTCTCTTTATAATATTAGTTTAAAGTAAAGTATCGTTTGCGCGCGGCGTCCAAACGCAGAGTTACTCTAAGCGGGCCACAGTCGGTCAAAACATTTTGTTTGCGACATGTATCACCGCAACGCATCGTGACTGTACATTATGAGTCAATGTAAATATTAGTACCTATATAAAAGTGAGTCTGAATTCGAAAAAACCTTAATACTAGACAAAACTATATACAAACGAAAAAAAACAAAAACACGTCTTATTCTCACACACTTTACAATGTTTATTATTAAGTGAACGATTATACCGCGATATTCATCAATATCTTATAGTATTAACATCGCTAGCAGTGGACTACAAGCTCAACTAACAACATCGCAGATTGATTGGAGTGTGCCAGAATGTAATCTGCCGGAGAGTGCCGCGTGCTGCAATCATACGTTCATTATTAAGTGAGCGATGATACAGCGCGATATTCATTACAAATCGACCGTCCATATATATAACCTCGATTAGATGAAAGACGAAGTGGTAAAAATTGCGAAAATATATTTTTTATAAGAATATCTAGAACCTTTCATTTAAATAATATATTATAACAAAACCCCCTTCAAAAGTCGAGCAAGCATAACACTAAGCAAATTGTGTATAACCAGAAATTGTGCCACTAGATACGCCTAAAAGCAATAAACAAAACAACATAAATAATGCTATTTCTGCTGATAGCTCTAATAGATGGTTTCTGAACATAATTTGAAACTATTAGCTCTTAGCACACCACACATATTAAAAGCACTAATGTTTGTTAAAAGCTTAATGAGTCTGCAATTTCACGGTTCGACACGCAAAATGTCGATAAAAATAACCGGCCTACCTAAATTAACCAGAAAACTTCCAAGACCCGGACAAATTAGAGTTCCTTAGACAATTCCGTGTTCTAACCGTTCGCTCTTTTTCACGGTACAAAGAAACCAAAAATAATCAGATGTTGCCTCAAACAATTAACTTAATGAGAGAAAGAAAAAACGAAGCAAAACAAAGTAACTTCGCTATCCTAAGCATCTCATCAGAATTTCATTGCAAACGTTTACAATTTCCATTTAGACCCTCTGAGTCCGAATAGGATTTGTAAGCGTAGTAAACTCATTAGGACCAGGCTTTGTCTACAATCCGAGAGAAAATAATATTGAAATGCGCTTAAGAATTTAACTAGCTAACCGCGCTATTTAATATTGTATGACCATAGAAATTGTTCTCATTCATAGTTCAATCGAATGTAAAATAGTCAGTCATCATTCATCAACTGCTAGAATGACACTAAAATGGTCCTTCGAGCCGGATATGAACCAGCGACCTATGGATTTTATGGATGTTGTGGACCACATTTCATGTGGCAGCCACTGGTAATAATTAAATTAAACGACATAAATAATTATTGTTATTCACTCTTGTTCCACTAATTTATGCACAATTGTGAATTAGGTGCCGCTCAAGCAGTCGTTGAATGATATGATAATTCTACATTCGATTGAACTATGAATGAGAACAATTTGTATTTATGCTTCATACAAATATTTGTATTTTTATGTAAAACAAAAATGTCATTAGCATGCTTATTACGAACAAAACTTTCCTTGCGGAAAGTTTGGCAGTTTTTAATTTACTTCTTCGGTGATTTAGGGTATACTTTGGAGTTTCTTAAGTGGCGGGTTTGAATACAAGCGGGTGCGCACCAATTGGGTCAGATTTATTTATGACTTAGCTTAGCCCGTAACTCGGTCCGCGTGGATAAGATACGATAAGACATTTATTCATAAACAATAGGTAATACAATTGTGTTTGAAATAGTGCCTTACAGCTAATAACATGACAAACGAAAATACATTTAATATTAAAGAATTTAAATAACCTAACCGTCAAAAACTCCCGACTCCAACTAGAATAAGAGCTGTAACTTTTTAATGGTTGAACAAATTTTCATGAAACATAGCTAATCCCCGATTGAACTAGCTTTCAATTAAAAATACTGCGTTGAAATCGGTCTATCCGTTTTGGAGCTACGATGCCACAGACAGATACACAGTTCCACAGATACACACAAAAATCTTATAACACCCCTCTTTTTTTGTCGCGGGTTAAAAATGCGTTTTAATTTTGGTGATCAATACTTTTTAAATATATCTGGTGTTCCGTTAAATATTATACATATAGCTGATGCGAACTGAATTTCTTAGAGCTTCTAAGTTGACGATGTTATAATTGCTGGAAATTAAACTTCGTTTTATTTTAGTAACAATTTGTGGCATAATAGTGTGTTTTGTGGTAGTAATTACTACGTCCTGGCCTGCGTAAACTTAGGCTTGAGTTGGGTGTGACAGGACTAAAACTAGACCAAACAATGTCTTATTCGGTAGTTTGTACATTTTATTTGTATTTTATTATCCTACCCAATTAATTAAGGCTTATAATTACGTTAACATCACTTAAGTCCATTTAATTGGATGGCATTGTTGGTCCGGTTAGCGAATATATTTCTGCGCTACCAAATATTCGTATGGCCTACTGATAATAATCATAAGTGACGTTATAACGAAAACTAATACCATGAATTCTACATAATTCTGGACACCACAGAATGAAATTTAGCGTCGACTTTTAAAAAAAATTACCACTTAATTCTCAAATTATTTCGTTACTTGTAAAATTTGCAAATAAAATCGTTTTTTTTTTTAAAGACCTACGCAAAATTCTTTCTCTGAGCTGTCCAGAATCACGTATTCACGTTATTCGTTTTCGTTACGATGTCACTGACATCCTGTTTAATTATAAGTATACTATTGATTTATTTATTTAATGTACAAAGGCGGTCTTAATGCCGTAGGCATTCTCTACCAGACAACCTTAGGGTGATGCAGAGACAATGAAGGTAGATGCACCAAAAAACAAACTTAAATGATAGGTATAACCATTATACTTAAAAACCACTATATAAACTTACATAAACATTACCAACATAATTACAAAAAAAAACAAACAAATACAAATACAAATTACAATACAAACAAAACACAACACAAATACAAATTATTTTGCTATCAAGCATGCCCATGACGAAAGCGATAGCGATTTTCTAAACTTACGACGTACGGTTGATCGATAGTTTGTTATGCGACATACTTACTACTTACGTTTACTACGAACAGTTCAATTTGACGTTTGAGACAAAGGTTTCAGATGTGGTGTGTTTCTCCGTACCACGTTGTATTTACACCGAACAATGATTACGTTCCAATATAGCCTTACAATAGCCGCAAATAACCTGTTTGAAACACCGCATAGCAAAGTTAGCTTAATTAGGAGCAACATTATGAAATACCGATTTACTCTATACAGGATGTATATTTAAACAGGATGTATATTTAAACAGGACACCAGTTTTAAAGGGTTATTGTACTCATCATTATGAACAACGTTTACTATAGGACCAAAACTGAAACCGCGAAATAATTAAACCGGTTATTGTACTAATCATTATGAACAAATTTTACTTTAGGGCTACACCGGAAATCGCGTAAACAAAAACCAGCTGTTCAATCGAGTAATATTGTTTTTTTTTTTTCATGGAACAGCAGATTTTTTTTTGCGATTTCATATTTGGTCTTAAGTTAAAGTTGTTCATAATGCCGAGTACAATTTAACCCCTTAATGCAGTTGTCCTGTTTAAATATACAACCTGTATATACAATATTGGTTGTAAAATTAATTGTACCGCATAGCGGGAAGAGCAAACAGTGCATTAACACATCCAAATGGAAATTTCCATCTGATACTGGCATCGCTAATTGCTAAACACTGCTTCATAGATGGCTCTGTTCAACGAGGATATGCAAAGCTCCATGCAAAGCAGTAACTTCTGCAGCTAACCGTATTACTGAACTAGTTAGTACAACAAATAATAAAACAGGTTATGCGACTTTATTGTTTACTCCCGACAGCAAAGAAGGGTGTTATAAGTTTGTAGTGTGTATCTGTGTATATGTGTGTCTGTCTGTAGCATTGTAGCTTCAAAAAGAATGAACCGATTTCAATGTAGTTTTTTTTAATTGAAAGCTAGGTTAATCGGAAACCAATTTAAAAAATAAATAAAAAAATATTGTTATTTTTTTATATAAAGAATAAATTATATTTGATTAATAAATTATGAAGCCCTGGCATCCCATCGGAACAAAACTATTGGTAGTGGTTTTATTCTGATGAGCTGATAAAAAAGCTGATAGTCAAAGTCAAAGATTTTTATTTCAACTGGGCCTTTGCAGGCACTTTCAAAACGTCGTGATTCTAGGCGCACGGTTCCAAGTGGGTTGGTCCTGGAGAAGATACCGGCATGAAACTCCATGGATACTCTTTTCATAAATCAAGCTTACAACACAACAAATGTGGGGCCCCGGCTAAAATTCGACCTCAATTTACACAATATTACAATTTAAAAAAAAGAACAGTAAAGATCGAGTACCATCAAGTACCACTATAATATTATATACAATACTAGTAGGTGCGTACTTAACACTCAGGTCAGTCACCCAATTAAGAATATATAGATATATTTTTGATAGGTAAAAATCTGTGACACTGCTGCCCATTCTGTTCACATAATCCCTAAATCGCCTTTTTGCGCTGTCGACGTGACAGCCATCAGATGAAGCGATGCGTTAAATCTATTCATAACTGAATCCAATTTTGTGTAAAACTGAAACTAATTTCATTTCACGCATTATTTGACATGAAAGCAAACTTTTGAACAAGTTATTATACATTTAAATACATGTTTCAATTATAAGGTGACCTTAGTCGTTGGTATTACCATATTTTTCTCATTGTAAAAAGGCAAAACTTTTCACTAAACAAAATGAGATTTACATATTTAAATTGTTTTTGTAAACGATTTTTTGTGAAGCGTAAATCTTGTCAATGGGACATTCGTGGAAAATGAAAGATTTGTCAAACGATCTCTTTGGGCCCAAGCAGACTGAGCCAATTCGTTCTTTTTGTTTGAAGGGCGCAAATAATCTTGTAGGACGAAAGAACAGTTTAGTTGGTTGTGGGCGCCCAAGGAACGATATATAATGGTACTTTATGATTTCTAAACTCCAAAGTTAGATAGCGCCAGCTTCAAAATTTAGTTTAAATTGGACCTCTCCAGCGTCAGATGCCGCAGTCAGCATAAAAAATTCCCCCATGAGTCGGGCGCCGTCTGTCGCCGCGATCCGTTAAGTCGCGTTCCATTCGCTTTAGTCCAAAAACGACTGTTCTGATTCCTCTCGCTTGTACGGCATATTGTTCAGTAAAGATGAGGATATCAAATAAAACCATTATGGTGGAAAAAAAAAACAAAGGTCAATCCGATACGAATAACGTCACGCGGAGACACCCCCTGGATACCTTTCGGATCGACGGTAATTCGAGAAAGCATGCTTTCTGATGTCCGACACGGTAAATAAAAATAAAAATTCGAATTTGATTCGATTTTTTCGGTTGTCGTCTGCAACAGACATTAGGATTTCATAATTTAAAAAATGTTGTGTTATTTTGTTAACAAAATAACAGAGATAAAAAGCCTCCACAAAAATACGCTCTATAGTTGAGTGACCAAATAAAAAGTATGAGAGAGGACGCCAAAAAAATGTGTAGGCAGAGTTTGAAGTTTTGATTAAATTATTTTTAGGAATGTTTTTATGAATGCTCCGCTAGTTGGCGTGTGGCTTCGAATAGACGTCCATTACATCCGATGAATGTCAATAAACATGACTAGACTATTCATAGAAGAGTACTCAAAGAGTAGATACCTACGTATTTATAGCGTACTAAGAACATCTTTATGTAAGTTCTATTTAATTAGAGTTAGCTATATATTAGGTATTTACATATGAAATTGGCTTTTTATATGGAGAAAGCAAAACGATTTTTTTAATGAAATTATACATTATTAAATCAATCAAAATATAGAAAAAAGAAAGAAAACGTTTTTATTTTGACGCCGTATGTATGACGCACTAAACTTAAATAAACTTACACCAAGATCACTTAATACTAAAAATTGTCATTGTTCTGCTTTGAGTATCTATAATCAAATAAATGGTAAATATGTACCATTGTTATTGCACTTTCGCCATTTTATAGGTAGTTCATTGATTCCTTTGCTGAAAACATAGTGGAAGCGAGAATCAATAAAATCTTTGAAGGCGGTTTTGACTGCCTCATTGGAATTCAATTTTTTTCCTTGCAAGAAATTGCCCAAATTCCGGAAAAATTAGAGGAGCTGCGTTTAGAATGTCTCCGATATCCACCATACTCCCCGGACCTTGCTTCAACAGATTGCCACTTTTTCCGGAATTAACATTGTCAGCACATAACCGTCAAAAACCCCCGACTTTAACTATAAAATAAGCTGTAACTTTTGAACGGCTGAACAGATTTTCATGAAAGATAGCTAAGAACACTCGGGATAAAAATTATCTATGACACAAAAAACGAAAATCGGTTCATCCGTTTGGGAGCTACGATACCACAGACAGATACACAGACAGACACGTTAAACTTATAACACCCCTCTTTTTGCGTCGGGGGTTAAAAATAGAAACAAAGAGATCACAAAGAAACAAAAATAACAAACACGACCAAAAAATAAACACGAGATGTTGCTACACTGACCAGAACGCCCGTATCGAAAGGGTGTATTAAGTGTGATTTAACCATAGTAGATTTATGGTTAAAGCACACTTATTATAACTATATCAATTTACATGTCACACATCATTGATATTGCAATGCTATCAGCTGCTAGTTGTCACAAACCATACACTACTAAACACATTTAATAAAGGTATAAGTAATGCATTTTGCCACCGAGGCGTTTAGGCCATGACCACATCGATTGGACGAAGTGGGTTAATTGATTTTAGAGCCCCATTAATATGGCCGATGTGGTACTAAAACATAATGTATATACTCATGCTATGTACGAACCTAGCTACATACATCACGCCGTTACTTATGGAGATAGGCAGAAACATTCGGTGCTACGATCCTTAGTACATTAGCAGCTTCTAATAATTATTTTTGTGAATTTTTTTGTAAAGCATGCGAGGGGCAGATCAGTCGAACAGCGAGATTAAGCAGCGCTTACCGCAGTCAGTCCTTGGATGGGTGACCGTTTCTGCGAACATCGAGATCCCTCCGTGCCTAGGAAACCATGTTAAGCAGTGAGTCTCGGTAGTCACATAAATTATGACAGTCCTTACGGGAGTCTGACAACCAGTCTAACCTTAGGGTATCAGTGTCTCCCAGTAATTGGGTGGCGGAGGTCAGATGGCAGTCGCTCCGTATAAAATACTGATATTCAGCCGCATCTGGTTAGACTGGGAGCCGATCACAAAGTAGTTGGGAAAAGGCTAGGCAGAGGAAAGCTAGGCGGAGGGCTAGGAATTCGTGTAAAACAATAATTCTAAACTGACTAATCAATCCGTTTGAAATATTGCCGAATCAAATCCATCTCAATGTCAAAAGCGTCACGAAGTGTTGTAAATTTTACAAAATCCAATATGGCGGAAGTCAAACGTATCAGATTGGAGTGATGGATGCGTAGCGATGAAATCGGAACGCAAACAACATGGTGTACGAGCAGGCTAATAGAGAGAGGGAGGAGTCTGTCGTACGCATACATAGGGAAAGATTAATATAGGTGTTCCCAAGACACTGCAACATAGGGTTCTTCAAAAAGGGAGTGATAAGATTTTTACAGGGTCAGCTACGCGCGATTAAAAAGACGAAAGAAAGAAAGAAAACATATTTATTTTTCAGACGCTAACAAAACACGACGAAAGAATTAATAGTAAAAACACATAAAATAATATAACAAAAAGGATTAAAGAAATTAAAATAAGAAAAGGTTGCTGTCATGTCGTATAAGGAGGTTAAGGAGACTGCACTGGAGAGGGAAAAATGGAGAGAGCTGCATCAGCTACACCGACAAGAGCGAGGCTCTCTCTCTCAGAAGAAGCAGAAGAATATTGTTGATAGGCTCGCCTACGCTTCTACTTTCTTCTAAGCAACTAATATAATTGGCCCTATAATGATGTGAAAATGTGAACTTTGTTAACTGATCTTACTGTAGCTTGACTAAATCTATCGTGAGCCCGTATAAGACTTACGGGCGCATGTTCTTGTTAGCAAACAGTTTTCAGAACTAGTCACATCATTGCAAATTCTTTGGTGCAGTTTTAAAACTTTTAATGATACATTGAAACGCAGGGTTTTGATGCAGAGAACATTGTCTGCATAGAGAATTGTGCCTTCATTTTAGGGGTTATAATATAACAGACAACAGATGGCAGTCACTCAACTGATAAACTGAAGTATTCCGTGATAAGTAGGGTGTTGTTTTTTTTTAATATTATCTTGTTACATACTAGGATTTCTCCTATATCGTGGGTACAATTTACAGACATAAATATCACATAAACAAATACCCAGAACATCTACATTGTAAGCCAAACAAATATTTGTTCCGTGCGAGGACAGAAAGCCAATCGCTTAACCACTGAGCCTGTATGTCATCTATTGCGCACCAAAGGACCAGTTTTAGATTACCAAAGCAAACAACAAACAACAATGCGGAACCTAGCAATAGAATGAAATAACCAGTGAAGTTTTGATAACCCTTCTAGAGTAAAGCAGACAAAATGGAAAATATTATATTGTTTGGCCCCGACCCTTAGGTAGTTTTTTGAATAAAATCCTTTTTAAAAATACTACATAACATAACCACACATTTATAAGAACAAATTAAATCCTTTTTCCATAAACATGAAAATCCCAACTTTTAATCTAGCCAGCACTAACACGAGTGTCACTCCCTAACTTTATCACTTTTGGCTAGAATCAAAGTAGCAATTCTCTTTCGCCGTTAGATTTGTCGTCGAAAATTCCATTAAGCGCTTCTGGCGCTGTAAAGTGTTAAATTCAATAAAACCACTTTCATGGCTGCACAGTAAAGCGATATAGCGTAACAAGATTGTATACACATAGTTGTATGTTAAGTGTACAGTAACTTGATTCATGCCTATGTATCTACTCGTACTGCGTGAAATAGATTTGGATGATAAAGGCTAAATCAATTAATTTCGGGGAGGCTCTTGCGGATATCTCCCAATCTAAAGGTTGTATGTAAACGTGTATCAGAAATGCGTGGTTATATTTAAGGGTGTGGATCAGACCATCAAACTAAAGAACTTGCCCTATGGGACCAACATCGTAATCGTGAAAAAATTATCAGCTGACTCATACGTTTGTGTCGAGTAGGAATTGAAGGTGATTATTATTTCGTAATTACGATATTGATCCTATAGAGAAAGTTGTTCAGTTTGATGGTAGGATCCATACCCTTAAACATGACCACGCACTTCTGATACACATTGTATATGCCTCTCACCAAGTTTTTTTTTTAAATTTGAATTCATGTGGCAATTCTTCACCTGATGGTAAGTGACGATGCTGCCGAGGACGGATCATGCAAGCTCAAATAATGTCTATTCCCTCTTGCCTTGAAGATTCATATATTATACGAATCAGGTGGGTGACCGTCCATGACAAATCCTGTAACGCCGGCAGATATCAGTATAAAATACAGAGCTGGGGGCCTAAAAAGGCCACATTGAGCAATTCATCTAATGATCTGTTTAGTAACTGTCAAACAGATGATTACTGAATATGAACCTTATGCGGATGACATTAAGAGTCGTCAATTAAGTAGATATTGTGACATTCATAATATGATTCGTCTAAAGCGGCCTTTTTAACCCCCTGATCGATGAATAAAAACCCAAAGATGAATAGCGCTTTATATCAATAGGACGAGGAGCGTCGAAGTAATTAGATAATTAGCTGAAAACGGCTGAAAAGGTTACGCTGAATGTACTGAATACGATTTGCGTGACGTAGGATACAAGTATCAATGAATCCAGACGTGAACAGAGAACTAGGGTATAATAAATCTACGGATGATCTCTGATAAATGATGTTCTATTTTGGGAACCATTGATTGAAATTGCGAGTGTACAAGTTAAATTATTTAATGGAAAAATTCTTTTTTTTAACCTTTCCCCTCCTCATGCATTACTCCTGTATTGTGGGTAAAGTTTCCAAACATACATTATGTCACATGCACACACACCCGGACCCGAAACAACTATCTGTAGGCCTTACAAATACACGTTCTGTGTGGGGATCGAACCCGCGGCACGTAGCGCAAAAAGCCAATCGCTTAGCCACTACCTAACCTTACTGACAAAAACCACAAACCGTTTTATTAAAAAACCTTTTGGAAAAGTTTAACTTTTGACGTAATATTTTCGTAAGCCGAAGTCTGCGGATATTTCTACCTGGTTCATTTATAACCTTTACCCCTCAAGGTTAACGCAGAGGGTACTCCCTACACCCACAGTTCAATAATGACGTTAGGTCCCAAGTGTTAGGTGGTAAAAGCATCGACATTTATTGTGACAAGGAGCAATTTAATTACTTTTTCATAATGATTATGTCACACAAGATTTATTACTAAAGCCCATCACACACGTAGCTATAATATATATTATAGCAAGACATATTACGATATATTTTCCATAGTAATCTTCGAGCGACCTCAGACGCAGCTATAATATATATTTCTATTACGTCATCAAAATACGAGTATGTTATAGTATAGCTACCACGTATGGGGGATTGCTATAATGTAATATATAGTTCAGTATATTAATATATATTATAGCTACGTGTGTGACGGGCTTTATGTAGTCTATTATTGAAAATCGCCACGTGTGTTAACTGTTAATCTCATTATTTAACCAAATAATGTTCATGGATACTACAAAACGAAAATAAAACCCGCCAGCACGTCATATGTTCAAATATTACAAAACTCTGGAGTTCTCCGTCTAACTGTCTAGCAACCGCTGTGTTTACAATATGCAAATGGTTTGTGCTCAACTTTAGCCATCGCGTTTAAACATATACATTATAAATATAATATAATGTCTATATTTGTACACACGTATGTGTTTACTAGGGTATATGTTTGTTGATATCATAAATATAATATACTTGCTCCTGTTTTTTTAATTACAAGAAAAAAATTAAGGGCTTGGTCTGCTCATCATACCTCACAACTTTTATTAACGACTGCTCCATACATTTTGACCCGGTTAGATATCTAATTTTGTATGGAACATCTTTTTTCTCAATTTCAGATTTGGTCCCATAACAATGTTTGAGGAGTAGAATGATAAGCAGAGCACGGCCTTATTTTTTTTCTGGTAATAAAAAAATATTGGTATATTATTTTTGTGGTTGATATATTATTTTTATACGGAAAAATATGAGAGTAATGCTGTAAAGACCAAAATAAATAATACTAATTAAAGAGTAGAGTGTTTTTACTTTCCATTTGAACGTTATAAACAACATTAAATAAAATTAATTAATAATGTCCGACGTTTTGCGACACCTACCTCACGTTTATAACGTAGTATTTATTTCTATTAATAAAATGTAAACAAATTATATGAAAATTGGAAGGAATAAGAAACGAATTACTCCCCAGAAAAAAAAGAAGCAAAGTTACTAAGGTAGTCAATTTGTAAAGAAAAAACCATTTAAAGTCCTGGTTTTAGGTAAACATAAAACCATTTTACATGCGATACAAGCAGTTAAAAGAGCCCAGTGGGTCAAAATTACTCCATGCGGACAAAAGGACCAAATTACTTTTGCTCTTAAAATTCTCTTTGTCTAGCTTTAAGAATTTTCTTTAGGCTTTCACCGAAACTTTTAAAAGTACACAAAAAATTGTAAGTACTTAGGACAAATCTATTATCTACTTAAATTTCCCTCTTTTGTTATTTACTTTCGATAAAAAAGCACTTAAGTCAAACAATCAGTGCTTCAATTTACGTCCACAGGTTATCCTGTTCTACACTGGTTAAAATTTTACACTTAAAATTAGTATATAAGACAGTTTTTGAAGAACGATTTTTGTGCTAAAGCCTCTAACAAGTTATTAATTGATTCTCTAAGCGGCAAGAAGGCCTGCGGTCAGAACAACACGAGTGTCTATGTTTAGTCAATCGACGGGTTATCATTGTTAGTAATTGTTATTTTATATTATTATATTTCATCGGTAGTAATTGTTATTTTATATATTATTTTTTTGGAACATGTTTTTAATTTTTTTCTTTTTTTTATCTTCATTTTTTTCATTTTTTACTTTTTTATTTGTGTCGTAATTTGTGTAAAAATAAATTGCTTTTCTTTCTTTCTTTCTTTCTTCTTTGTTGGTCGATTACAGAGAGAACATTTCTGCGTACTGATTAAATAATATTTCACTCCATGAATTCCTGTGGGTATTGTACAAAATGAAAAAGGTGTAAAACTAGCTGCTATATGCAACTAACTACCTAATAATAACTATCTAACAACTATAATAATAATAATATTAACTAACTAATAATAGGTTTTAGCCTAGTATCGCTTACTTCATTTAAAATTGAGTCTTATTATCATGAAATAAGCGTAAATGAGCGTCCTGATTGGTGAATTTCAGATTTACTGAAAAAAAATACCTTTATAAAATCGATTCAGTAGTCAATTATGAATAAACTATGTAATTTCAGGTTTAGCGTTTATTCAATTACACCGTATATGTTAATACCTACCATCATAATACTGCGACTTTTCAGAAAAGAAAGAAAGAAAACTCATTTATTCGGACTAGACATCAGACAACACCATGCACGAACATACAAAAGTAAAAAAACATAAAAGTAACAATTTAAAACAATGTGCTGTCGATATGCCAGTACCAAATGGGTTGCCAACTCAGCATTTCAGTGTTATTTGTTGTACAGTCCTTGTATGTAAAGGTTCATTGCCACTAGGCTTTTACAAGCACACATTTTTAAACTAAAAGAGCCATTTACGTACTCTTTAAGATTTTTCCTGTATCGTGGGAGCGAAGATCCAAATCTCGCATTCATCACACACAATCAACCCAAATATACTTTAAAAATATTTGTGTCTAAGTAGGTATGCGGGATTCGAACTCTTTGCATAGAAGATAAACCGCTCCCCACTACCTGATAATGTTGCGAAATTTTATCAAATATTTTTAATAACAATATTGTCTCCACATTATTTTGATGAAATTAACACACACGATAAACACACATCTAGATATATCCGTCTAGACTTTGTTCTTATTCCATGAAACGACCTAGTATAATGTTACAGTCAAAATTCTTAACCAATCAAAAGTACTTTTGACTAAATAAGTCTATTCCCCTGTTCTGTTCTGTGATCCTGGTACTCTCCAGCCGCTGCCATGGAATCGCTAGCTTTGCTCGCTCGGCTCGTACGCTGTGTGGTCATCGTTTTAACCTAACCAACTAGTTTGGCGTAGGCAAAACTATTTTCTTTTGGCTGCAGTAATCAAAAGTTGTTTTTACCAATATTTTAGTCAAAAGTACTTTTAAAGAAAGAAAAATAAGAAAATTGCGTTTATTGGCACAATTAAAATTAAAACACATCACATTTACTTATTAGAAAACAGTACATTTATGCCAAAGGGCCTCAGCTCAGCATAATGTCAGATGGCAACACTAGGTGCTACCACCTGCCGCTGATTTTCAGCTGCAACCCACGGGTGCCCATTTGCTACAGCTCGGGATACACACTGAACAGGTGATGCGCAGTAGGTGCAGTATACCCACATATTTTTTATTCTTTTTTTTTTGTACTCATTTTTATACTGTTGCCATCCTAAGAAAAATGTCTTCTCTGTCTATGCACCTGTCCTCTTCTTACTACCTATGTCTATCATTCTAGTGTGTCTTGTTTTTTGTGGAAAATAAATGAATTTTCTTTCTTTCTTTCCTTTCTTCCCATACGCTCGAAAGTACATTAAACCAGTGTCTTTAGTCAAAAGTACTCTTGACTGTTTTTTGCAGTCAAAAGTACTTTTGACCAGTTAAGAGTTTTGACTGTGACTTCTAAACCAGAGTTTCATTACATTAAAATTATAACGTCTTTGCCGCGACACCTTTGTGTTCTTACCTAGGCTTTGTTACAAGGACAGTGGAGAGAAACCTTGGAAAATAAAGAATAAAAACAGAATTTATTTTATAACATTTTTTACCTAGACAGGTAACAAATGTATAAAACAAAATTCTTTTTTTACTCTGAGACCAGAGCCCTGTTTTGAATTAAAGTCCTAAGTGTTCTAAAAACTAGATGAAGGTGAGCCTTCTATTGTTTAAAATAACTATAATCTAACCGTCAAAATCCCCCGACTCCAACTAGAAAAAGAAAGAAAAAAAAGAAACTACATTTATTATCCACAACAACACACACACACACACAGTAACAAATATGCAATAACGAATGAACAAAGGGTTACAGAAAAACCAAGCAAAAACACATTTTTTTTTTTAAAATCACCGATATAAACAAGTACACATGAAAAAGGAAAAAAAAAAGAAGACAAAATCAATGTCACTGCAGTGCGTTGGTTGGTAGGCTCGGTGTGGAAAAGAGTAAAAAGAGCTGTAACTTTTGAACGGCTGAACAGATTTTCATGAAACATAGCCAAGATGATACCCGATTAAACTAGCTTTCAATTTTAAAAAAACGCATTGAAATCGGTCTATCAGTTTTTGAGCTACGATGCTACAAACGGATACACAGATTCACACTACAAACTTATAACACTCCTCTTTTTTGTCGGGGGTTAAAAATATAAATACATGCCAGTTCCCTATTAAACACGAGTTCTTTATGTTTATATATTATATTGGAAATAAAATGCTATTTTTAGATAAAATACTATTATATGCGTCACTAAATTTCAATTCCAAATCAAATCAAATAACTTCAAAAGATCCCTGAACAGTCGAAGATGGCGACAGATTTATTTTAATATAACCCTCCACCCGCTATTGGTTCCCAAAGGACCAATATTTCCCTAGAATTTGATTTCAAAGATGTAATTGACACAACTTGACGTTTGACCCGGTTAAATCGAATATTTCCATCAATATTTAATATTGGTTATGTAAATCGAATGATATTCCACTACTCCAATTGATGGAAATAGAAAACGGAACTACTTGAAATTCAGCAGATTTCCAATTCTTTTTTTGTTAATTTGTGTCTATCTCTCCCCTTGTCTCCAGTTTTATTATAAGGTCCTACCTTTCTACTACTGATCCCTTTAAGGGGTACTCATCATTGTGAACATTGAAATCACGAAAAGAAACAGCTGTTTCATACAAATAATTCAATAGGGATTACCTACTAAATGGAACAGCAGTATTTTTTTTCCTATTTCGATATTGGTCCTCTAAAGAAAGTTGTTGAGTGTGATGGTCTGATCCACACCCCTAAAATAGTCCACGCATTTCTAATACACTTTGTATGTGCGTGTGAGTTCAAATACCTCACCATAACAGTGGCAAATAATCTCCAAATAAATTAACAACATCAGTAAAGATCACACACAAACCTCACAGATACCACAGAATTTTATCAGCCGAAATAAAATGATTTACTGAACAAAAACTGTAACATCGCAAAATAAATTGAGTGCGAGAAATAAAAATGCTAAGGGTACCATTCTGATGGGTGTGACGTCACGGGCCTAATCGTTTCATATATGTATGTTTATGTGTGACGTCACGGGCCTAATCTTGAAAACTCTCTGTCATAGGGGTGACGCGAGCGACGGGCGTATTTAGAGGGACAGGTGTATATTCAGAAAATATTGATGTAACAAAAATATTGTGAACATTTAAATATAATAAAGAAAGAAAGAAAGAAAAATAATTTATTTGGTTGCAAAATTAAGGCAGCAAATGTAATTTTTTTTAATCAAAAGCAACAAGAAAATCAAAAATTAAAAATTAGAAATTAAAAATTAAAATAATCACATAGGTAGATGTATGTAGGTTTATACCCATACAGATAATATATTATATAACTTGTACTATTTCTATGGTTATACCACAATCATATGGGCCTCACGGCTGCAACAAAAATGTTCCGTTCAGCGTAGGGAGAGTGTGTATGAAAGAGCCAGGCTTTGAAAGAGCCGATCCCACTTGCCAAAATCAATTCAAATTTAATTTTACTCTTTATATGACAACACTGAATAGCTGTGACCCACAGACATTCAGTGTTGTCATCCCACTCTCCCCTATGCCAGACAACACTGGCCTATGACGCGACGACCGGTTTGATGTCGGTATTTGATTCTTGTCGTATTTTATGGGGACTTTATTGATCATTATATTATGTACTTGGTATGTAATTAGTTGTAATAATAATTTATGTATCTAAGTATTTATTTTGTAGTAAGTAGGTATACCTATTATAATATATAATATTGATAGTTTCGAGCGTATGGCACTTGTGGGTTGCAGCTGAAAACCAGCGTCAGGTGGCCAGTATCACTGCCTCCTGACATTATGCTGAGCTGCGGCCTTTTGGCACAAAAAATAACTCATTTTATTTTACATGTTTTCTTTTGTTATTGTTTTTTTTTCTTTCTTTCTTTCGCAATGCCCGGCGCTGATTTTCAACTGAACCTGTCAAAGATAAGCGCTGTCTGCCATGATAGGCTTTATACCAATAATAGGTGGGAGCAAACTCGAAACGTGAAAGCGACGATGCATGATTGAGAAGAAATTGAACGACGACGTGTGATACAAATGAATGGAAGTTACAAATTACAATACAAATGAAGGAATACACGTTGTACAACGGATATTGTTCTGAGAATTTTTTTGATACTAGTGGTCGCCTTGCGGTCGAAATTCGACCGTAATTTTAGCTTACTGCACTCCTTCTCCATATCAAATCACACACTCCTCTGTGCGCGCAATATGCTTTAAAAGGGGTACAATGTTTTCTCTTCACGTATTAATATATAGATAAAAAGAGTAAGAAAATTAAGAGAAATTAAAATACCTTGAGTATTTTGACCACTGGGCGACCAATAGTTTAAATTATTGTAAATGTGTAGGTACTTAAATAAATAAGATTAAATCGGCTCAGCCTATAAAGGATTATAAATATCAGTTAGATGATTTACAGCATCCACAATTGCATTATTAATATCAATCTGCTAAGCCTTGTTTTCCCTAAGGATTACAAAGGTCAGAGTCGCAGAGACAGCCCTTTGCACCGGCGACATCAGACCCTTTTGTCCGGCGCGGTAGTACTCCATAGAATTCACAAAACGCAAACTAGATACCGGTATTCCATGAGAGCCTGGTACTCCCGAGGTCGTGCCGGGACTTCTTTTTCTTTTTTTTAAATCAATATGGTCGCCCCACTGTTACTGTTAGCCTGTATCATCCCACTGCTGGGCAAAGGCCTCCCCCCTTGATTTCCATGCTGTTCTATCCTGTGCCAGTGATGACCAGTCCTTGCTAAATGTGTCTAGTTCGTCCCGCCATCTCTTTCGCGGTCTGCCGCGTCGCCGCTTCGCTGTGTCAGGGCTCCACTGCGTGGTTATTTTGACCCACAGTTCAGACGGCATACGGCAGACGTGGCCTACCCCACACTAGGATTTAATCCTGTATTGTGAGTGCGTTTACAAACACAAATCAAAGTCAAAGCCGAAGTCAAAGTTTTTTATTTCAACTGGGCTAGCAATCTTCACATGCACACACAGCCAGTAACTATCTGTAGGCCATACAAATATTTGGTCCGTGCGGGGATCGAACACGCAGCACGTAGCGCAGAAAGCCAATCGCTTAACCACTGCGCCATCCGTGCAATCAAACGAGCTAGAAGTCTGGGATTACTAGCCAGGTAGAATGTGTTGAGGAAACTATTAGATGTTTTGGTTTACACCCGCTTCAGTAACATTATCGATATTACAAAAAGTATAACAGTGAAATCTATCGGCACGTAACGACAACTCTCCATCACCGAAAACGACACGAAAGTTTAAAAACAAAGCTAACATATACACAACTGCCCAGCATCAACTGTCGTGGCTTAGGTCGCCTATATTGCCTAGCATGGGAAAAAAGAGGAGACAGAAAATGGGTGCAAAACTATATCTTCACCGTTTTCTCTCTCGATTTTTTGTTTTGTCTTCTATCAAGGAGACAAAGGGAGGAAAAAATGGGTTTGTTCACCCGGTCTAGCCCTGCAGATGTAACACCACGCCTAGTTTAAGAATCCACTCCATTCAATGGAGGAGATCCTTATTTATTTTTCATGTACACACATACTCATGACAAAGAAAATAAGTAAAGGTACTGCTTATTTCTAAAGACATTTCTGCCAGCAGAACTGTGACAGGATAGAGTGAAAAGAAAAGAAGACACAGTGTGTAACTACAGGAAACAAGGTAGGTAGATGTTAAGGAGCTAACGATGAGGAATATAATAAAATAATATACACTTACTTATTATAAAGATACATACCTAATAAACTAATAATATGAATATACTAATAAACATTATATATTTGTATAAATTTATTATAAATATAGGTAATGTTCTAATGCGTGTTTAGAAAAGGAGATAGTTTCCTTCTAAATCATTACTAAATTACTCGTGTAAACATTATAATATTAATGAACTAGATAGCGTCAATATCTTAAACAGATTTCACCTGAGCTACATGTAACTCGTTATGCTTGATTGGAGTAATAGGTTGAAATTCCAACCGACACGACAGAGGTGCCCTCGTACGTGCGTCAATCAATCGCTGGTGCGTTGTTGGCCTCGCCGCACACGGGCCACTCGCGACGGTCAGAAAACGCCGTCACCCGAAGTTGTGTAGTGAACTAGTGACCGGCCGGCGACTACCGTGTGCGGAGGCGAGTTTATATATGGGATATTTTTTATGTAGTGTGGAAAATTTGTAGAATGATTCAGTGTCCGTTCACAAATGCAACCGCAGTACGAAATTCAGTCCAAAAAAAATTAAAAAATTGTTTTGTATGGCTTGCGATAGTAAATTATGCGTGTCGAAACTAAGTTGAATATTAGTTTTTTTTAAAGTGTATCCCAATTATTCCATTCGCATTTAGGATCACACTGAATCACTCTATAAAATAAGCACACTACATAAAAATACATTTTGTATAATATAAACAAACTGCAGTCCGCAGTCCGGTGGCGGCGTTTTGTGGTTGTCGCGAGTGGCCCGTGTGCGGCGAGGCTTAGCATCGAATTCGATAGCGACAGAGTAAATCGAATTAGAAATGTGTTACACGTATTAGTGGTTACTTCGAATTAGTAATGTACCATGTCGTGATTCTGCGCGTAATTTGTACGTGATAAGTTTGTAACCTCATTTAGCTAAGTAAATAATTATCCTTGATTTTATCTGCAATGTTGCTGTGTCGATTTTTGGAATGTATTCTCCTACTAGTATTTATGGTATTTTATTTCCCTTATTAAATGTTTTATACACAATACTGTGCTCCAAAACTAAGATCACAGACGTTACCCAAAAAGCTGCCAAGCTCAAGTGGGATTGGGCTGGACACGTCTGTCGCATGTCCGACGAGCTATGGGCCAAAAGAACAACTGAATGGATCCCAGTAAATATAAAACGGCATCGCGGCAGACCGAGGCGAAGATGGCGGGACGAGCTTGACTCCTACCGAAAAAACTGGTCCGTACTAGCAAAAACCAGAAGTGAGTGGAAAAAGGAGAGGGAGGTTTTTGCCCTGCAGTGGGACAACCCAGGCTGAAAATAAAATAAAATAATATTAAATGTTTTAGGCTCGCCATGTATACCATGGGGCTTCAATTACGGCATTTATAGTACTTGGTTTCAATACGTTTTTTAGTTGAATGTATGAGTGGTCGAGTCGACAACAAAAAAATAAACTTTAAAAAAACTAAAAACCGACTTCAAAATACTAAAAAGTATAATATAATTTTCAATCATTAACTCACAAACATTCAAAGTTTTACATTTATAATATTAATAGGATAACCTGCGGGTCTACCGCGTAACTAAAATGGTAATGAACATCGACTCTGGTAATAAACTACAATTATGATTCTGAGAGACTAAACTTCAAGTTTCCTTGTAAAAAAATTACCGACCATGAAGCTAGGACTCCCATCTTCATGGTCAGTATAAAAATTACAAGGTAGCTCAAAGTTTAGTCTAGTCTCTCACGATCGTATTGAAGTTTATTACCAGAGTCGATGATCATTACCATTTTCGTGACGCGGTAGACCCGCTAATTCAAATTTGTCTGGCTTCACACATGACTTTATCCTAAACCAACCAATCCAATTCGTCACAACCAACTAATAATAATTAGCCGCACTAATTACATTATAATACCCAACTAATGTTACAATATTCTATTATAATACCGGTAATCGTGTTTCTAATCGCGTGCGATCAAGCGTGAGGCGCTGTCATTAATAACAGAAATGATTTGTATTGCCATATGTGATGTGAGACATGCGATTTTATTGTTATTATGTCGCTTGCAACCTCTAATGGGCTAGGCAGATGAGTATCCGTGAAATTTTCATTGATAAAAAAAATACCACACATGACGCACACGATATAACTCATATTGAACAGTTATCTGCCTAGTCTTTTCTTTTTTTTTTGTTTAACGTGGTGAGAACCCATCATAGGGCTGTCCTCCGCCTGGGGGGGGCGAAGGGGTGTGCCGGACTCCTACCGGCTAAACTCACCACGGTGGTCCACTTCGGCACCTACAGGTGGGCTTCGGGTACTCTTAAAAGACCGCGCCGAAGCCCACCTCGGTGCCACGCCTATTAGGGCACTTCTCGGGGAGGGAGACTGTAAAAAGGATCGGCTCCTAGTCTAACCAGATGCGACTGAATATCAGTATTATACACAGAGTGACTGCCATCTCGCCGTCTAATTAGGTACTGGGAGACACTGATACCCTAAGGATAGACCGGTTGTCAGACATTTTGAGCTGATGACTCCTGTAACGACTGTCATAGGTATTCGTATGACAACCGGGACCAACTGCTTAACGTGCTTTAAGTTTAGTTGTATTCTGGGTGAAGGGTAGGAACAGCCAGTGAAATTACCCGATCACTAGGCATTTTATTTTAAGTTACAAGTGGCCAACTGTTGGCAACACTATGCAACATAAATGTCAAACGTCAAATTTTATTGTGACAGTTACTTACTTTCTGCTACACATTACGTTTTATTGTGTCTATCTTCATCTCCATCCAAGCTAGCTATGCGTTATAACCGGTCAATTGTGTTACCCGTTATCTGTGTTTCTGTTATACAAAAATAACAGGACAAAATATCTGTTACTAAATAACAGCTTGTTATTTTCATACTGCTACTGTAAAAAGTGACAACTACCTACTCATAAGGCAACGAGTACGTATTAGTGAGCACCACTTATATTTTTTAAAGTATTAAATACTAGATGTCTCTCTTTTTAGCAAGCATTAATCCAGTTACTAAGAATGAGAGCAAAACTATTATTTAACAGTGTGTCGCGTCGACCGCATCCTGTAAATTAATTTGTATCTGTTATTCGTTCATAGTTACTAATAATTGGCATTAGAAGGAATAATTGTTATCTGTTATCTTTAAGTATCTGTTATTTTTAACTGTGACGATAAATACGCTTCACCTCTAATCGAAGCCAGTTTTTCATTTCTCTAAACTCCTGTAGCACCAACAAGAACAATATAGTCCAGGCTCTCCACACCAACAGATCAGTAATTACCATCGCTTACCACGAGGTGACATGCAAACTCGTTTGCCCCAATACCGTTATAAAACCTTCACCGCAACAACTAGCACTTTTCCTGCTTACCCGCCGCATTAAAAAGCGTTATAATATTAACAAAATTGAAAGGTAACGAGGTAGGTGCCTAAGTACAGCCCCACTTGGCATAGTTAGCATAATGTTTTACCGTATTAATTTACATCTTTGCCACGAATAAGATGCTGAGCGCTCCCAGGAGCTTTCTCAGCTCCAACTACTTCAAGTACTTTGTAATGAGTAGAAGCAGACATAAAAAAATATGGCGGAGTTTTTTGCCGATGAAGAGGTGTACTGGAGCGCTGGAATTCATTTTATTTTGAAAGAATAATGTAATTAGCAATTTATTTTTAGATTCGCCTTTCAGTACCTTTAATTATAGAACTCAAGGTAAGTCCAGGATATTAGTAGTCAGACTGGATTTACAAAAATAAGTTTATGTATAAGGCGTCTTTGTACTTATACTTACTACACATTTAAGATAGCGAGGGGTTATAACAGCCAATTGTGTTACCTGTTATCTCTGTTATTGTTACACAAAAATATCAGAAGGAAATATCTGTTACTAAATAACAGCCTGTTAATTTCATACTACCACACTATAACCCACCAAAGTACTTATACCTGTTTATGTATGAAATACTAGGTGTCTCTCTTTCTAGCAAGTGTCAATTCAGTTAGTAAGAATAAGAGCAAAACTGTTATTTAACAAAATAACAAGCAAGTATTGCTGTGAATGAAGTGTCTGTTATGTTTTATAACAGATAATTGGCATTGGCAGGAACAATTGTTATCTGTTATTTTTAAATATCTGTGTGACGATAAATACGCCTCACCGCTAATTTAAGATAATAAGACATTAGTCAAAAGACGTCATATGACGCGCGCGCTGCGCTTCGTAAATGTCATCTATATACATTTTGACATTTCGTTGTCTTGACGTTCGGAGATTCATATTCTCAAGAGAGCTACTTTATTTCATAGTCTGGCAACACTAAACAATGTATCAACCAGTGTACAAGAAATATTTTTTACTACCTGACGCAACCAAGGTCACTTGTACACGTGTGTACAGAAAATACAAAAATATGATATATTGCTCTCGCAGGAATACATACACAGTCCAATTTAGGACCCCTAACAAATACTCGTACGAGCCAAATAAGAGCGTACTGGAATTGTTAACAGGTTTCGTGTTGTGTTAGGGACCTATACTTAAATCATAACGCCTTCGGGCGTCTTCACATTAGACGGTACAGACACCGTTAACGATATTGTTAGACAGAGAATCTTTTAATACAGTTACCCAATACCCATCTGATAATGAACGTTGAATAAAGTTACGAAATTGAATTTATTCCACTTTTTTTTTTTGAACGGGGTCCCTTATAAAAATTTTCACCCTTCGCCACTGGTACACAGCCTAATTATTAAGAACAAAAAATAAAATAAAAGTAAAAATACAAATATAAAACTGAGCACCTAGGCGTCAAAGTACTCCTCCTCATCGCTGTCAGTTGGCAGCGTGTCCAGAAGACTGGCAGCATTGCCACGTTGACTGGCAATGCTTATTCTTTGATCAAAGAATAGGCCAGTCCTCGGGTCAAGCGTAGCGTCGACCAACCGTTTTGTAATATCTCTAAAAAGGAAATGTGCATTCGGACCCCATGACCCGAGCGTTTTGATGCGAAACGGCTCAAATATATAACTGCTGATAAGGTTATTGTATTTGCGTTGTTTGAGTGTGTCTGTGGCTGTAGCAGCAGCGCCAGCACCGCCCGCCATATTAAACATGATCCTTTATCTACGTAAGATCCTACTTAATACTTACACAAGCTCAGAGTAAATAGTTAAAATAATCGTCCATTACATTTTTACTCACACACCGACCCAAGTATTCCCTTCGCGCAAATCCGTAATGTAACAAATTCGCTGGTCCCTATTTGTTGGGCTTACGGCCCCCGTGTCCGGGCTCTTAATCCGACCGACGTCATTTATCACCTTTTTAGTGTTCCGCACCGAATTGTAAAACGGCACCCACATGGAAATGGCTCCGTCTGGCTGGAGACCGCAGCCTAAACAGATGGGCTTTGTAGATAAATGATTTTGTAAAGACTTTACAAATTAAACAAGTTGGTTGTAATAAAATTGCTGCGAGTATTATTTTGCTGTATGTAAAATATATAGCTATTATTTCTTCTGTAGGGTAGATTTTACAAACATACATGTCACATGCACACACACGTAGACCCGAGACAACTATCTGTAGATCATACAAATATTTGTTCCGTGCGGGGATCGAACCCGCGGCACGTATCGCAGAAAGCCAATCGCTTAGCCATTGCGCCAGCCGTGCCCTTTTGATTGTCAACACCTCTAAGAGCAATCTGCGTTCCAAAAGATTTGTAGTTATCACCCAGTGGTCAAAATTCGACTGTAATATAATATATTAATATTAGCTTTCTGCACTCCTTCTCCATATAAACTTTAACTATGCCAAATCTCACACTCCTCCGTGCGCGCAATTTGCTTAAAAAGGGGTACGAAGTTTTCTCTTTACGTATTAATATATAATAGAAGATTCATAAAATATGTCTCAAGGACTATCCGCTAGACAATATTGAAGAGAATATAGCTATTATTATAATATAGAAATACATATGATCACAATTGGCAAAAATCTGACTAAAGAGAATTCATTGAAGCGAAACATTGTATTTTCTATGCTAGGGTTTCCAAACATCTCAGCGATATTCGGATAATTCCGAATTTTGCACTAGAAAGCAAAATTTTAATAACTAAATCAAATTTTCTATGCAACTACACTGAGTATGTATTACAGTTTTTTTTTAAACATTTCCCACCCTCGGTATTATTCCTATATAGTGGATGCGTTTACATACAAAAATCTTCACAAGCACATGCACCCAGACCAACAACTATCTATAATATTTAATATGTGTTCTGTGCGAGAATAGATCCCGCGACACAGCGCAGAAATCGATTCTTCAATCACTGCGCCAACATTGCCGTCAAACCCTCACGTACTAATCGAAACAAGAAACTATAATATTAAAACTCTGTTTCTGACAAACTGATGAATTTCTGATCAGTAAACCCGCTCAATCAAAAGTTCACTTTTGTGATTGGTTGACCGAAATCATCAATGAATATTACAACCAATCCCATCATTTGAAATAAGTCTTACAGATTAACGTTAAAATTTGATCAGCCTTTTAAAAACCGGATGAAGTGTGTGAAAAATACTTGATAAATAAATAAATCTACCGCTAACCGTGTAAAATACACTTTAATGGAAGTCTTGGCTGGATGAGTATACCGTCTGTCTAGATACATTTCCATCATTCTAGACATTTACTCGTAATGGTTACTTTACTCTCGTTTGCAAGTATTGAATGGTTCTTACTCCACTTACGTACTCTCGGGACCCAAGTTGGGCGCCATTTATGTTTAATAATACACCGAGTTATCTATGTAGGTGTTATACATATTATTATCAATAAACTTTTTCAAAACTGTCCTTAAATTTCCGATAGGTTAGGTAGAGATAGATTATGATTTATCTACATTTGACCAATGACAGTCAATTTACAGTCAAATTCCGTGACTGTAATTTACCGCGACTATAAATTATTTAAGAACTAACCTAACCGTCAGAAAACCTCGACTCCAACTAGATAAAGAGTAACTTTTGAACAGCTGAACAGATTTTCATAAAACATAGCTGATATCCGATTAAACAAGCTAACAGTAAAAAAAATCTGCATTGAAAACGGATACACAGATCCACAGATCCACAGATACACACTTATAACACCCCTCCTTTTTGTCGGAGGTTAAAAAGCTTTTAGTCTGACCAGAGAAGCGCGTTTGTCACAATAAGGCGCAAATTGAAGTATAGTTGCCAGCAAATAACTTGAGCGTTCGACGGGGTGGTGGGGGTATGTTTGCGCATCATATTGTCTCAGGACTAAGGTCCAAAATCGCTTAAAGTAAGCAAGAATCTGTGCCCAAGATTCGTGCCTAGAATTATAATAACCTACAATATTGAAACCGGGATTAGATAATCACCAATCACGCGAACAAGAAAAGATAATATAAAAGATTGTCCTGCAATTCTCAGAAGACCTATCCACCATACTACAACCCAATCACGTGATACCGTTCTTCATAGTTATGACAGCGGAGCAAATTAGTATTCCTCCCGAGTAGCTACTCGATGAAGAATCCATTTTATCATTGAAACCTACCACTATATTCAGCTTCAAGAGATCTCAATAAAATATAGTCTAGGGCAGAGTTTCTCAAACTTATAGCCCCACGTACCCCTATTAAATTTTTAAGACAACTGCGAACCCATTGAAAACTTAAATAAGGAAATCTAGGTATCTGTAGTTTCTACAGTGTAGAAGAGAATGGAGTTGAGTCCAATATCATGTCACATGTATAAATCATCGATATTTTACAATCATTTCGTCATGCAGTGACAACGACAAAATCATCACTCTATAAAGACCATGACTGAATTCATGAACGTGAACTTGGGCTTCGGCTGTGATATGATAATGATAAGGTGACATCATGAAATGCGTCAATGCGGTGACAGTTAGAGAAAAATCATTGATGATTTTGTCATTGTTCCCGATAACTATAGAGAGAATAAGGAAAATATGCGAATTTTAAGTCGCGCGCGCATTCCGCTTGCACGCGCGTGCCGGCCATCCAGCCGCCATGACGTAAATCTTGCCGCGAACCCCCTACGATCAACTGGCGAACTTCTAGGGGTTCGCGTACCCCACTTTGAGAATCCCTGGTCTAGGGCATTTATAGAAGGACGTACAGAAAAAGGTCTAGTTCACAGTACTTCGGCTTGTTCACTCTTATAGTTTGTTAGTTCACTTCGGTGTCAGTGGCTTTATATGAGCTTTTTTCTGAAAAGTTTTCAACTTCATTCATTAGAAGTCGGTTAAAAACATTAAAAGGTAAAGAGCACCTACTTTAGCAGAGCAGCGATTTTTTTTGCTATGATACCTTTCTCAATCGGAACTATAGTTGGATTTTTTTATTCGATGTAGTAACTTGGCAGTTGGAGGTATACTAGTTTTTATTTAAAAGGTTTTTTGGTGAAAAAAGCTAGAACGAAATTGATTTAATTTAATAATAACTAAAATATTCTTGTGGAAAGAAAAATTCGACCGCTATCAAGTCCCGAACCTGCAACTTTGTGTTTCAGTACCCCAGCCTCTCTTGCCAACCCAGGACCCATGACCCTCGTCCGCAGTGTCGAAATCTTCCTCCACATTTATCCGTCTCACAGTGTCGCTGTCGGTAAAAATTTTTGAACTTAATAATGTACTTTTATGCCAACATTTTACTGAATTTAATAACTTGACAGCATCATCATTATTATTATCCTAGTCTTATTTTTATTCACATTAAATTAAATTCTCGCAGCTCTTACCACAACATTGTACTGATAAAGATTGTAATCTTTTATTTGGAAAGAGTTACCATGGAGTTTCTTGCCGGTTCTTCTCCATAGCATCTACTATTTGGAACCGTGCACCTACAGTCTCGACATTCATAAGTGCCTGTATCCGGTTTACATGAAATAAAGATCTATTTTATTCTATTCTGACGAACCAAACACGATTATATCACGACTTTCAAGTTACTGCATCAAATTGATAATCCACGGAGACAAAGTCAAGGAGAGAAAAGCTGGAGAAAACAGGTTTATCCACCCGCCTTGCTAGCTCTGTTGGACTTATAAATTGTGGAGCAGTTCCGAGGTAGGTATAAAAAGGGCTCGACATAAACATGGCACTCACTAGTTAGCGATTTCATCAGTATAATCTGGATTAACACTGTTTCCAATTACAACAAACGGTTTGTAATTTCTGGAAGTGTGGTGTTATGCGCAACGGTTGTTTATTTATAATGTATTAGCTGTGACCGCGACTTTGTCTGCGTGGAATTTAACTATTTAGTTTTTTTGCGATTTTCCCTGTTTTGTTTTCTTTTTCTGAAATAAAAGTAGCCAAAATTACTCCTTATAACATCAGCTATTTGCCAGTGAAAGTTCCGTCAAAATCGGTCAATCCGTTTCGAAGATTTTGAACTTAATATAGTATACAGATTACCGACTAGCTAAAAGAAGAGAATGTGCTAATTTTAGAATACAAGCAATTAATTTTATATTAAATGTTATTCCCGAAAACAAAAGTTATTCAAGTTATTATTCTGTTCAAAGTAATGAATTTAAACGAACCTTAAAATAATAATTAACATTATTATTATACACAACATAATTTATTATTCAACTCTTCTAAGTAAGGCACAGAACAGAATTCATAACATTTTAAATAGGTAGCTTATTATTATTTATTACGTTCCAAGTTTATCTAACCAAGTGTAATATTACAGGTACGATATTATTTTTTGTACTTTATATTCATGAATTTTATAATAACATATTTTACTTTTATATTCTAACTTCAATGTTATTTTAATACAAGTTATACAATGTCTTACCATTCTAGTCCCGATCCCTTTAAGGGGTTCTTGGACTCATTATGAACAAATTTGATTATAGGTCCAACCAAGAAATCGCAAAAAAATGTTCCATATAAATAATTAAATATTACTTGATTAAAAATGTATGAAACAGCAGATATTTTTTCGCGATTTCTTCTGTGGTTCCATTGTAAAAGTTGTTCATAATGATGAGTATTAATCCCTTAAAGAGATCGGGTCTAGAAAGGTAGAACATTATATGAAAAAAAAATTTGGAGGTTTGATATTATCCAATATGCTGTGGAGGGACCAGGTACAGTGTTCCATTAAAAGGGAGGACTTTTCGACCTGGCGAAGTGATATGGGCTGAATGTCAGAAAGTTGTATATAAAGCTAGTTAGAATGCTCAATTAACTCACGTGAGTAGGCTTAGTAATCTGATTGGTCGAATTCATATGTATACGACCAATGTAGCACTTGCTGCGTTGCTATATAGTTTCTTATCGTAGCACGAGCATGCTTTTCTTAGTCTAAAGTGGAAAATCTTAATATACATAGTTTACCTATAACATTTTCGTACGCAAGATGCAAAAGAGCTTAGTTTCTTTTATTTAAGCGTTTTCTGCAAAGGTTGTGTTCATCCTTTAACTTAACCTAGCGCAGGTCACTGCTCGACATAGTACTGTCCTAAGTAATTTATTTGTACCAAAGGACCAAAAATTTTACAACGCAAAAAATATTAAAATATCTCCAAAATCATAATAAATTTCTAAAATATAAACTTCTTATTAAGAACGCAATATAAAGTAATTATAAATCATTTTAATTAAAACCCGTCATACACCGTAGTTTAATAAAAAGTAGCAGATATTATAATATTCTTCGCTCACGACTACTCATTTAACGCGAATCAATTAAAACTCATAATTAAAAAGTCGTCGGTAAGTCGCGGGACCCTGTACCAGCGAAAAATGATCCCTTTCATTATAATAAAATGTTATGGCATCGTCTGTCTGTCTGTTAAAGTGTTTAGGACCTATCAAAGTTGGGCAATAAGTTAGACGTTTTACATCTAGACATTCGACATTATGCGTTTGACGATTCGCTGAAATGTTTGCGGTTTTAAAATTTATAATGCCACAGAGTTTTAATGCTCGCAATATCTCTAACTTGTTCCATTGAAACTTGTATGTATTTTAAGGTCAACAAATTCTAGAAGATTCTGTCGTATACGCTTGATATAACTTTATAGAACGTTTATTAATAAAGGCTATGTAATGTATACCGGAGATGTCATAAAACTGCACATAGAGAAGTTCGAATTAGTTTCTTTTAAATTATTTTTGCACAGTGGTGATATGTAAAAAGTTAAAACCGGGTACCTATCAATTATAAAATGTTGAAAGAACGATATTGATCCGAAATCGAAAATCATTCCTTTATTGTGCCCTATGAGACCCACCCACCTTAAGAAACAAGATAGTTTCGCTGAAAACTTTGCTTTAGGCATAAAATAAATTCAGCCCATTACTGCCCCACTAGGTTAGGTTAGGAAAGGGTTAGACCTTAGTCTACCACGTTGGCCTAGTGCGGGTTGGCGGACTACACACACCATCGAGAACTTTATGAGGCCCTCTCAGATATGCAGGTTTCCTTACGATATTTTCCTTCACCGTTAATGCAAGTGATAATCAAATTGCGATCCGCACATAAATTCGAAAAGTCAGAGGTGCGGGACGGGTTCGAACTCAGACTCTCCGGCATGGAAGGCAAGCGTTCAACCGCTAGACAATCACTACCACTACTTTAGGCATAATTATAATTAACGAAAAGTTGTCGAACCGTAATTTTAGCTTTGTGCACTCCTTCTCTATATAAACTTTAACTATGTCAAATCTCACACTCTTCCGTGCGCGCAATATGCTGAAAAAGGGGTACAAAGTTTTCTCTTCACGTATTAATATATAATTAGATAATATATAAATTCCTAATCCCGTTGAACTTTTTCCTTATTCATAAGCGGATTACCACAATCCATGCAGGTAATTAAATCATATTTGATCCAAAATCAATTGCATATGAATATGAAATTAATTAGACTGGAAATTCAGTCCGTAATATCGTGTCCAATTCTCCAATGTTTGAGGTTAATGGACAATTAATTCGAATCATTTACATACGTTCCGAAATGCGACTTATCTTAAAGGCCTATTCAAACCTGAGCGATATTCGCTGCCGCTGTGGGTAGAGGTACATACCGCGCGGGTTTCGCTCAGGTATTTAGTATCAAGTACCGCGGCTAGAGCGACCTGAGCGATATTCGCTGCCGCTGTGGGTAGAGGTACATACCGCGCGGGATAGCGAAATCCGTTTTGGTGTGAACAGTAATATTACCGCATACCCACTGGGTTTTCTCTGCCGCAGACGGTAGCGAATACCGCTTAGGTCTGAACAGTAATATTACCGCATACCCACTGGGTTTTCTCTGCCGCAGACGGTAGCGAATACCGCTTAGGTCTGAATAGGCCTTAACATTGCAAACATGCACTTGCATATTCTGTAACTTTGCTGGCTCTTTATTATTTTCCTAAAGATTTCGACTTGACTTCGAGAAACAATACGTAATGAGTTCCAATGAAAATCCAAGTTTCTTGAATTGTGAGTACCGTTTACTAACATAAATGTCACACTTATACTCAGAACAGAAAAGTTGTTGATTGTGCTATATTAAACCGCATTTCTAATTAATTTAAACTTTATATTATGTTAAGTTAGTCACTAAAATTAAATAGAATCTTAGGAAATATTTATATAATAAGCTATTCCTGCACTTTTGATACCTGAGGTACAGGTTTATCCTAGTTCAGGTAGGATCGTATTCGGTTATACCTTTGTAGATTAAGGCCTTCACTGTAAATATTTATGTAAAATTATTTTGAATAAACAATTTCAATTTCAATACTCAGAACAATAATTAACTGAAGAACACACAAATATTATTTGTTTCCTGCAGAAACGAACCCGCGAATCGTGTAAATCCCTTCAATAACGCGTTCTACTGCTTATTGTGAACAATCTTTATCTACAATGGGACCAACCTGGAAATCGCGAAAAAAAAACACCTTTTCCATACAAATAATTCAATATTACTCGAATATTTATGAAACAGTTTCTTTTCGCGATTTTAAAAATTGATCCCATAGTTAAAGTTGTTCATAATAAGAACGCCGTGGTTGAAGATTTACACGATTTATTTTATGTTACACCCTGTGTATTATATCGAATAGTTCTGTCAACCGCAGGCTATCCGAAGTCACGGGTCATGGGCCAATCTAATCCATTGTGTCGCTATTGTTCACACAATCCCCGATCATGGCCTGCTCACTGACCGTCTAGTGAGTTGACTCAATGCCTCTATGAGTAGCCATATTCATATAATAAAGTATTTCTTTTGTTGATTTGTATGGCATGTGTCATACTCGTGAATGGGTGCCGTCTGTTGGGACTGGATATCTCATAGCTGCCATGGCAATCTTATCAATCATGGCTGAATAATTTTAGAATCAAGCTTGTTTAGCCACGACTTTATTTTCGAGAACAATGTACTTTCAGAAAATAATAAAATAAATTCTCAATTTAAAAGATTAAACATTTAGTTTCTCGCCCATAGATTTTCTGTTGGCACCCTTGCAGTGACACACGGATGCAGGAAATAAATATTGATATAAGTACCTACATAACAATAAGATAATCGTGATACATTACTATGCAGTATGCCGAAAGCCGACGCCTTAATTTAAAAAATCATTATTCCAACCCATCATTTCAGCCCATTAAAACATAATTATAAATTTAAAAAGTACTTGAAAAACTTTATCGACTTCTCAATAACTCATCAGCTGTCACAAAAATACGCAAATTAAAATCCCCACACCACAAATTAAAAATTCCGAAAGTCATTAAAAGTTTAAGATGAAATAAACTGGGCGGAGTCGGCGTCAAAGTGCTAGCGACCAATATAACAGATATTGCGGTTGGTTAATCCGGTTGATTCCGGTTATTACCAGACCGATATTACTGGTTTCAACCGGCTTGAACGTGATATTAAATTAACACCCGGATACCGATGTGGTCACAGAGATTTGATTCTTTTGATCCGCAACGATTATAATTAAGTTTTGTTGTTGAATTTCAGTTTGCAAACTATCGTTTTTAATCCCCAACAAAAAAGACGTGTGTTATAAGTTTGTAGTGTGTATCTGTGTATCTGTCTGTGGCATCGTAGCTCCAAATATTAGAAAGCTAATTTAATCGCGTATCACCTAAGCTATGTTGCATAAAAATCTGTTCAAACGTTCAAAAGTTACAGCTCTTTTTCTAGTTGGAGTCAGGGGTTTTTGACGGTTAGGTTATGTTATATTATCACAATTTATTTTAATAAGGATGAGCAGCTAGCCAGGGTAGATAGCACACGAGTTAAACAAGCAGTTTACACAGATCAATTTTATTATATTTCCAATCACAACTGATCGCCTGCAGACGAAAATTCTTCCTTCTATTTATCAAAAAGAAAATATTTGATTTAAGATTATTTTTCGATCTACCGGTTGGCCATCCCTGCTGTATAGAATAATTTATGATTTTGTCTGTCACGGCACGTGTCTGGCACGCTCGATGTCTGTAGATATAAATATACCTTTAGTTGCGTCGTACTTTAAGAGGTTTTTCGAAGTACAAACGAACATTCAGTGTTGTATTTTTTAACTTGTTTACGATCCTCTTTTATTCCTGCAGTAACTAAATATAGATTTACACCGGATGTACTTCAACGGCATCCAGGATACCAAGAGGAAAAAACAGCAATAAGGAAACAATGAACAGACAGAAATAAAATGTAATTGCGAGCCGTCGTTTTGTTTATTATTATTTTCTTGTACATTGTCTTATGGTTTGGACGTTGTAGAATAAAAACAACTTTAGTAAGGTTTCACATTCACACCTGTATATCCCGAATGGTTGAATAGAATAGAATAGAATAGATATTTATTTCTTGTAAACCAGATACAGGCACTTATGAAATGTTGATACTCTAGGTGCGCGGTTCCAAATAGTAGATCCTAGGTTGAGCAGGAATGTACTATTATGTCACCGATGACGAGGTTTTAAGAGAAGTACCGTATCTATCGGAAATTTCCGCTCAAAATTGAAGCTCCCGACTGAGGAAGTACCTCCACCTTGCAGAATATCGTACCCAAATAACACTGCTCTTTTGCAGTGTTGTATTCTTAACGGTGAGCAAGGTCGCCAGTGCTCCTTGGGGAAGCGTTGTATTGGAAGTAGTGGTCCCCTTGCTGTCAACACGACGCTAGTAGGAGGATCGGCATCGCGTGTGTGATGCCCCTGGTGTTGCAAGCGTCCATATGTTACGGTAAGCGCTAACCATCATACGGGCCATATGCTTGTTTGCCACCTTAGTGGTACAAAAAAGAGATAGATCCCTATTTCTCCGATGTCTTTATTAAGTTCTATGGTACTTAATAGGGCACGGGGTGGAAGGACAAATTTAAAGTCGCTCAGTGAGCTATGGAAAGGGCTATTCTTGGAGTCTCTCTGAAGGACCAAATTCGAAATGACGTAATCAGACAGTGAACTTACTTACTTACTTTTTTTGTTTTGTGTACTTTCATTTAAAACTGGAAATGACGTCTGATAGAGATGAATGGAAGAAAAAGACATATTGCGCCGAACACAAATAAAATGGGATAAGGGCAGGAGAATGATGGTCATTTAAAACGCATCATAGAAATTCGTAGTATCATTACATGCCGTATTGCAATGTCCACCCGTGTATAGCATTATCTCATTCTGTCATCCCATTACATTGTGTATGTCGTTAGTGTAGATGCTACCATCCGTCTACCAGATATAATTGTTACGTCAGCGGTAACGACATGACACTGGCACGGATTACCTAATATGTAGGTAGTTATACTATGTAAACATTGCCATAATAAAAAAGGCGAACACTTGAAATAAAACGTGTTGTACACTACATTGTTTTGATAGCAAAGAAAGAATAACATTTATTAAACATCTCATAATCACAACAACACCGGCACCGCAAAAAAATAAAAACACTCATAAAATAAAATAATAAAAAACAAATCAAATAGGTACCTATCTGGACTTGGCTCGCGAGGTTGTCGATATGTGGGACGTGGAGTCAGCAATCATTGTGCCGATAGTCGTAACGGCTAATGGCTTAATTTCCAAGAGTCTCGACTAACACCTCGAGAGGCTCTCGCTAGGTGGCTGGATCAAGGGCCTGATTTAGAAAGCAGTACTCCTTGACACTGCGCGCATTGTTAGGAGGTTCCGCTCTCTAGAGCCCTGACCACCGGCAGCTTGTTGGACCCTGTTCCCTATGCCGGTGGCCTACTTCTCTTGACTGACTCCAGTCTTGACTATGGTGACCTTACGCTCCAAGAGACCAGGCAGGCTTCGCTGATTTGAAGGCCAGACGATAAAATTTAAAGGTTCCGTACAAAATGACGACACACTTGGCGCTGTAGCTAAGCGATTAGCTTTGTACGCTACGTGCCTGCCGTGTACACTGTACAGTGTACATGTATGTTTATAAACAGTTTATAAACATACTCCTGTATCGAGGGTACCTACAGTTACTGTAGGTACCCTCGATACAGGAGAAATACTAGTTAGGAGCAGTTTATAAAAATAAAAATAAAACAATCAAAAAGTAAAAAAAAAGAAAAAGAATTATTTTAAATAATTACCAATATGTTTTTAGCATTTCAACTCGGAAACTTCCTATGCCAAACATAGGCCTCTCATGGCTACAATGAATGACCATATAGGAAGGATATTGCCACAATCACAAGAGGTCGCCAATGCCCACCCTCTTGAGATAATCCCTGAGTCACCTTCACACTTTGTGTGAAGTGGGGTAGCCTTTTCTCTGCCAGTTAGTCAAGTATAAACTGTCGTAAAATGTAAAACAGTAGATTCCAATTGCACACTGTGTGGGTATCGGATCGTGATGACGTAATCAATTGAACGAGGCTGCCTCGCCTCGACACATTCCTCGGCAATCATACGCCGAGATCGACTGCCATTGGAATAATATTGGTTTCCATTGCTCTAGGGAGTTGAAGAGCGAATTTTATGGAAAAAATGTAATGTTCTTTTTTGGATTGAAACGGGTTTTTTTTTAATGAATACAACCTTGTATTATATTTTTATTTGATATGTAAATAAGAATGGCGAGATTGCATGTAATTTGTAACTGACTACTTATTTGATACAAAATGAGGAGATCTAGTATCAATGCCATAAATGTGTAAATAAATGAGGTAGATATTATTTTTTTTCTTTTCTTTCTTTATTTTTATTTTTTAAAAACGTTGCCCCTCACTAGGATTTCTCCTGTATCGAGGGTACAGTTTACAAACATACATGTCACATGCACACACCACCCAGACCCGAAACAACTATCTGCAGATCATACAAATACTTGTTCCGTGCGGGGATCGAACCCGCGGCACGTAGCGTAGAAGGCTAATCGCTTAGCCACTGCGCCAACCGTGTCGTCAATTCTTCAACACTATGTAGGACCATTTGACAACGTCAAACGTGAAATTATAGTGTAATGGGTCGAAAGTTGATTGACGTCAAATCGGTATTCTGCTAACATTATGAACCGACACAGAAAATAAAATTGATATTCTCGTCCATACATAAACGTGAAAAATGAGATTGAAATGAGTCTGTAAAAAGATTGAATTCAAATCATACTGAAATCGGACTGAACTTTAAGAGGAGTAGTAATACAGATTTTTTGTCAATTCAATAAATTATTTCAGTTCTGTCAACTTTCAGTCATAGTGTAAAATTACGAGAATTGGGTTTCTGAAGGTTACCCACCTCCCATTACATGTCTGTCACTTAGGCTGATGCGTCACAACTCTCAACATAAAGATTGTCGTAACGTATCGTGTGACAGCGCGCACGCGCCGCTTAGTACAACAATGTCGGCTGATGAGTTCGTGCCGGGTGTATCTTCGGTTTGAACCGGCCGGTAGACTTATTACACTAGTGCTGTTCACCCGGCTTCGCTTACGCATTCGTGATTACGGGATTCAAGTGAATACGGTCATTTGGAGTTTCTTGCCGGTATCTTCTCCAAGACCAACCCACTTGGAACCGTGCACCCAGAATCACGACGTTTTGAAAGTGCCTGCAAAGGCCCAGATGAAATAAAAATCTTGGACTTTGACTTTGGTTCATGTATCACTTCATGCAAAAATTATGTGTTATATTAAAATAATACGAGTGGTATCTTTGTTTTTATTTAATTTTCGTTATTTAAGTGGGATTTTTTTTTTAAATTGTGCCTCATTGCATGTATAAAAATAAAACATTTTTCTTTCTTTCTAGTTGTACTATTTTTCTTTTATCTTTATAAAAACTTTTTAATCAAGCATAATCAACTTAGCCGTTTATGGGCTGATTTCACCAAATTTTCTTATTCTCAGGAATAACTACACAAGGAATTATTTAACTCTCTATATTTACTCTTGGATAACTTCGTTTATGTTTCACCACTTTACGCCAGAATAAATTTAATCTTGTTTAGTTACTCTGTGACGTAGGCTCAATCTATCGCCATAAGCCGCAAAGAACTTGAGTCATAATTTTTTTTTTTATAGAAATATCCCCAAATACATTTCATACACAGGACGTCAAAGCCAAGACTTGAAACTACGCAGCCACCCTACACTAGAGCAACGAGAAACATTTAAAAGTATAACATGCTCAATTGCGCAAATAACCGTTGAATTTCAGTTGCCAATTCGCTATTAAATAGCCTGTGAACACCAAAACTGGAATTTGCTTTGTTCCACTTGAAATTCCAATTTTCCAATGTTACTTCTTTAATGTTTTGCGAATATTACTAGTCAACGGTATTCATTGGCCACAGATATAGGTACCTAATTGTATAAAAACCGGCCTAGTGCGAGTTGGACTCGCGCACGAAGGGTTCCGTACCATAATCTATAAAAACGGCAAAAACAAATCATGTCTGTTGTATAGGAGCCCCCTTAAATATTTATTTTATTCTGTTTTTCAGTATTTGTTATTATAGCGGCAACAGAAATACATCATTTGTGACAACTGTCTAACTATCACGGTTCATGAAATACAGCCTGGTGACAGAAGGGCAGACAGACGGACGGACGGCGGAGTCTTAGTAATAGGGTCCCGTTTTACCCTTTGGGTATGGAACCCTAAAAAAAGAGAAAGAAAAAACATTAATTCAGCAAGGACACAAGAGAGAGAACATTATAGATTAAAATATAGCACTACAAAAAAAGACAAATAAGAAATCTCTACAAATAAATAAAATTGAAGTGTCTGTTCATAATGCCAAAACAAAAACTTTTTACTAAATGCATATTAAGAAAGTATATACGGTAAATAAAGGTTTATAAAAATAAAAAACAATTTTTAAAAATTTTGGCTTTCTATCTGACTGTCTGTTTGTTTCGGCTAATCTCCGAAACGACTGGAGCTGATGTCATAAGAAGTAACTTAGGGTACTTTTATTTTTGAAAAAGAAAAAGTATCCAGAATTCATCAAAAGTTTTCTTTTGTTAAATTCCACGCGGACAAAGTCGTGGGCACAGCTAGTAAAATATAAAATTCTTAAAATACATTAGGTATGTCAAGCATCCCGAAAAAGTAGCCAGCTCAGCATTTGCTGGGCGTGGAGAGCCCAACGCTGATTACAAAAAAACCAATATTAAAATCTTAATATACGAACGAATGTCGAAGTCTCGAGAATTTTTATACGAAATCTAATTCCCAATACCCAGACGAATTAATTATTTCTCCGACATGATGTAATTGAGATGAGAAAGTTGATCGTTCAACTTACGATGTAAATGAAAAAACTGCAAACTCTTTTAAAAAAATGTGACTTTGACCTTCGTATCTCTATAACCAGTCAGTTCCAGGGTATGGACACTACAAAAAATGATAGGAAGAATGCGTGGCTTTCCGCTTCGTTAACCGGTATTTTTACACACGTTCGTATGTTTTGCACGTTTTCAATTCTATTCTATTCTACGTTATATTTATGTTATGTATATGCACAACGTTGTTATTCCTACTCTTTTCGCTGCGGTGCGCGTCTGATTGCGGGAAAATCAACTGACTGCTACTCCGCACTGATAGCGACGCCCGCCGCGTCAAGTCGTTGCATTGGAACCGCTTACCGCAGCATTGTCCGTTCCGGATCAAAAGACCAAAGCTTTATCCAGAACATGACTACACTTAGAAATTGTTGTTATGATGAGTGAAATAGTTAGACTATAGTACCGCCCCAGGCTAGCTCGTTGCATATCGTATTCTATTCTCACCGGAAGTGGGCGTCAATACGTCACACAGGTTATCGTAAAAGCAACGCTTGGGGCGTAGGACCGCGTCAGTCGCGTTCCAACACCTCAGCAATATACTGAACGATGACCTATTTTTGCACAAATGCGACGCAACTTATAATAAGGTTATTACACGGTATTCATACTCAATGACTAAAGAATCCTATTCATTTTACTTCGTTTTACTTTTTTGTGTCGTTTGTGTGATATAATTAGTTATTCTTTCTTTTTTTCCTTTCGTTCTAACATAAAACTCTACTACCACTAAAACCAATAAAATGAATATAATTGTTGTATTCATTTAATATTAATTAGGTAATTAAAGATAGCGGAAATGAATCGGAAAACAATAATGTGGGTATATCATTGTTTTCCGAATAATTTCCGCTATCTTTCACATTATACAACAAACATGGCAAATACTATTATAAATACATACGTTATGAACAAACCAATAAATTAGTGACATTCATTCATGCTAATAATTCACCAAAGCTCGGGAATGGAATTCGGTTTAATGAAAGCCCAGAATTATTCGATCG